>CM076582.1:1475754772-1475856243 GCA_034641835.2 Pinus albicaulis
GTTCATCACAATTTCTGTAAAGTAATTTGGTCTTAAGAACACATAAGCATGGAAACGAAGAAATAAACACATAGATAATGAGAGAAACACATCACCAAATAATCCAACACATGAATCCTGTGAAGAAGTCCCTTTTATTATTGATCATCCCATCAAATGGAAAAGTAAAATAGCTTCTGGAGTGAAAAAATCAACCCTCAATACTTCGAAAATTGAAGTATTTATACAATTATTTACAAAAAATCCTATCATAACTAATCAGGATATATTTTAGGCAAATTTAGAACAAATTATATCTCCTATTACAAACTAATAGGTCTAGTTGGAACCATTCGAAAGGTGGCCCTGATCTAAAGGCGGTTGTTGTTGATTTTTCACTTTGGTCCTTGCTACATTGTTGTTTCTCTGATTGAAGATAAATTTACTCACTTAGTCTACTAACTCGCACAATTTATTCCATCTTTCTTCATCTAGAATTCACATTTTAGTCACCCTCCTGTAAACCTCAACCGCTTTAGTATACTTGGAAAAAGTAGGCTTAACTACAAAAATATTATTTACGTCATGCTTTACGTAAAAATCATTCCCTAATGCCTCAAGAAACGTTTTTCCTATTAATATGCCCTTTATTCCAGCAAACTTAGAGCTGTCTCTGGCCACTTCTTTCAATTTCCTGATGTAATATTCATGTGTGATTAATTTATCATTTATTACAAATAAACTTGGTAGCCCCTTCTTGTTCAATGTTTCAACTCTGCTGAAAAATCAGTTGACAACAATCTCTAATCCGTGACATTTTTCTTCCAACTATAGACTGAGGTTATTTTTGGTCAAAACCTTCTTCACTTCAAGTATAGTTTCAGTTTTGTCTTCAATTCCAACTTCCTCCAACTCATATTTGTTCTTAGAATTTAGGAATCTAATAATATCAGTGGCTTCAATGGATTTATCACCCAAATTTTATTTGATGTTTTCAACTACTGCTGTAGCTTTATGTATCAATTCATTTTGTTCAAAAATGGTTTGTATAGAAGGTGAAATATCATTCATGGAGTTGAGGATATTTGTCCATATTTTCTCCTTGGCTTAGGCCAAGGTCTGGCCAATGACTGACTCTTTTTCCATTCACAGTATCCTTTCCAACAATCTGTGGGACCTTTGTGCCTCTGCTAAGTGTGAAGTTTCACTTCTGTTATTTTGGGGCCTGTAAAGCTTTTACCTGTCCTTGTAGTGTTTTGATTTCTTTAGTTTGTATTGATATATCCTCCATTGCTTTTGTAAGTTTGCTTGTATCATTTGTAGGTTGTACTGGAGGTGTTGTTTATGTAGAAGCACATGTAGTTGATATTGTTGTGAGAGGCATTTCATTCAAAGGAATCATGGCCAACTGTGCATTTTATTCCTTATCCTTCATTAGCTTATCCATTTCCGTCTGCATGTTTTTGATTTGAGCATTCTGCTCCATGATAAGCTTAATCATATCTTATTTTTGGGTCTCTGACTCTTCTATATCCTTGGTCTGTGGGTCCCTTGGTACTGGCATCTTCAATTGATTTCTAAGGGCTGCAATATCTGCATGTTTTTTCTTTATCAATTATTCAGCTGCCTTAACATTCTTTGGATTATATCCCATATTTATGACAATATATTCTAATGATTTTATTTTGGTGTCTTTTGCTAGAGATGAGTGCTTTTCAATCTTGAGCTGAGATTGAATATTTGTAAGAGATACCTACAATTTTGAAACATTCATTGAACTGTTAGTCAAGGTGGAAAATATCGTTTCTCCAGTCTTCTTATGCATCTCCATCTGATCGATGGGATGAATATCCTTTGCATCAAATTCAAAGGAGGTCTTCTTGTAGTCTGCAGCTGATTTTGGTTGTGAAATCTGAGCCTGTAAGAATGCCATTTGCATTCTTCCCTTCTCTATATTAAAGGATTATAGAAGCTTGCTTTGAGAACTAGCAGTTTGTTTCTAGAATTGTGTGTATGTACTGATTTTAAGTCCTTCACATATAATCTTAATCTCTTTTTATCTATCAAAAATACTTTTCTCTTTTTCTCCCTGAATGAGTTGAGATGTTTGGGTTGTGTCCTGCTGGCCTTGTGACACTGATGATGCTGCAGGAGATTCTGTAAATTTGGTGCTTGATGGTGCTGAAGACAATGGATCTTTGATGACTATGGGAGCTTATTGTTCCCCTATTTATTTTGTTGAATCTATTTTAGGACTTCTCTTATCTCTCTTCCTGTAGATGAGGTTGAAATCCTTTGGTGAGCTCCCTAAAGCTGAAGCGGGTCCTTCCTCTCTTTGTATCTTCCTTTTCTTCTCTTGAGGAGTAGGGGTATGTGAAATAGAGGTGGACATGAGCTGCTCCTCTGCTTCCTGCAAGGCGTTATCTATCCATTTCAACTGATTCATATACCTCTCAATCTCTTGCCTATGTGTGTGTACATAATGAGTGGTTTTGTGTTCCACCCTTAGCTTGGAGATTAGGCTCAAAGGGTTATAAGACTGTGTAAAGCTCATATTAAAGTTCATTTGTTTCAGGATCTTGTCGGCTTCTTCATGTGCTACTCTATTGTTGCAAATGAAAGGGCCAACATGTGTTTTCATTTTGAACTAAGACTTCTTCTTTGCTGAGACAAAATTAATTTCATCCGAATTTATCATTTGTCTTATATAATCCAGGGAAAATACTCTCATTGGGAGGTATTTGGGTAGCTTGTATGGTGGCAGCTCACATCGATACACCCTAGTCTCTGTGTAGTTTTGGTAGAGGTACTAATCTCTTGTTTTGGCCTACTATGTCAGGTGCAAGATCTTCTTAATTTCTTCACTGATTCTTGGCGTTGGATTGCTGTTTAGCAGGCTCATGACTGGATGAATGAACTATTCTATGTAAACTTTGAAGGTGTACTCATATGAATATTTCCTCACCAATGAGGTCTAGAAAATCACTGACTAGGGGTTCCCTTCTTCATCCAATTTCTGAAATGAAAATGGTAATCTACCTGCTTGATAATAAATGAACATATATACAAGAATGGAAGCATATTTGAATACTCCTTCTATTGGTAACTTTAGGTGTTTTTCATGTATGTTTTCAACCAAAAATTGACTAAAATTAAAAACAACTGAATGCTTTTGATTGGTAGAGAAAATTGACATGAAACCGAGAATGGGTTCATCAATACACTCATCAGAATAATAACCTCGAAAGTGTAAAAGCCCAGAAATGATGTGTTTGGCCTAATCAGGGAACATGGCAAAAGCATAGGGTGGATTCTTCTTGGGAAATTGGGCATTCTCAGGAAGGAAAATGTCAAAAATTTGTGTTCTCTTGAAGAAATCTAATTTCTGATATAGTTCATTCAAGGATTCTACAGAAAATGGTGCATTGACTTCAATAGGAGGTACCTGCATCATTTGGTCAATGGTTTTGGAAGTGATGGTGAATAATATTTCTCCATTTAGGGCTACAATGGCTCTTTGGTTTGGTAAGTAATAGACCTTACATTTTCTAATGAATTATGGGAAATGATGGGTATGAGGGAAGATGTAATGAGGTAAATTTGACTCCGAGAGTCTAATTTCATCAGTTTGGTCAATGAATTTATCTTCGATCCAAAAGTAGAGTTCGAAAAGGTCGAAATTGCACTTAGTCTCATCAATTTTGTTATCCCTGTCTGCAAGAGGGATATGATCAAGATCAATAGGGGGAGGGAGCATTGGGTTGATTGAGTCTTCGTTATTCTTCTTTTTAGGAGGCATCTTGATAATTTTAATCACAGTAATAGGAAGGTAATGGTGAATTACCGAGGATTTTATCTGTGAGTTGAAAATCAGTGGAAATGGTGTCTTTTACTATGCTTGATCGGTCCTTTATTAGGTATGATGGTTGATTGCAATGACAGAGATTTTGTGATGAAGGAAGCGTGAGCGGTCTGCAAAAAAAAGGAACTAAAATGGTGGTGAAAGGGTTTTTATGGTTAGAGGGTAGTTTCTGTTGGGGGTGCGGGCAGTGATCAAATTTGAAGGATTAGTCCTAATTTCAATTAGAAGGGTGTATATTCATGTCGCTCTTCCACCATGAGAAGCCTAAAAAATTTGCATTTAAATTAATAATGGTATAATATATTTACATTTCATTTTCAATCAAATGTATTCCTAAAAATAGATGGCAGATAGTGTTGTAACTTAGATTGACTCCATCTTTGTGTTAATAAAATATTGTTACATAGAGTAGAATTTTTAAAAATATACCCCATTTATAGTGAAAAATATAAAAGATCAAACTTCACCTCCCATAATATTTTCTCTATCTTATAAGTCTAAAATAGGAACAAAAAATAAACTATATACTATTAGATATAATCATTTTAATTCATATATACTATCAAATTAAACTATTAGATGTAATCCTTTTACTTTCAGTCATGGAGGACCTTTTTCTCATGGGAAAGAGACATAGCCAAAAAATCAAAGAGGGAAAAACATCTACCAAACCCGATAAACTAACTGGGCAGTAGGAACTGGTGTACTGAGGAGGAGGAAACATAGCTAATGTTTGTTGATGGAGGAAATATATCAACCAATTCAATTTTAAGTAGGCTCTTGCTGGCCTTACAGCTCTGCCTAATATTTTGGTAGATCGGGAAGCTCACACCAGTTGGGGTTCAGGGGCATTATAAAAATTTTAATGGGGTGGTTGCTCCTATAGTTACATTTGTCCCAAACATACTCCCGACTGAAACGTTTTAGAGGTCTTGTCTAAAAGGAGGTGTGTTTCCATGGGACCATTTCATAAGATCAGGTGAAGGTGCCAGGGAGTAATGAGATATCTAACACCAAATCTTCTTATTTGGGTATTGGTTTCCTTCAAGAGAGAAGAGAAACAAAAAGTTGTACCCAAATGAGAAAATTTCATATTATATAACTGATACAATTTGTAACTCTTTGTTGGACATGGGAGAACTTTCCCCGAGACAGTATTTCTGAAAGGATATAAAGAATTTTGGCGACAAGTAGCTACAGGTAGTGTGATGAGTTTATCCTAGGTTCTGGATCATTTAATTCTTGACAACCACAACTTCTTGACAACCACAATATCAAGATTTTAGACAATGATTTGCTTCTCCTTATGAATATGTGTGTGTCGGAGGAAAAATTGTTGAGCTTTTAAAGCTTGGTGGCGTTGTTTCTGAAAACCAATGAACAAATCTATTGGCTCGTTCCTCTAATCATAGGCTTTATTGTTGCTGGTGTGATGGAGTTTTCCACGACATTGAGGGTTTGGCTTTATAGATCAATATGTTTCTCTTTTTCATAATGCATGTGATTTTTTACTTGCTGCCTCAGACAGTGAGGAGAGAAGTGTACTCCTTGGGGAACTAGGTGGAGAATTTGAACCCCGAAAAAAATATTGAATTAGGAATTAAGGGTTGTGAGTGGTGTTAGTGTCTTCCAATTCTGCCTGTCACCAATGATCAAATATTCTCTTACTAGGTTTGGTTAGGGTCTTAAGTCAAATTTTTATGGTTTCAGTACGTCTCCAAATAAAAATTTGGTCACTGGCTAGTGTGTCTAGGTTTGTTACTACTCCTTCTAGTCCATGCTTTTGTCTTGCTTTCATTCATTTTGATGATTCACCACTAAAAATTCTCCATCACCATCTCAGTCACATCACCGTGCTCATAATTTCTCTCATCATTTCACGAAGTGTCACCATTAGGTTTTAGGGTCAAAATCATAAAAAATCAGTCATTTTACCATTGAATTCAACATTGAAGGAGAAATAGTATTGAAAAATGTTCAATAAAGGTTTTAAAGTGTAATTTAATTTCTATCATGAATGTAATGTGTTTCTCAAAGGTTCTACAGCTCCAAAGTTTCAAATCAAAGGTAAAAAAGACTTGGTGGGGGCCACTTAACCACCAAAGGATAAAATCAATTTTCAAGCTACAAAAGACCGAAAAGAGCTTTCATTTGCTCATTTCATCCTCAAAACACCTCTCTCCAGCAAGAAAAATCACTCTCACTCTCAAAGAAGAAATTTATTTTCCCAAGGGTGCCATCTCTCCTCAGCGTTGGGCTTCTGTTGCGCACGCGTTGCACTTTTGTTGTGCTTTTACCTGACCACTGTGATTTCTCAATTTTGGAAAAAATCATCACTCCAAGTGGATTCTTCATCAGATAAAAGGTTCCAGTGTATCAGAGATAGGTAAGTGGGCCCTCCAAATCATCTCTTGTGCCTTCATTTTGTGGTTTGAAAGAGAAAATCACTCTTCTAGGGTTGTTATGTTTTTTCAAGGAAATGATATCCTCTATAATGATTTACCAACTTGAAACTTAAAAAAAGAATTTGAAAGTTACAATGACAAAACTTGAAAGGAAATGAAAATGTGCTGCTGAAATGAAAAGGTGTTGCTAGTCTAATAAATCAAAACAGTGAACTATTAAGCATGAAAACCAAACTATTCTTGTTGTTGTCTAAACACAAAAGAAACTATGCTTAAAGAAATCCAAAATTGCAACAAAGTAAATCTAAATCAGATTACATCAACTTGTCTTCTGATCCCTCATCATTAGTCCAGCTATGATTTTCGGAAGTAACCATAAAATAATTGAGTAACTGATATCTAACTTGCAGAAAGTAAACTAATATCAAACTATACATTCATAATTCAATCCCTCACCATCAGTGCAGCTGTGGCTTTCGGAGGTAACTGAAGATGTCATGCAAAATTTAATATTTCTAACTTGCAGAAAGTAAACTAATAACAAACTATACATTTTTACAATACAATCCTCACCATCACCCAAACTCGCTTTCGATAGTAAATCAAGATGTCATGCACAATTTAATATTTCTAACTTGCGTAAAGGAAACTTAATACCAAACTACACATTCATAATTCCTTCGAGCACCACGTCCACTGTATTTTCTGTGAATCAAGATGTTATGAGCAGTTCAATATATCTAAATTTAACTACTGAAGCAAATAAGCAAAACTGAATTAAACAAAGCAGTACTGAAATTAAACAGAAACTAAGAAAAACAAATTAGCAGCAGAATAATGTTAATTCCATGTCATTAGTCAAAAAGTTATGCAAATGCCCGGGCTGCCTATCTATAACCTGAAACAAGAACACTGATTAGTGATTAATAACATAAAACATGAAAGACAGAAGTGAAATGGAAAGCATGAAAGTTTATAAACAGAAATGAAGCATATATATACCATGGAAGATGCAATGTATAAACATGTGAATGGATTATGGCACAATGAGCTTTAAAGAAATAAAATAAGAACTATACAATAATGCACAGAACCTTGGCGAGTGCAGGGGCCCTCTACACCAGCCTTGGAAACAATCTTCAAGTACGAATTACGTTTGGAAACAGATTCTTCTTATATTAAAATGCAGTCATAACAGTAAGGTGGTATTACGGCACAAAGGCAACGTAATTACATTACAGAGCAGACTAATAAAAGATAACAGAGACTAACATTGACTAATCTCATATGCGTATGCAAACACGTTATTTATAACAAAAGAAACATAACTAATTCCTAAAGTTTATGCTGGTGGAGAACACGTAGACCATTACGTCCACGGATCTAGGATCATGGCCGTATTGAAAACTAAAAATATGAGGAGTGGATGTTTGAATTCGGCTATGGAGCCATGTACAGATGTTAATTTGTCCTCCGCAATTCAGAAACGGCCATATGAACCTTCACGTGACACGAAACAGAGTCCTGTCACCGTGGGACTCTACAGTTGACTTCCATTTGGACGCCTTTGACCGCAGCTTCTTTAGATGAGTTTGCTCGAGCCAATAGGACACGAACCATGTCCACATCATTTCTGACTTGCCCATGTGGCTCGTTTTTCATGTAGACACCTGTAACATAGAGTTTCACAAAATGGCTGCGGAAAGTTGCAGCAGCTGCGGAAAGTGGCAAGATTCCGCAGCTAGATGAACAAAATCTAAATCAAACAGCAGACACAAAAATATAATTAAAAACCATGTTAGATGCTCTTTTGCAATTAATATACAATGATATTTACAACTTGGGAGGTTCAGGTGAGTGAAAAAGGTATAGAAAAGTGTATGGAAAAGATGCAGATTTGAGAATCAACATACCCCCACTGTGAAGGTGTTGCATGTCCTCATGCAACCAAAATTTTGATAATCCTTCCTCAGTTCATATGCCTTGACACTTCAGCCAGCACGTCTAATCCTCTCCTCCTCTTCCTTGGTGCTGCCAACATTCTGGGTTTCTTCATTAAGCACCTAAATTTGATATTAACCAGTGCTCTGCTTAACTTCTGGCATTTCCTTTTCAATTTCTTGTTCTTCTTCTTCCATATTCCCAGATGTAGCATGGTATTATCATGAATGATTTTGTCCAGTTTGCCTTGTTCCTTCAATGTCTCATTTTCATTTTTGATGTGTCTATTTAAAAGCTCTAGCTCAAAGATTTCCTGTTTTAGTGATTGGACTAAATCATCATGTACTGTATGAGGCTGAATGGACGAAGTACTGGGACCTGTAGCTGCCTTTTCCAAAGATTCTATATAGTCATATACTTCCTGCTGCTTGGGGTCTATATCAGGTGTCATTTTTATTGGGCTGTCCCCAAAATGCTGTGAAGGAGAGTTATCTTCAAAATCTGGCTGAGAAGGGCTCACATCAACATCTTGCTGAGAATGGGATGGACTATGTTCAATGTCTGACTAAGAATGAAATGAACCAGGTTCACTAACTGACTAAGATGGACTACGGTCAGTTGGGGACTGTTCAGATGTTTCCTCTCCCAAATCAATGAAACGAGGACCCTTCATTTGCCTTTTCCTCAATTTCCCCTTAAGTCTGCTGCTTCTTCTCACACGCTGTGGTACACTATCCTTTTGTTTTTGTTTTCCTTTCTCTGTCTTCTTGGCCATAGATGACTGTTTTTGAAGATAAACTAATCTTTCAGATAACACTTGATGATCTTCTTCTTCAGAAGAAGGGGTTTTATGTATAGCCTCAATAGTTTTTCTCTCTTTTGGTGTTATTGGCTTCTTACCCTTTATTTCTTTCTTCTTCCTCTTTGACAGTCTCTCTTCCCTATCAGTTCTTTCAATTGTAGTAGTAGGAGTATTTTGAATTTCATCAATTGTTCTTTTTCTCCTACTTCTTCTTGTTGTGCTACCTTTAGGAATTTCTTGAGTAGGAGTAATTTGAGTTTCATCATTTATTCTTTTTCTTCTACTCCTTCTTGTTGTACTACCTTCAGGAATTTCCTGAGGTTCCTCAAAAGAAATTTCTAACCAAAAATTGTTCCCATGTGTCTTTCTTCTCCTTTAACTCTTTTTCAATCAAAATTTTTACAAGACCGTGGTGATATAGATGTGGTTCTACATCTCCTAAATGCTTCTGAACAGTCACATACATTTTCTTCAAGCTATTTAATAGAAAATATGGGATATTGAGAGCTTGATTATCTAGAAAATTCATCAGCAACCTGGTATGGTACATATACATGGACCCAAAACGGCCTTCACATGTAATGAATTTCTGAACAACTAGCAGCAAAGTAGCCCATTCCTCTTTCAATGCATGAACAGGAATTCCTCTTTTAAAAAAAGTTATGTCCATACCTTGGTTTCGTAAGATTGTTCTCCAGGCTTCATCACTGATGCTTTTATTCTTAAACCAACGCTCACCCTCTTGAAGAAGTTCCGTGGCAGATGCTATAGATGCTTCATTGACCACAAACTTAAGGTCTCCAATCTCTACTTCCAAGCCATTAAACGACCTTGCGAATGCTTTTGTCACTTCTTTATGATAGCCTCTGAATTTTTGGATAAACCGCAGCCACTTTGCTTTCTTCAATATATCCCTTACTTGCGGATATCCCTCCATGAACTTAGGTCCTTCCGGTTCTGCTCTTAGCAATTTACCCATTCTTCTTTCTGCTCTTCACAAATTTGCCTGCGTGAGGGTTCAAATGGAAATAGAACGGCTGAATGCATAGAGATGAGCACAATGACTGTGGGTAGATATCAGAGAGTGGGTATACAGACTATAGCGTAATAGAGAACGAAATGGAGTGAACAGAACAGAGAGGGGTTTTCGTGAGCACGACAGAGACACGGCTGTGAGATTAACAGAGTATAACACATTTGGCAATGTTTTGAAATTTGGTGGCTACGAAATAAATGTGAGCATGTTTAAACAACGGCTATGGATATATGCGGCTGTAAGAGTTCGTGGTCAAATCAATTACGTCTCATTGTCACTGGTGGAATATAGGAATATGAGTGAAGATCGGGGGTTTAATTATGAAATCGTTTGAGAATGAATGCGGGAGGATCATATGAGATCGTGAAAGGGTTACGGAAGTTGTCAATATAATCATTGCACATAATGGATGGAGCTTATGGTTTAGAACTATATAAAAATGTGTTTTTCAATGCTATTTGAAATGAATTTTACTCATACCTTGGAATATTTTGCCTTTTCCCTTGGTCTTCAACTAGTTGCTCTTTATTGCTGTCTTGAATGCTCCATGTCTTCATTTTTTATCCTCTCACCTGCATTTTATTTCATGATTATGGAAATAACATCTGGCTGTACATTCTTTTGAAAACAGAGTAGTAGCTGCGGAATCTGCTTCTGGCTGCGGAAACTGGAGTCAGCTGCGGAAACAGATGTCAGCTGCGGAAACTGACACAACTATTATTTGGATGAATGGAGATGAACAGATGACAAATGACCAGATGGAAACGGCCATGAAAAAGAATTTTATTGATGAAATGGAATGAAATAGATAAAATGAAGTGGAATGGAGTGAAATGAAGTGAAATGAAATGGAATGAAGTGGAATGGAATGGAGTGGGTGGTCACAAGACTTGTGAAATGAAAGAGAGAGATTTTTTTTTTGGAAAATATAGGGTGTCAGGTGTTCCTGATTTTCACCCAATATTTTCTGTATAAGACTGCCAATCAGTGATTGGTTTTCAGGCTTATACAATCTTCTTCTTCTTCTTCTTCTTCTTCTT
This sequence comes from Pinus albicaulis, assembly GCA_034641835.2. Classification (NCBI taxonomy): domain Eukaryota; kingdom Viridiplantae; phylum Streptophyta; class Pinopsida; order Pinales; family Pinaceae; genus Pinus; species Pinus albicaulis. The sequence goes on from CM076582.1 coordinate 1,475,765,838, forward strand.
CTTCTTTTTTTTAACTGAAAAGAACAAAAGCTAGGCTGGTGGAGAAGAAGAATTCTTCTGTACCAGCCTGATTGCAGAATTTTCTTGAAACATTTTGACAAATTCCTCTTTTGAGAGTGGCTTGTGATAAACTTTCAATCTGTGGCCATTCACAATAAGAGGAGTTTGAAACTCATCAATGGTCTTGATTCTTACCGCTCCATTGCTAAAGATCTTGTCAATCTCATATGGCCCAAGCCAATGAGTCTGAAATTTTCCTTGAAAATGTTTAAACTTGGAATCAAATAACAATGCCCAATCTCCTTCTTGAAACTTCTTCTCTTTGATGTACTTGTCATGCCATTTAGCTCTTTGATATAGAACTAGATCGGTTCTTAAAATTGCTTCTTGTCTGATCTCATCTAGCTCATTCAACTGCTCCATTCTATGCTTTTGGGCTTCTGATAAGTCCATCCCCAACTGAACTGCTATCTTGAAGGTCTTGACTTGGAACTCAATGGGGAGCAAGACTTCTTTCTCATAAACAAGTTCATAGGGAGAATGTCCTGTTGTATTTCTCCATGTAGTTCTGTAGGCCCACAAGGCTTCAGGAAGCCTTTCTGCCCAATATCTTCTATGTAGATGAACAGTTTTGGTGATGATACTTTCAAGAACTTTGTTTGTGGACTCCACTTGACCATTTGCTTGCGGATGGTAAGGAGTAGATCTTCTGTGCTTGATTTTTTATTCTTCCATCAACTTCTCCACCAAGTTGGATGTGAATTGGCTCCCCTGATCTGTCACAATTTCTCTTGGAACACCAAAGTGAGTAAAAATATCCTCATAAAGAAAATGAACAACTGAATTTTCAGTAGCAGATACTAATGCTTTGGCTTCTACCCATTTAGTAACATAATCAGTACAAACCAATATATACTTCTTTTGCTTGGATGGTGGATGAATAGGTCCAATGAAATCTAAAGCCCATTTTTCAAAGGGTTCAATGAGTACCTGTGGTTGCAATGGCATTTCATTTGAAAGGGTAGGTTTCCCTACTCTTTGGCAGCCGTCACACCTTTTGACATATTGTTTTGCATCTTTGAAGAGGGAAGGCCAATAATATCCTAAAGAGAGGATTTTATAGGCCATCCTTTTGTCTGCAAAGTGTCCGCCGAATGGTTCATCATGACATGCCTTAAGAATATCAGGCATTTCATCTTCCCTGACACATCTTCTGATCACAAGATCTGGCCCTGTTTTAAACAATTCGTTAGAAATCCATGAATATTTTGAAATCTCCTGAATAATTTTTCGTTTTTCACTTGGAAATAAATGTGAAGGTAGTTTCCCTGTAACCAAATAGTTAGCAATATCTGCATACCAAGGAGTCTTAATAGTTACCGCAAACAAGTATTCATCAGGAAACTTATCCTCTACAGGAGAATCTTCTTTAGTATTCTGAATCCTAGACAAGAAATCAGCTACTGTATTTTGTTTTCCCGGTCTATCCAACACAGTAATATTGAATTCTTGCAAAAGTAAGAGCCATCTTGTCACTCTGCCATTAGTAACAGGTTTGTTCATTAAATATCTAATTGCGGAATGGTCAGTATGAATAAAAGTTTCATAGCCTGTTATGTAATGTCTAAACTTATTAATTGCATGAACAACAGCTAAAAACTCTTTTTCAGTCACAGTATAGTTCAACTCTGTGGGAGTCAAATTTTTACCGGTATAATAAATGGCATAAGGAACTAAATCTTTTTGACCCAACACAGCTCCTAGAGCTGTATCTGAAGCATCCGTAGAAATATGGAAAGGGAGTTTCCAATTTGGTCCTCTCAAGATAGGTGCTTCAGATATTCTTGTTTTCAAAGTTTCAAAAGCCGATTGACAATCAGGATCCCATTTAAATTCACAGTCTTTTGTAAGCAATTTGAAGAGTGGAGATGCAATTTTAGTGAAGTTTTCTATAAATCTTCTATAGTAACCAGTAAATCCTAGAAAACTTCTAACATCTCTTCGACAATTTGGAATAGGTAACTTGGAGATGACTTCAACTTTTGATCTATCAACCTTAATCCCATCTCCTGAAATATGATGTCCTAAAACAATCCCTTCAGTGAACATCATAAAGCATTTTTCATGGCTTAATGAAAGGTTTGTTTCTTTACATCTTATGAGAACTTTTTCCAAATTTTCTAATGCCTCTTCAAATGAATTACCATAAACTGTAAAATCATCCATATAAACCTCTACACAATCATGGATTAGATCAGAAAAAATTCCTAGTAATGCTCTTTGGAATGTTGCTGGTGCATTACATAACCCAAAAGGAAGCACTCGGTAGGCAAAAGTTCCCCATGGACAAGTAAATGTGGTCTTATCTTGATCTTCAGGTGCTACCTGAATTTGATTATAGCCACTAAAACCATCAAAAAATGAAAAGTACTTTTTACCTGCTAATGTATCTAATACCTGATCAATAAAAGGCAAAGGAAAGTGATCCTTCAAAGTTGCTTTGTTCAATTCCCCGTAATCAATGCATACCCTCCATTTACCATTCTTTTTAGGTACTATAACCAAAGGAGAAACCCATCGGCTATCTGAAATTGGATAAATGAAGTTTACATTGAGAAGTTTTTGGAGCTCTTCTTTCACTATCTCCTTAAGATTTGGATTCATCCTTCTTTGAGGTTGTCTGATTGGTCTACTGTTTTCCTCAATATAGATATGATGGATGCAAGTCTTAGGATCAATACCTTTCATGTCAGTATACTCCCATGCAAATGCAGTAGAATGTTTTTGCAAGATTTTGGTTAGTTCTTCTTGTTTTGACTTTTCCAAATGTTTGTTGATATTCAATGTTTTTCCTGGAAAAATCTCAATGGTAGAACTACCAAACTCTTCCATAGAGTAAAGAGACATTTGTCTTGATGATAAATATTCTATGTCATATTCTAACTGAAATTGTGTGGGGTCATATTCTGAAGATGTCTCAAAATTTTCTAATGTGTTCAAAATTTGACTATCCTCACTGATTTCAGAAATGGTAAAGACAAGTTGTATAATATCCTCATCATCAACCCATTCATTGTCTCCTACTTCTGTGATTGCTTTTGCTGGAGGATACAAATTGAATTTCTTTGTCGAATTACCATTAGAAATGTACATATCCCCAGATCTACAACTAATAAAAGCATCAGCCGTGGCTAGCCAAGGTCTTCCTAAGATAAGTGGGTGCCCTCCTAGATTACTCTTGGGAGTCAAAATCATAAAATCTACCGGATATTCCCAAGAATCTAAGGAGATTGAAATATCTTCTAATACACCATCTGGTTTAATAATTGATCGATCTGCAAGTTGCAGTAAAGTAGGTGTAAAAAGAAGGTTAGGAAGTTTTAGCTGGTCCATAGTCTGTCTACTCATAATGCTGATAGCAGCCCCTAAGTCAATCAATGTGTTTGGAATTTCTATCCCATTTATATGTGTCTTGACAATTGGACTTCCTGGATCTACATACTTCTGCATGGTAATTTTTCCCATCATAATATCTACAATCTTTCCTACCAGGTGGATTCTTCTTGTGTCTTTTAGTTTCCTTCCTGGTCTTTTGAAACTCAACTCCTTTATTGTTTTTGCTAGAATAGGAATCTCTCGAATGGCTTGTAACAAAGGAATCTTGATACAAACATTCTTCAATTCATCTAAAAAATCATAGTTAGGCAACAAGATTTGTTTTTCCACCCCCTTGTCAATTTGTAGTCTTTCAGGAAAAGGAGGTGTAGATGAAGATGCAGGTTGTTCAACTATAGGAGTTGTAGGAGTTGACTTTTCTTTTTCTTTTTGAATGTTTGAATTTTGAAGAGATGCTTCCTCAGAACCCTCATTGACTTTAAGAGAGTCCTCCTCAGAGGTATCTTGCTCTTGAATATCTATAGAAGGTTTTTCTAAAACTCTACCAGATCCGAGTTGTACATCATTGAGAGGAACAATCATATAGGTAGGAAATTGTTGTCCTTCTACCATGTAAGTATTCTGAGGATTTTTATTGTTAGGATTTGGCAATGGCTGAGCTGGAAGTTGATTTGTCTTTTGTTGGTATGGGAGCATGAGTTGAGAATTTGGATTTTGTTGAGAAGGTTGTTGTTGTGGAAATGGCAATGAAAGTTGTGGATTTGGGTTTGGAAGTTGTGGAGCTTGTTGATTTTGAAAAGATGGAGGATATTGATAAAATTGAGCAAATTTCCCATAAGGATTTTGCATCCCTGGTACCCATGGTTGATATGGATTCTGATGTTGGGGCCAAGGTTGTTGCCAAGGATTCCAATTTGGTGGGGTTTGAAAATTCATAGGGTTGTTAAACCCTTGAGTTTGTTGTCCCTGCTAAGGTCTTCTTGCAACAAAACAGAGAGATTCTACTGAATTTGGGTCTTCTTGAAAAACAGCTTTGAGTCCAGGAATTGAAGGACAATCCTTGATCTCATGATTCTCTGAGCAAATCATACATGTTTCTACAACTTTTGCATCCAAGGGACATTCCCTTAAAGCATGTTTCTTTCTACATTTTGGACAAAAGATGGCTAAGGCATCTGTTTCTGCTTTCTGCTTGTTTTGAATTTTAAGGGTGTCTAGTTGTTCACTAAGGCTCCCTAAGATATCAGTTTTGAAATCATCAAGCATATTACCAATCTCTGCCCTACTTACTGATCTAGTTGCAGATTTGTTAGCCCTAATAAGAGAAGAATCCCTAGGCCCTTTTCCAGTTTTAGATTTTCCCCTTGAGAGATGGATACATAGTTCTGTTATATCATGAAATGGAAGTTGTGAAATGTCTCCTTTCCCCATCATGTTTAAAATGTCTATCCATTCATCTCTAATGGCTTTTAATAGGAGGGCTTTCAAGGTTTCATTATCTAAGTTGCTCATCTTTGCTCTTTTCTAGTTGTATTGAAATCTTTCAATTAAGTCTTCCAAATTTTCATCTTCTTTTTGCATCATTTTGAATACCTCATCCTTGTGATTGGTGGGCATACAATAGTCCAAGTATCTATCCAAAAATGTTTGTTTCATATCATTCCAAGTCCTAATAGATTGAGTAGCTAATACCATGAACCATTTCAAAGCAGCTCCCTTCAAAGTTGAAGGAAACAGTTTGAGTTTTTGAGAGTCTTCCATATAATCATAGGTTCGGCACACGACTTCAAACTCAAACAGAAATGTTTCAGGATCCTCACTTCGCAATCCATAAAAGTTAGGGAGGACAGATGGTGAGATATTTTTCATTGTTGCATGAGTTTTCTCATCAACTATAGGGAATCCAAACAAGTTGTCTCCTTCCCTATTTCTACCATTATTTCCTTCACCATTGTTGTCTCCATTGTTTCCTCCTCTTCTACCTCTACCTCTACCTCCATCTATTACTTCCTCCGCCATGATAGTTTCTTTAGAGTCCTTAAAGTCCCCTAGTTTTTCTACCAAGGGAGAATGAGAGAAAGTCTCTTTGTTTTCTAAATGGGATTGAGTAGGTGGTATAGGAGAATCCTCTAATTCAGTTGTTCCTTGACTTCCAAAAATCTTAAGGCTAGGGGTAGATGGTGGTGAATCTGGTCTATGCCTTGAAGAAGATGGAGTTGTGAAAATCGAACTCTTGGCTTTAGCTATAAACCTTCCCCTAGAATCTCTCGCTCTATGCATGTCATTTTTTTTATTTTATTTTTTAAAAAGTTGGGCTAATAATTCTCTTTCTGATCTTCCAGATCACACTAGGTGCAAGAAGAGAGCATACTTAAGAAATTACTAAACCAATAACTCTCTTTTTCTGATCCTCCAGATCACACTAGGTGCAAGAGGAGAGCATACTTCAAGAAGTTATCAAGTTTTCCCTTCTTTTATGATTTTATGTTTTTTTTTTTTAAGAAATTGGTTACCTAGTTACACTTAGGGGTAGATGGTGGTGAATCTGGTCTATGCCTTGAAGAAGATGGAGTTGTGAAAATCGAACTCTTGGCTTTAGCTATAAACCTTCCACTAGAATCTCTTGCTCTATGCATGTCATTTTTTTTTTTTTTTTAAAAGTTGGGCTAATAATTCTCTTTCTGATCTTCCAGGTCACACTAGGTGCAAGAAGAGAGCATACTTAAGAAATTACTAAACCAATAACTCTCTTTTCTGATCCTCTAGATCACACTAGGTGCAAGAGGAGAGCATACTTCAAGAAGTTATCAAGTTTTCCCTTCTTTTATGATTTTATGTGTTTTTTTTTTTTTTAAGAAATTGGTTACCTAGTTACACTTCCCCGGCAACGGCACCAAAATGTTTGGTCAATTTAGTGTGTCCTAAATTGCTGCATTTAATTTGTCAATCCGGGAATCGTAAGCTGATGAAGTGCGGCGCACTATATGTGCAAGATAACCTATTTCTTAACTTTTTGTCGTTTTTGGTTTTCTAAGGTGAGATGGAAATTCTAAAAATAAAAACAAGTATGGTTATGTTTGTTCAAGGAAATGATATCCTCTATAATGATTTACCAACTTGAAACTTAAAAAGGAATTTGAAACTTACAATGACAAAACTTGAAAGGAAATGAAAATGTGCTGCTATTCTAATGAATCAAAACAGTAAACTATTGAGCATGAAAACCAAACTATTCTTGCTGTTGTCTAAACACAAAAGAAACTATGCTTAAAGAAATCCAAAATTGCAACAAAGTAAATCTAAATCAGATTACATCAACTTGTCTTCTGATCCCTCATCATTAGTCCAGCTATGATTTTCGGAAGTAACCATAAACAACTTGAGTAACTGATATCTAATTTGCAGAAGGTAAACTAATATCAAACCATACATTCATAATTCAATCCCTCACCATCAGTCCAGCTGTGGCTTTCGGAGGTAACTGAAGATGTCATGCACAATTTAATATATCTAAATTTGCAGAAATGAAACTAATACCAAACCATACATTCATAATTCAATCCCTCACCATCAGTCCAGCTGTGGCTTTCGGAGGCAACTGAAGATGTCATGCACAATTTAATATATCTAAATTTGCAGAAATGAAACTAATACCAAACTACACATTTCATAATACAATCCCTCACCATCAGTACAGCTGTGGCTTTCGGAGGCAACTAAAGATGTTATGAGCAGTTTAATATATCTAAATTTAACCACTGAAGCAAATGAGAAAAACTGAATTAAACAAAGCAGTACTGAAATTAAACAGAAACTAAGAAAAACAAATTAGCAACAGAACAATGTTAATTCCATGTCATTAGTCAAAAAGTTATGCAAATTCCCAGGCTGCCTATCTATAACCTGAAACAAGAACACTGATCAGTAATCAATAACATAAAACATGAAAGACAGAAGTGAAATGGAAATCATGAAAGTTTATAAACAGAAATGAAGCATATATACCATGAAAGATGCAATGTATAAACATGTGAATGGATTATGGCACAATGAGCTTTAAAGAAATAAAATAAGAACTATACAATAATGCACAGAACCTTGGTGAGTGCAGGGGCCCTCTACACCAGCCTTGGCAATAATCTTCAAGTATGAATTACGTTTGGAAACAGAGTCTTCTTATATTAAAATGCAGTCATAACAGTAAGGTGGTATTACGACACAAAGGCAGCGTAATTACATTACAGGGCAGACTAATAAAAACTAACAGAGACTAATCTAATATGTGTATACAAACACGTTATTTATAACAAAAGAAATATAACTGATTCCTAAAGTTTATGTTGATGGAGAACACGTAGACCGTTACGTCCACAGATCTAGGATCATGGCCGCATTGAAGAGTAAATCTATGAGGAGTGGATGTTTGAATTCGGCTATGGAGCCGTGTACAGATGTTGATTTGTCCTCCGCAACTCAGAAACGGCCATATGAACCTTCACGTGACACGAAACAGAGTCCTGTCACCGTGGGACTCTACGGTTGACTTCCATTTGGACGCCTTTGACCGCAGCTTCTTTAGATGAGTTTGCTCGAGCCAATAGGACACGAACCATGTCCACATCATTTCTGACTTGCCCATGTGGCTCGTTTTTCCTGTAGACACCTGTAACATAGAGTTTCACAATATGGCTGCGGAAAGTTGCAGCAGCTGCGGAAAGTGGCAAGATTTCGCAGCTAAATGAACAAAATCTAAATCAAACAACAGACACAAAAATATAGTTAAAAACCATGTTAGATGCTCATTTGCAATTAATATACAATGATATTGACAACTTGGGAGGTTCAGGTGAGTGAAAAAGGTATAGAAAAGTGTATGGAAAAGATGCAGATTTGAGACTCAACAAGTACCAAGACTACTGTAAGACCAGAGACCTCAGAGAAGAGATTTTTGGGATGACTCAAAAGGAGGGGGAGAGAATTGAAGATTTGGTAGAAATGTTCCAATATAATTTTCAGAGATCCAATATGCATCAATTGGATAAAGAGACCAAGAGAGCCATTTTTCTTAGGGAAATCATACCAGAATATTTGGAGGTCTTAAATCTAATGGGGGCAGGTGATGTATCGAAGCTGAGTTATGATGATGTGTGTGAGATTTATAAAAGATAGTCAAGAGGAAGCTCCAAGGTTGGAGGAGGACCGAGAGATCCTTATTCCAAGCTTATCAAATCAGTTGCCGGAGTTGGAGTAACCAAAGCTGAAATGGGTAATTGATTTGAAAATTTTAAAACTGATATTCTTAGCACTTTATCTTCACAATTGGATGTTTTGCAGGCTAAGAAGAAACAAGAGAAACAGGATGAACTGGAGAAAGCCTTGGCGGTGTTCTACTCTAAATGTAGGAAGACACATGTTCTAAGGGAATGCCCTGCTGATAGTATCGAGGTATGCCAAATTTGTGAGGCTAAGAATTCCACTGATCAATGTCCTTCTCTTCCTGAAATTAAAGCATCATACATAGTAGATCAAGGAGCTGTCAATGCACTTTATGCAATGGCACCTCAAAGGCCATGGCAGTCATGTGCTGCAAGTATTTCACAGGCAAATTTTCAATTTCCTTATGCTGAAAATCAGATGTGGAATGTTCCAATGCCTTGGCAGCCTTGGCCTCCTCAATAGCCTTGGCAGGGGAACTATTCTTATCCTACTACACAAAGTTTCCCAACTCAAAATTTTTACTCACAGCCCACACTGCAACAAATGATACAACCACAACAACAACTCCAATTGACTGCCCCACCAAATCAACCTCGTCCCACACAACTTCCTACTCAGCCAGTGTCTAATCCCAATAATAAAACCATCCGATCCTCTTACAACATCAAATTGGTCACTTATCCCACTTTTCCTACCTACTGTATTGCACCTCAACCAATGTAGGAATTTTTTGACTCTGTGTTACAGGAATTTCCTGTGTATCTACAGGAAATGTCTATTCCTATACAGTTGCAGGAATTACCTATGCAGTTGCAGGAAATCAACCTTAGGTTAGGAAAGGTGGTGACTCAGTGCAAAATAATTGAAGAGATTGTAGAGGAAGATAACTTATAGATTCCTGAAGAGGAAACCACACTTGAACCAGCAAAACCATCCATCTCAAGGCCACAAGAAATTTCCTCATCTCATATAGTCCAGCCTCCTTTTCTAGAGAGGTTGGAAATGGAAATTAAAACTAAACAACCCAAATTTGATCTTGTGTCTGAACTGAGAAACATGTGCATCAAGATCCCAATACTGCAAGAAATAAAAGGCATCCCAATATATGCCAAAACAGTGAGGGAACTATGTACCAAGAAACCAGGAAGACAAAACAAAGAACCTTCAACAATTCAAGTAGGTGGAAATATTGGAAGTTTAATGTCTATTGGATTTGTTACTGAAAAATATGCGGATCCTGAAATCCCTGTGGTGACCACCTTCATCAATGGATAACCCATAAAGAACACTTTGATTGATTTAGGTGCAGACATCAATGTGATGACTAAGGAAAATTTATCTGATATAGGATCCTTTGACTTATTACCTACTCCTACCATGTTAGAATTAGTAGATAGGTCTAAGGTAAATCTAGAGGGGGTTTTAGAAGACATTGTCATCTCATTGGATTCTTGGGAGTACCATGTAGATTTTTATGTTCTTCAACCTAAAAATAACTTGGGAGGGCACCCATTGATCTTGGGGAGATCATGTCTAGCCATGAATGATGCCTACATAGGGTGTAGATCTGGAAACATGACTATCACTCATGGGGCTGAAACAAAACATATCAACTTGTATCCCCCTACTAAACCCCTCTTGAGATCAGAAAACACACATTCCGTTGAAGAAGAAGAAGAACATGATTTAGAAGGTACCCAACTAGTTTTAACAATAGCCCAAGCCATGAGTCTTAAGGAAAATTCTAAGGAAGATCTGATAAATTTTTGTATTTCTAATCCTGATTTCCCACAACATTTAGAAGGACAGTCTAGTCATAATTTAGATATCATTACTGATCTGAAGGATTTTTATGAACATAGTTCAGCTTCTAAATTACATTTAGCCCTCTTATCTTCATTTCCTGCATATTCAATGTCTGAATGGGGGAGTAAGGTAGTGGAAAATTTTCTTGAAAAATATTTAAACATTAATTTCGCCTGAAATCATGAACAAGAACAACAATTATTTCAAACATTGAATTTTTTTTCAGATACATTTGCATGGGAATATACTAATATGAGGGGCATTCACCCAAACACATGAATTCATCACATTTACATAGAATAAAGTGCTAGGTCTGTAAGACAACCACTGTTGTAGAGGTAAATCCCTTCTGCGGACAGAGACGATCCCTACTAGCCCAGAACGGGTCTAGCAACAATCGTAACATGCTATGGTGCAGGTCCCTAATTGCAATAAACCAAATTTCGAAGAAGGCTTACCTCGAATCCAACGCTGTTGTTTGTAGAGAAGGTAGTGTTCCCGTTCCTTTGCTCTGGCAGATCACAATCCTCACGCTCGTTGCGATCGAACGCCTGCACCATAGCGTGTTACGATTGTTGCTAGACCTGTTCTGGGCTAGTAGGGATTGCCTCTGTTCATAGAGGGGATTTACCTCTACAACAAATTGGCGACTCCTCTGGGGACAAGCCTCTCTCTTCGATTGTCAATCTCCTTGCTATGGATTTGGCACTATGAGGACTATCAAAGCTCTTGCAACATTCTTTAGGCTATGAAGGCTCTTGGATATTAGCTTGCAAAGGGAAATGGCAAGCTTATATAGATGGTGGAAGAGGAGTTGGGATCCCTACAATCATGGGATTGGCCCTATTCCCAAGGAAGCTTCCATGAGAGGTGGAAAACTACTTCCTCTACATGGAAATCTAGAGCCAAACGTCCCAACTCAATTTAGAGACCAGTTCAGGAGTTGGTTAAAGTCAATCTTCCGCCATTTATTTTTAAAAAACACCCTTTATTAAGCCTGGCGCGAGTGCGAGTTTGAGACAGAGTGCCAATTGGCGCGCCCTCTTTGGAGGATTTCCCCCATTGGTGTGGGTATAACACTGGCTAGTCGCGCCAAGGATGAAAAGCCTATTTTTAGGGTTTTTCACAAGGAGTTGTCTTCAGGGGAATGAAAGTCCATGTGTAGGCGAATGCCATGAAAGTGTTTTTAGGTTATGTCACTACTCACAAGTCACGGAATAAGCCCTCCAATGTGCGGGACGGGAAATTGCAGGGACGGTGACAAATTTCTGTGTAATATATGCCCCCTAAAGCATGAGGCCCGAAAGAGAGAGAGGGGTGAAATACTTTACGAGAACGTGTCCAACTGAAAACACTGCCGTCGAAAAACCTGCGTAGAGAAGTACAACTGATATCTCAAATACATGATATATGTGTGGTATGGGCACATCCATCCATAACAGAGTATACAATAATCCAGATCCAAGGTATGGATGCGGCCATCCAGTGAGGATCGATAAATAGACTCAAGTATGGTTGCAGCCATCCAATCAGTGAGTCATGTAACTAATCATAATAATCCACAAAATCGCAACCTGGATTCTAAACAGACAAAATCTAGGGTCTTGTGCTCCATCTCAACCTGAACAAAGTACAAGTTCAAGCATGCAAGTAAGTGAGCTGAAGTCGAACATGCGAGAACATCGCCTGATTACCAGCCAATGATTAAAGCTGTTAACAGACGTGAGAGGTACCACCAATAATGACAATGGCCCTCAAGGTACTATAGGTACAATCTACGTCATGTGAATCAATGAGCTGGCATTGAACAGCCGTAGAATCACTCGATCAGAGGCCAATGATGAAAACCTCACGTCAAATACGAAGAACCTGCCATTGAGGCATGCAGACTCCAAGGTACCAAAAGGGAGTCTCTAGATCAGCTTCCCGGATAATGAGCTGAAGTCGACAGGAAGTGACCTTGATCGAAGGTGGGCCATAGTGTTTCCCACATCATCGACACGAGACAGAGGAACATAATTTTTTTGTGAATCAAGATCAGATGAGAATCAGAGGAAGGTTGAGATTTGCAGAGGTCAACTTCTCTTGAACATATGGCGGCACAATAGTGAGTTTGGCAGCATTTGACATCAACAAATCAGAGGTCATGATGACGAGGCAAAGAGCAGATGAGAGGTCAAAAGGGATCACCCAAACCCATGGAGGAAAGTGAAAAACGAGATGAGATGTCCCCAACCTGACACGAATGCAGACAAGTGCCATTTTCAAGAGCGACATACTGCCGACACGACAATGATGCGGGTTCCATTTTTCCCCACCATTTCTGGCGAGTACCCCAATTATTTTTGATAACAAGCTTGAAGGGGATAACATATGCTTGTCATATAAGTTCATCTTTCGGACGAATCCATCCTAGTACATTTAACGAGCCCTAGGAAGGAAAAACTCGAATATCGTCATTACGACTGAATCCGATGTCATCAGGGTTTAACGAGTCTGACAAAGGAAGAACTCGACATCTTTTCATGTTTAGAGAGTTTGAAAAGACAACAGAAAAGTAAACTCCAATCATCCCTTTTCGTAAATAGTTCCTTAGATTCGAAAAGGTAGAAAACTATGTCTGAGAAAACCTCCTAGTCGCGATAGGATAGGGTATTCCTTTTTCGTAAATAATCTATCCCAGCCCGAAAAAGGGGTAAACATATACTGGGTAGATGTCATTTCGTGGCCAATTTAACGAGATCGAAACGAAAAGAGACTCAACAATCTTTTCCTGTTTATAGAGTCAGAAAAGCGCTGAAAGATGACTCCAAAATGACTTTTTTGTGTTTTTACCGAGTCCGAAAAAGTATAAAATACAACTCGTATCACCATTCAAGTTGCGTAAAAACCTGTTGCTGCACATAAAGGCAAGTGCAAAATCCATTTTTCGACAAAATATATTAAAATATTGAGAAAATTGACAATTAAAACCTAATTTTTGACTTAAAAAGTTATAAATAGGCTTCAAATGGTAAAACAAATTTACTTTTACTTTTTTACCTCACTGGAGAGAAACAATGGTCTATTTGTGTGCAAACTTGCGGTGGTGATTGCGACTGATCCTGGACGTCATTCAACTCCTCGTTTGTTCCAGGTAAAAGGCGTTCCCTTAAGCTCCATTTTAATCCATTTTTTATGAGTTTTCATTGTGCATTAGACTTCTGGAGGGACCCTTTTAAAATTTTAGGGCTCGCTCCATTGGCACAGGTATCGGGCACGGACCCGCACCAATGGACATTTCTTCACAAAGGGGTCGCGCCAACTAGCGCGAATGTTAGGGAAACAGTCGTGCCAATGGCGCAAATCAATTTTCCGCTTAAAATTTTCAAAATGTGAGCTACCCATGTGGATTTTCAAATGCACCAGAGATCTAACAAAGCATTTTGATTGGGCTGAGGAGTTGGGTATGATACTCTTTTTTTTTATTTTTATATATTTATGATTTTTTTGGTAATACATGTCTGTTCTAATAACAGTTTTATGTGTATGCAAATGTCAGCCCAGAGAGGCCCGCGGGCATGTCGCCCATTGCGCGGAGAACCCATGTCGTACATGACCCTCAGGCTGAAGGTGGCGAAGGAGGCAAACTGATCCAGAACTTGGAGGGCATTGCTCGGGGGATCCCAGACTATGCACGGCTAGCAGATGTTCCGCTAGCATAACAGCGACACACTGTGGGGGTGCCTAGTCGCCTCCACCGACTACTTAGACGCTTAGTGCGCGCGGTGGCTTGTTACCACGAGCACCATGCAGATTAGACATCTAGGGCTTTTCCTGCATATTTTTTGAGAGACATGTCGTCTCCGGCTGTATTAAGACGAACATGTATATTTTTTTATTTTATGTGATGCACACTATGTAAACATTTCGACACACACACACACACACACATATATATATATACCTATTTCTGGATGGATCTCTTTACATGTAATGATGTTTTTGTTTATAAGTTGCGCAAATGTCTATCTAGAACCATATTAGCTACTGCATCAGTTAACGTATTCATATGTCTGGGTATGTGTTGATATGTGATATAATCAAAGTTTCTTTCCAGTAAACGAATACGTAGATACAGACGTAAAATGGATGGGTTTCTAACTGAATAATGACCATTAATTTGTGACACTACAAGTTGTGAGTCTAGATACACAAGTAATTCACGAATGCTGAGGTGTACAGCTTCGGTTAATAATTCCGATACGGCACTATATGCCGCAATATTATTTGTAGCAGGACCTAGACACACACCTTGCAGGTTAACCAACTCACCAGTAGGATCATAGATTGCCCAGGCTGCCGAGGACAGATTCCTGGTACTGCGAGAGGCACCATCAGCGAAACCCACAAACGGAGTAATAGACATCTGCACAATCAGGAAGACCCGATCAGTAGAAAGATGATTACATCGCACACCACACCACACATGCACACAAATGAATATACACACCTATGTACACACACCACACCAAAAATAACTTCAAGCGTAGTATTTTTTAAGGTACAACCCATTTCTAGGCTGCGCCAATAGAACTCCTTCATAATCAATGAGATCATAAGCCCCATTTTTTAATACTCATTTTATAATGTAGGGCCCATGCCACATCGGTTGGAACTTTCCTGCTCCAAGTTTTTCATGCGCTTGGTTGTATAGGAGGACAAGGTCTCCTTCGATAAAGGAACGTGAAGATACAGATTGGTCAAAGTGGGCTCTGACCCGCTTCTTCTGTGCTTCAATGACTAAAGCAGCCAAGCGGCAGGTTTCATCTAGCCATTCCAAATACAAGAGACGTTCTTCTTCAGGAGAAGTGTCGGGCAAAATTTCCACAGCCAACTTTAAAGAAGGAATTTCGCACTCAACCGGAAGAGTTACTTCCAGACCATACACCAATTGGAAAGGTGTGAATCCGGTCGCACTCTTTGCTGACGTCCGGTAGGCCCATAGAGCTGAGAAAAATTGGAGATGCCAATTGGACTTGTGAATACCAATTGTTCATTGAAGCATAGTGACCAAAACTTTGTTCACAGCCTCAACCTGGCCATTTGCTTGGGGGTAATATGGTGTTGAGCTATCGTGTCATAAGCCCAATCTTGATGTCAGTTCGGCCATCATGTAATCTCGAAAATGAGTACCATGATCGTTAAAAATGGCCTGAGGGACCCCGAAACATGCAGTAATGTGGTTGAAAATAAACTGGGCAGCTGTCTTACCGTTGGCAGCTAGTGTAGGCATCGCTTTGGCCCACTTAGTAAAGTAGTCGACAACGACGATTATATATGCATGCCCCCTGACCGAATGAGGGTTACACGTCATGAAATATATGCCCCATTTTGCAAAAGGGCCGACAGTAATGACAGGATGCAGAGGGAGAGGTGGCGCACGCATCTTGCGCTGAAAAAGCTGACACGTATGACATTTTCAGACTGCAACAATACAGTCTTTGAATATCGACGGCCAGGAGTAGCCCACACGTAGAATCTTCTAGGTGGTGGCATATCTAGACATGTGACCGCCACAGGCGCCACTGTGACAGTCATTCAAGACTCTTTCAGACTTCTCCAGGGTGAGGCACTGGCAGAGCACTGAATCTACTCCAACGCGGTATAAAGTATCTCCTACAATACGGTAGGGTTGAGACTGATGCCGGATCCGATGTCGGGCATCCTTGGTCAACTCAGACTGGAATGTTGATGTTTGAAGATATATAATAATATTTCCGTACCATGGATCACGAGTACTGATAAGGAAGAGGGTTTCGTCCAGGATATGTTCCTCAGAGTGAGATGGAGTGGAGTCTTTCGGGAGGGAGCAAATGAGATCCGCAAAAGCCAGTGATTTGGTCGAATTAGCAGTGGTAAAATCTAAGTCGAACTCCTGAAGGATAACGATCCATTTAGAGTATTTTCCCCCTAGTAATTGTTGAGATATAATGTATGTCATGGGGTTGCGATCCGAAACCACGGTTACTGTACGCAACAGGATGTAGTGGCAGAAACACTGCACAGCTTGCACTGCGGCTAATGCTAATTTATCGACGTGAGCGTAACGTGTCTCTGTGTCGAGAAGATTCTGTGATAGATAATAAACAACATGTTCATTTCCATCATCGTCATCTTGCACCAAAACCATAGCTATGGTGCTAAACGCGGCGGCCAAATATAGAGTGAAATCACAGTGATAGTTTGGAGGATGAAGCAATGGAGCATTAACAAGTAATGTCTTAAGCTTCTCGAAGGATCGTTGAGCAATCTAGTCCCAGCGAAAGGGAATGTTCTACTTTAAAAGATGTGTGAAACCTTTGGCCACTTCCACGTAGTTCGGGATGAAGCGTCGTAGGAAGTTAGCTTTTCCCTGCAGACTCTACAATTGGTGTAACGAAGAGGGTGATGGGAGATTGACAATGGCCTCGAAATTTAGAGGGTCGAGGCGAATCTCGTCCTTGGAGACTATGAACCCCAAAAGACGGCCAGAATCCATGCAAAAGATGCATTTATGAGGGTTAAGCCGGATATTATATCGTCGATAGCGAAGGAAAATCTGGCAGAGGTGTTCGAGATGGTCCTCTCGCCGAGCGGAGTGAGCTGGAAAATTGTCCAGATAAGGCTGAACGATATGGCGTATGTCGTGGAACGCATAAGACATAGCACGCTGGAAAGTAGCTCCAGCGTTCTTTAAGCCGAACGGGAGCTTTTTATAAGAAAAGGTATCCCATAGACAGATGAATGCAGTCTTGTGTTGATCGGCAGGTAAAATATTTATCTGATTATACCTGGAAAAGCCGTCCATTAGGGAATAAATCTCACTCCCAGTGCATTCGTCAATGATCTGATCTATGAAGGGAGTGGGGTAATTGTCCTTAGGACAGGCCTGATTAATATCACGGTAATCGACACAGAATCTTATAGTACCCTGCTTCTTATCTATAGGGACGATGTTCGAGACCCATTCTGTGAGGGGAATCGGGTAAGTGAAGCTCGCGTTCAGAATTTTTTCAACTTCTGCTTTAATGGTAGCGACTTTGCGAGGATGCACTGGGCGTAGGAGTTGGCGCACAGGTTTCACACCAGGGTAGGTGGGAATATCGTGGAATACTATGCTGGGATCAATCCCAGGCATTTCCTCATAGGACCAAGCGAACACATCTCTGAATTCACGGAAAAGATCAGTATAAACTCGTATCTCATCAGAAGAACAAGTTACTCCCACATGTATGTTCTTGACTACCCCCGGTTTGATGGAGATGTCGATCGGCATGGTTTGGGTAATGTTGCTCAGGTTTCCTTCTGAAAGGACCTCATGTATCAATATAGGCGTCCGGAGAGGGGGAGTAGTAACCTGAGATGCAAAACACTCTAGACAATCCGACATTGCCCCCAGGCTGGGCATGAAGGAGGAACGATGATGTCCATCACTCCAAGGCAGCTCCTCAAGAGACATTGTTTTAACAATGGCTTCGTCAGAAGGGAAAATATCTTTAAGAGGATCAGGCGAGTCGGCCTCGCCGAGCCAGAGGGATTGGGAATAGATATCTAAAGCCGTGCTCGAAGGAGCATGTTGAGGGGGAGGAGGATCAGATGCGATGATGATTTCACAGTAATTAATCTCTACTGGAGTTAAGGGCATTGATTCTCCAAAATCGGTCACCTGTTCAGGCGAAGGGATGATCCATGGGTCATCAGACCTAGAGACCATATTAACTTGAACGGTGTGTGGTGGTGGCGCGGGAAAAATACCCATGAAGACGGGGTCCTTGAAGAGACCGGGTCCTACATTGTCAGGGGGATTGGGGATCTTATCCACGTAAGGAACGTTGTTCTCAGAGGATGAAGTGAAGAAAGATAACTGATCCACAGTAACAATTTTTCCCTTGTGAGGGAAATTCAAGAGCCGAAAGAGGGTGGACGACACGCATAACATGGCGTGAGTCCAACTGCGGCCGAGAAGCAGATTGTAGTTAATTTTGGCGTTAACCACTTCTACTTCTACATTGATTGTCTTCCCTTGTAACGTAATCAACAAACTCTCGAGAACACCCAGGGGTTTGGATTCCCGACCATCGAATGCTTCTAAGGCATTGGGAGATGATGAAAGAGCCGGAGAGCCAATGGCCTTCCAGCAGGCGGATGATATGACACAATTAGAAGCACCTTCATCCACAACAGCCCTATGGATGTTAAGACCATTGATCCCGACTTGTATCACAAGAGAAATTTGATGCGGAAGTCGGGGGGTAAAGTTTTCTAAGTCAAAGGTGAGAAGACTAGAATCGGTGGGATCAATTCCACCGATTGCAGACAACAAAGCTTTCCGTTGTGTTGGGCAAATTTGAAGAACTTCCAATGCAGACATGGCAAAAGGCGCCTATGCCAAATCCTCAACAATATTGTAGTGCTGAGCGACACGAGCATTTGGGTTGTAGGAAGATCTTCGCGGAACACCTTTAGAGGGTTGCCTCACAACAGGTTCAGCTGTAGGCTTCTCAATTTCCAAAGGACTGGAGACAGGTGGGGGAGGTGGACCATCCACAACTTCCTTTCCAGCTGCTTGATGCGATCCAGCACAATCCTTCGAACGCGTAGAGATTGAGATAGGTGCAGCACCATTCATCATAAAGACCTGGGACCCAAATGGTGCAGATGGTCAGTGCTGCTCAACCATCTGGGTCTGCTGAGACGGGAACGATTCTTTTAGAACTGCCGAAGTCCCTTTGGAGCCTTTCATAAGTTGACTAATTTCAGATCGTCGAGGAAAATCTTTAGTATAATGATCTCCTTCACAGATAAGGCAGGGGTACTTCGGCTTACGTTGGGAACCGTCATCAGTACGAGGTTTAGAAGACTCTAGCCATGGGGGCATCTGTTACACAGTAATTTGTCATCGTCCCTGGAATTCCCCGTCCCGCACATTGGAGGGCTTATTCCGTGACCTGTGAGCAGTGACATAACCTGAAAACATTTTCATGGCATTCCCCTAGACATGGAATTTCATTCCCCTGAAGACAACTCCTTGTCAAAAACCCTAAAAATAGGCTTTTCATCCTTGGCGCGACTAGCCAGTGTTATGCCCGCGCCAATGGGGGAAATCCTCCAAAGAGGGCGCGTCAATTGGCGCTCTGTCTCAGAGTCGCACTTGCGCCAGATTAATAAAGGGTGTTTAAAAAAAATAAATGGCAAAGATTGACTTTAACCAACTCCTGAACTGGTCTCTAAATTGAGTTGGGATGTTTGGCTCCGAATTTCCATGTAGAGGAAGCAGTTTGCCACCTCTCATGGAAGCTTCCTTGAGGATAGGGCCAATCCCATGATTGTAGGGATCCCAACTCCTCTTCCGCCATCTATATAAGCTTGCAATTTCCCTTTGCAAGCTAATCTCCAAGAGCCTTCATATCCTAAAGAATGCTACAAGAGCTTTGATAGTCCTCATAGTGCCAAATCCATAGCAAGGAGATTGACGATTGAAGAGAGAGGCTTGTCCCCAGTGGAGTCGCCAATTTTTTGTAGAGGTAAATCCCCTCTGCAGACAGAGGTGATCCCTACTAGACTAGAACGGGTCTAGCAACAATCGTAACATGCTATGGTGTAGGTCCCTAATTGAAATAAACCAACTTGCGAAGAAGGCTTACCTCGAATCCAACGCTGTTTTTTGTAGAGAAGGTAGTGCTCCCGTTCCTTTGCTCCAACAGATTACAATCCTCACACTCGTCGTGATCTAACACCTGCACCATAGCGTGTTATGATTATTGCTAGACCCATTCTGGGCTAGTAGGGATCGCCTCTTTCCGCAGAGGGGATTTACCTCTACAACAAATTGGTGACTCCGCTGGGGACAAGCCTCTCTCTTTGATCATCAATCTCCTTGCTATGGATTTGGCACTATGAGGACTATCAAAGCTCTTGCAACATTATTTAGGCTATGAAGTCGCTTGGAGATTAGCTTGCAAAGGGAAATGGCAAGCTTATATAGATGGTGGAAGAGGAGTTGGGATCCCTACAATCATGGGATTGGCCCTATCCTCAAGGAAGCTTCCATGAGAGGTGGCAAACTACTTCCTCTACATGGAAATCCAGAGCCAAACGTCCCAACTCAATTTAGAGACCAGTTCAAGAGTTGGTTAAAGTCAATCTTCCGCCATTTATTTTTAAAAAACACCCTTTATTAAGCCTGGCGCAAGTGCGACTCTGAGACTGAGTGCCAATTGGCGCGCCCTCTTTGGAGGATTTCCCCCATTGGCGTGGGTATAACACTGGCTAGTCACGCCAAGGATGAAAAGCCTATTTTTAGGGTTTTTCACAAGGAGTTGTCTTCAGGGGAATGAAATTCCATGTCTAGGGGAATGCCATGAAAGTGTTTTCAGGTTATGTCGCTATTCAAAGGTCACGGAATAAGCCCTCCAATGTGCGGGATGGGGAATTGCAGGGACGGTGACAAATTGATGTGTAACAACCACAAAGGAGGGAAATTGCAAAAGATGAATTACAAAAATTGTTCAATGTAGGATTCATCTATCCTATCTCAGATAGCCAGTGGGTATCCCCACTAGTCATTGTCCCCAAGAAAAATGGTAAATGGCAAGTCTGTGTAGATGTCAAGGAACTAAACAAAGCTACATTAAAATATCATTTCCCTTTACCGTTTATAGACCAAGTACTGGATACTCTAGTAGGAAAAAAATACTTTTCCTTCCTAGATGGATTCAACAGATACAATCAGATTAGGATAGCCCCTGAGGATCAGGAAAAGATAACGTTTACATGTCCCTGGGGTACCTATGCATATAAAGTATTACCAATTGGTCTATGCAACACACCAGCCACATTTCAACGGGCGGTCCTTGGTATTTTCTCTGATCTTTTGCATGATTGCGTAGAGGTTTATATGGATGATTTTACAGTTATGGGTGATACTTTTGAAGAATCTTTACATAATCTTGAATTTTTTTTTGCAGAGGTGTAGAGAAACTAATCTTTCATTAAAAAAAGAAAAATGTTTTATGATTATGATTGAAGGTATTGTTTTGCATCATCATGTTTCTGCTGCAGGAATTAAGGTCGATCCAACAAAGATTGAGGTTATTGTAAAGCTGCCTCCACCAACCAATCAAAAGGGACTTTGTAGTTTTCTTGGACATGTAGGATACTATAGGAGGTTTGTTGAAAAATTTACAAAGGTAGCCTTTCCATTGTTTAAAGTATTGACCAAAGAATCTAAATTTCATTGGAATAATGAGTGTCAAGCTGCATTTGATAAACTCAAGGAAAATCTTTCTTCAGCACCTGTCTTGAGAGGCCCAGATTGGAATTTTCCTTTTCATATTTCCACTGATGCCTCTGATTCAGCCATAGGAGCAGTATTGGGTCAAAAGGAGGATCCTGTAACCCATGCCATTTATTTTATTAGTAAAAAATTGACTCCTATAGAACTAAATTACACGGTAACTAGAAAAGAATTCCTTGCTGTGATTTATGCTATTAACAAGTTTAGACACTACATTATGAGTTATGAAGTTTTTGTGCACACAGATCATTCTGCTATTCATTATCTCATGAATAAACCAATCAATAATGGTAGAATTACTAGGTGGCTGTTGCTGCTGCAGGAATTTGACATCATGATATTGGATAGACCGGGAAAAGAAAATCAGGTAGATGATTTCTTGTCTAGGCTCAACCATGCAGGTGAGGATGTTCCTGTTAATGATGACTTTGCAGATGAAAATTCGTTTTCCATATCTGTTAAAACACCTTGTTTGCAGACATGACCAATTATCTTGCTACAGGAAAGTTCCCATCTTACTTTTCATCTAATCAGAAAAAGAGAATCATTAGGAAAAGTGATGATTATTCTTGGATTAGGGGAGATATCTTTTTTACTGGACCCGACTTCATTATCCGCAGGTGTGTCAGAGAAGATGAGATATATGACATCTTCAGAGCCTTTCATGATGAACCTTGTGGAGGATACTTTGAAGACAAGAAGACAACTTATAATATCCTTCGCACAGGTTATTATTTGCCTAATCTCTTCAAGGATGAAAAGGAGTATGTTCAGAAGTGTGATAGCTTCCAAAGAATGGGGCGGCCTGTACAATCTGATGAGAAGCCTTTGTAGCCACAGGTTCTCATAGAACCATTCGAGAGGTGGGATATTGATTTTGTAGGTTCCATCAATCCTGCATCCAAAGGTAAGAAGTGTATTTTGGTTTGTACTGATTATGTGACAAAATGGGTGGAGGAAAGAGCGCTACCTAGAGCAACGGAAAAAACAGTGGCAGATTTTCTTTTCTCTGTTATTTTTGTAAGATTTGGAGTACCTAGGGAAATAGTTATTGATCAAGGTGCTCAATTTGTGTCTAATATTATGCAGGAAATGGTGCAAAAATATCATATTACCCACTGTAAGTCCACCCCTTATCATCCGCCGGCTAATGGGCAGGTGGAATCAACTAGCAAGGTGCTGGAAAAAATCCTTACCAAGACAGTGCAATTACACAAGAAGGATTGGTCTGAAAAACTTCTTGAGGCCTTGTGGGCTCACCAGATTACATGGAGGGGTACCACTGACTTATCTCTGTATGAAATAGTGTATGGAAAACAAGTTCTGTTGCCCATCGAATTTCAGATCAAAACTTTTAGAATGACATCAGATTTGGGTATAAAACTTGATGAAGCAGAACAATAGAGAATCTTACAGCTCAATGAGTTAGACGAGATTAGGCAGGATGATTTTCAAAAAACTGACTTGATCCAACAACAAAGGGCTAAATATCACGACAAATACATCAAGAAGAAGCAATTCAAAGAGGGAGACTGGGAATTGTTGCATGATTCTAAATTTAAAAACTTTTAAGGGAAATTTAACACATATTGGCTAGGCCCCTATGAGATTGAGAAAGATTTTGACAATGGATTTGTTCGGATTAAAACCATTGATGATGAGAATGTTACCTTCTTGGTGAATGGGCTTAGACTCAAGATATATCAAAAACCCCAATCTAAGGAGGAATTTGTGGAAGAAATTGTGAAGAAAAAGAAATTGGAAATGGTAAGGGAAGTGATCCTTCCTTCCACTGTCTCTTCCTGATTTCCCTGCCGATACAATGTGCTCACTCTGTTCCTCCTCGTGCTCGATAAAAAATGAGAGGAATGTCTATTGGGTACAGGCTTATCCCTTTTTCCGGGCCCAATGGAATATTTACGAAAAAGGAACCCCCTGAAGTCTTCTTTTTTCAGTATTTCAGACTCTCTAAAATTGAAATCTGGCGAGCATGCACTGCCACTGGGCTTGTTAAAAACACAGGTCAGTAGATCCTTTTGGATCATCTCAATAAAATTTATTTTTCCTTAGTTAATCTATGGATTTCTCGTGTTGGACTGATGTGGGATTTCTTAAGGCCCTCCTTCCAACAATTCTGGCCCATTGACATCAACAAATTATCTAGGTGCAAGATTAGAGCCTTCTGATGCCTTGAAGCTTGTATGCCCCAATGAGAGGCTATCTCGCCAGTGGCAATGGAGAATAATCATGGCTTCTTTGCTACTGGATCCTATAGGGGGTTCGAAAAAAAGTCATATATTCACACCTGATAGGATGCATCAGGGTACCGTGGTCCTCACTCTCATTAATGGTGATGGACCTCGAATTGGTTAACAGTTGACCTTAATGGCTGGTAATCCAATGAGCCTATTGCACATTTGAAATTGGCACATTAATTCATGTGCAATAGACTGTACACAATGGGTGAAGAAAGCGGTTCCTACAGATTCAGCTTCAATTCCTGCAGAATGTTCAACAATTGTAGTTTTTAATTTCTGAAAAATGTTCACAGTTGTTACAATTCCTGCATAACGTTCATTAGTTGCAGTTCAGTTCCTGAAAAATATCTAACCGTATTTTTGCAGAATGTTCCAAAGTTGTAGTTTTATTTCTTGAAGAACTTTTGACATTCAGTTTTGAATTCCTGTAGAACTTATGTTAGGCACAACAACACCTAGATTTCCTGAAAAGACAAAAGAAAAAAAATCATTTAACAGAAAATTACATCAAAATCATGTAGTAAGTACTAATAATCATTATTTGGTTAAGATCATGGATTATATGTTTGATGTAATAGGTTATCATTGCAAAGATAAAGCTACGTCATCAAGGAGAGGACAGTTGGAGGTAAGTGGTAAAGTACAGCCGGTGATAAGATGCTCCAAGTAAAGGTATAATGATGCCTTAATCTTTAAAATTTCGCATAATGAAGGCTTTGGTAACCCTTGTGGCCATGAGCCATTGTGGCATTAATTCCATGACCTATTTTCATCACGCTGATGATGGTTTTACTTTCAAGGTCTGTCATGCAGGTCGGATCATGATGGCAATCATGATCATGACCTGCTGCCAAAAAAGCCCCATATTTTCTATTTTAGTCCCTTCCAATATTGAACCGTTGCATAAGTCTTGGACTATATTCCCGCAAACTGAATTTTCTCTGTTCCTTCTATCCTTAATTGCCCTTTCCGTTTCCTCACCTACCTGTCCATTTCCTCCTTCGCCATGTCTAAGCTCCAAGCCCCCATCTGATTCGAGCCACAGAGCCTTGCGCTGCCCAAAGGAGATCCTCGCAGTAAGGCGAGAATAGAAAAGGCGGGATGGTTTCCTTTCTTCCAGAGGTTCAGCGGCCATAAATTTGGAGTAACAAAATATTTTTTCCTAAACCTAAATGGGGTAAACCACAGGTTGGAAGCATACAGTTCAGGTTGACGGAAGATTTGGTGGCGCGGGCATGTGGAATCCCACAAGATGGAGAGTGATGGTTTAAAAACTGCTGCTTCAACAAAGAAATGTGTGCATCTTTACTGGAAAATGATCCATTAGGGGAATTTTGAGGTCTAAAATGGGCCTCCTAAGGAAAATGTACAATCAAAATTCACTTTATGAGAACCAATCACATTTTAGGGGATGACATCATCCCTAATGGTTGAGGTGGAATTGCTTGAGTTAAAGGTACTTATTTGTCACATTCTCAATGGTGGATAAAAACTCATGGTTAACCATGGTAGTGCTCTAAGTACTTTTAAAGTCAAAGTAAAATACTCATAATAAATGTCATTTCACATTTTTTGAATAAAAATATATTATTGTCATTTCATATTTCTTGAAAGAAACAATGCATATCTCTATACATTTATTATATTATATTATATTATATTTATATAGTATATTAATTACATGTTATTATACAATTTAAAAAATATAAATTTTAATTAATAGCATATAATATAATTAAGAATTTATAAATTTATATTTATATTTTATTTTAAGTTATTTAAGTACAAAGGACAAATGCATTAGTTGTTCAATGATAATGAATTTTTCTTGAAAAGTTCATTCTTATTTATAGTCACATCAATACAATTTTTTTATTAATTTTATTTTGGTACAACTTTTGAATTGAATTTAACTATGGTTACATGGATTGTGGTGCAAAAAGTGAATTGAAAATTCATAAATATTATTCTATTGGTTTAGCTATTATTTCATTACTTCCTTAGGAGGCCCATTTTAGACCTCAAAATTCCCCTAATGACTCAAATATCGATTGGAGTAAGGGGATTCCGCAAGAGTTCTTAAGGAGTAAGTATCGTCAGTTTTTTTTTTTGTGTGTAGAAGTATGTCACATGTGAGGGTTGCTTTGGCCTGGCATTCTTGTTTCATATCAGGCTTCTCGGACAGTTCCGAGACAAGCCCCTAAATTTTCCCTATTATTTAAAAATGTCATTGATCAAAATTTCCACGACCGCGAAAGAGAGGGTTGCCCATATTGAGGAAAACCTCTACCATCACGGGCTGGTGAAGATTATTCTGGTGGAAGTCTTGCAGAAACAGAAAATGTCATGGGAGGACTTTCTAACAAAAAACCATTTTGTGAATGTTGGAGAGTCTGACTCCTTGGGAGTCAGGGAAGAAAAGCCTACGGAGAAACCAAAGAAGAAACCCCGGACCCATGGACCAAAGGTGAAATAAGATGATGGGGATGATGAAGTTATGATGACCGGTGAAACTACTGTGGAGGGCTCCCAGCAGAAGAAACCTTCTACTCCTGCTAAACGATATACTAGAAGCCAGGCTACTCGGTTGGCCATTAAGGATACATAAAAAGAAGGGACACCACCTAAGAAGTCTACCAAGAAGACATAGAAGTCTCGTGGCTAGGCCAAAGGAAAGGAAAAGGTAAATCTTGCTACATTCATTAACAAGGACACTGTGTCTTTTCAGGATCCTTCATTGCAGGAAAGTCAGAATGAAGCCGTGAAAGCGCAAGAGGATTTGAGTGTGCCCCAATCCTCTCAGGGGCATCATGAGGAAGAGGTGAATCCATTAAAGAAACGGTCTCGACATATGCTGGAAGAGACCATTAAGGAACTTACCCTCTCAGAATGGGCCTTGAGAGCAGAGAACGTGACCCTAAAGGAAAATAGCCTTAAAATGCAAGAATAACACGAAGAGAGGCATGAGAAGGCAACCCGCATCATGAAAAAGAAGCAGGCCCAGATTGAACACTTAAAAAGGAAGAATGAAGCATACAGGGGACAGATTCAAGCAGAATCTAGTTGGGCCCAGCTGGATCATTTGGCTGCAGCAACTGCAGCCTAGGAGAACAATTGATTTTCTGTTTAGGGACTACCTTAGTTTTTCTTGCATAGGGACATGCAAGAGTTTTGGTGTGGGGGAGATGTTGAGTCTGAATTTACCCATTTTTGACACCTATCCTAGACCTTGCCTCCCTTATTTTTGAACCCTTTTCGCTCTTTAATTATACCTATTTTGGCTATGTTATCTATTTTTGGCTAAAAAGGGTACCATAAGCTTAAGGTATGTTGAATTATCATAAGAAGTGTCATTTTATCTAAATTCGAGTATTCTTTGATCTAGTCGTGTATTTATTGCACTACTACTCTAACTAGTCTAAAACTCGTGTGCAGATTTGCTAGATTCAAACAGTTCTGCAATTCCTGCAGACAACTCATGCGGTCGAGATTCTTGCAGGCGTTCTATATTTCTTGTAGATACGCTGATTTCTTGCAACTGTCTCAATTACCAGCAGTGATATTAATGTTTGACCATGTTCCATTCATCTCCAGATCGAGTAAAGACATGGGTTTTGAAGGGAATTTGCTGCATATGGAAGCTGTCCTATTCACTATTATGAATCCTCTCTTTTAACCACTCAAATCTCCATATATTCTCTCATGCCCACATGGAGAAACAACTTCAGTTGCATAACAGAAATTTTCTAATCCATGCTTCCAGTCATGGATTAGACTTAATAGACTTGTCAATTTGTATCTGCATCATTGGCTGTAGGCTTAGAATAGTAATCTACTTTGTTCAAGTCAAATATGGGCTTCGAGAAATGTATAAACTAGATGTATTTCGCTTTTTAAAGGGGTTGTGTTGAGATTTATGTTGGTAGCAAGATATCAAACTGTAATTGACTGTAAATTCCAAATTAATAAAACATTCTATGTTCTGTTTATCTTTATGAGCAACTTCTTCAACTTTTGAAGGAGTTGTGAGTGAGGGAGGGCCCCCTTTTCTCACAACTCCCACAACATAGTGTGTGTGTTTTATTTATGCCTTAATAATTCCTGCATACAACTATTACTTTCTTTCTGCATTTCCTGCAGCGAACTGTTAATTGGTTAAGTGATTTAATTCTTTATATTAATGAGTTATTTTCATTTGATCAATGTTTGGATTCATGCTCTTTAAGTTGGATTCTTGATTATGATTTATCTTTTATCTTTTCCTGCATCGATATCAACAAACTCAAGTGCTATAGAGGGATCATATATGCCACTCCATAGCCATTGCTGCCAAGTATTAACATAGGAAAAAAACATTAGTTGATGTGTGTATAATTTATTAACACTTGAAGTAATCGGACTGTATATACTTTGCACTGCATCTCATTAGTTTACCTTCCTGGGTTGAAAATTCATGATTGGAAAATTATAAGCATATAATTTGACTCAACAGGGAGGATCCTAGTTGTTAGCACAGTTATATGCTTAGTCACAAGTGCGTTTTAAATCTTTTTACTTTGAGGATAAAAAATTTGTAAAATAAAAATAAAAAAATAGAACGCTACTGGAAGTTCCGGTAGCATCTGTCATTAGGGGAATTTTGAGGTCTAAAATGGGCCTCCTAAGGAAAATGTACAATCAAAATTCACTTTATGAGAACCAATCACATTTTAGTGGTTAACATCATCCCTAATGGTTGAGGTGGCATTGCTTGAGTTAAAGGTACTTACTTGTCACATTCTCAATGGTGGATAAAAACTCATGGTTAGCCATGGTAGTGCTCTAAGTACTCTTAAAGTCAAAGTAAAGTACTCATAATAAATGTCATTTCACACTTTTTGAATAAAAATATATTATTGTCATTTCATATTTCTTGAAAGAAACAATGCATATCCCTATACATTTATTATATTATATTATTTTTATATAGTATATTAATTACATATTATTATACAATTTAAATAATATAAATTTTAATTAATAGCATATAATATAATTAAGAATTTATAAATTTATATTTATATTTTATTTTAAGTTATTTAAGTACAAAGGACAAATGCATTAGTTGTTCAATGATAATGAATTTTTCTTAAAAAATCTCATTCTTATTTATAGTCACATCAATACAATTTTTTTATTAATTTTCTTTTGGTATAACTTTTGAATTGAATTTAACTATGGTTACATGGATTGTGGTGCAAAAAGTGAATTGTAAATTCATAAATATTATTTTATTGGTTTAGCTATTATTTTATTATTTCCTTAGGATGCCCATTTTAGACCTCAAAATTCCCCTAATGTTTAACTCTATCGGATAGTCTATTTTAACATAATTTTATGCATATTTTTCCTCTACCCAATGCTACCGGAAGTTCCAGTAACTTTCCTTGTTTAAAAATAAAATAAAAAGTTCACCCGCTTTTGAGTTAGTCACGTGTTCCTGATATCAACTAAGGTTTAAATCTTTTTAATCATGAGCCATGTCGCGTGATAAGAAAGGTTATACATTTGAATGATGTCTAGTTATTAGTGGTCATACGTGGAAGAGATAGGAGTCAAGGTGCAGTTATGAAGACCAACCGTAGTTTTTGTTTTGTCTGTCAGCCTAAGTCGTTGTGTCCACATGTCAAAGGTACCTATTTAGTATCAAAATTAATCATGGGTCTACAATTTAATGTGGTGACTATTTGGTTAATCATTCATGAGCATTGCCGAAATTTTAGGCCTGCCATAAAAATGCGATGGAGGTGATTGCCAACTCAAACACCGTTCAGCTCCAGCCACCTGTTGTAGAGAATCTGAAACAAAGTAGGCAACTAAAAGATATTTATGAATATCATGAGTTGTGGTATACGATTTTGGATTATTCCCATTATCAAAAGATATTTTACATGGAAAAATTAACCAGCATATCACTTAAAATAACCAAAATAAAAGGAAAGAAATTAGTTTTCAAATTCGACTATTGGTGAATAAGCAGTTCCAGTGAGAATCTTGAAGAGGAGACTGAGTTTCAGACAATTTACTCTTAGGATTCAACAACACCTGTTAAAAGTAAGATTTTCTAATCTTGACACCTTTCTGATCTAACAAACAACCTTATTTATTTCTCATATGACTAAATGAGGAAAACTTAAGCGTATTGAAGCTCAAGGGAATGATTTAATACATGCTAAACTGAACGTGAGGAGGTTTTTTATATAGACTGGGTGGTATCCATTTTGATCAAGGTTAGGAAGTTCTCATCTAGGAGTAGCCAAATAATTTCCCTCTCATTCGATGGAAAAGAAGCAAATGTTTATGGCCTCAAAATGCAGTTATCAACAAAATCCATTGCTGAAGCTTTCCACCTCCCACAGGAAGGAGAGAAATGGTTAAAAAATAAAGTTATTACTAGAGGATACATGAACAACTTCATCGAGGATAAATATAGAGACCCTAAATGGGCTAAAGGGTTTCCTAGTAGTTATCTCAAGGATGAATGGGCTGAAACTGTCAAGCTCATTAAGATCTATCTTACTTGTGAGAGGAGGTATACTATTGTATTTCTGTATCACATGAGGTTTTTGTTTCACCTTGCAGGTATGAAGACTCTCAACCTACCTTTCTTCTTGCTGAAAAGATTTATTAAGATGTCATCTAGAATACAAACCCATGTAGCAGCTGCAGATTATAACATCTATCATCAAGCTCTTATCAAGGTGCTGATTGTTGAAGAACTCAAAATAAGAAACCAATTTTGGGAGCATTTCCTATTTTATAGGGCAGGCCAATTTTCACCTATAAAAAAAATTCCTGCTCAACAACCTCCAACCTCACCACAACATTCTTAACCTGTTGAGCTAAAGGGAGAAAGCCATAAACCAACTACTTCATCAGTTGGTAAAAGGAATAAAAGAAAAACAAATAAGATAAATATCTACAAGAAATCTAAGGACAAAAATGAAAAGGAAAAGACTCCCCCAACCAAAGTTGAAGAGAAGCTAGAAAAAGGAGAAGCTTCATCTATTAGCAAGCCTAAATCAATGAAGATTGTGCCTCCTATTTCTCCTTTTCATAAGGTATATGCCAGAGGGCAGAGAGGAAAGACTGCAGCTGTAGAAAAATCAAAAGAACAGGTGTTGCTGGAAGTTCCGGTAGCAAACATTCAACATAAGGTTCATAAGGATTATCAGCCCACCAAATCAGATGAGGAGCTCCTGAAGGATGCAATATATGTTGTTAGTAGCAGGAAAAGACAAGTTTTTACCAACAGGAAAAGACATACAAGAGAAAGCAACAAATTCAGGCTAGGATTTAAAGCCCTACATAACCCAATCTTGATGAAAAAAGTTATAGATGTGGAGAGGTAATCTGAAGGGTTAAAGACTGTAACTCATTCAATTGCAGAATCTAATGGATTCAAGAAGAAAGAAAAGGGTAAAGCTCCTTCAGACCAGCAAACAGGAGCCTCCAAGAGAAGAAAAATCTAGAAGAGCTTAGAAGATAAAAAGGCCATTGCAAAAGAGACAACCACCAGGACTACAAGGTCATAATCGACAATTGACAGTAAAACAGATTTAGACAAGATTGCAGAAGTTACAAATCATATGGAGGAGAGGTAAAATGATGTCCCAATGAAGTATCATTTTTCCTATTAGTTATAATTTGGAGCAAATCACTTTTTAGAATTTTTTAATCCACACAGTTTTCTTCAAATATCATGCTGTGCATTTTTGAAAAGGAAACAGAGCTCTACTGGAAGGTCCGGTAGCATTACAATTTTTGCATAGTTACAGGTTTTTACTAGAAGTTATGGTAGCATATGTTTTTAATGATTTTTGACAACTGTCGGTAGAATTTTTAAGCTATTCCAAGGGTGATAAGGACTCCTAATCATATGGAAATGACAAGTAATGGTTGATAAGTGGGTTTGGGGTTGTTAAATGACACATTTAATGAATCTACATGGGTTTTAAAGAACCAATATCATGGAGAGATAGATCAACATAAAATTAGGCAGGTTGCTAGCATACTCAACAACACAATTCAAATAGTTTTTTTATTCCTATATATATATGTCTTGTTAGTTATATTTTGATAGGATATGTATTTAATATGATATCACTACTATGTAATGAGAGGAAGAGTGGATCCTTCTTTTTAGGTGAGATAGAGTTGGTGCCTCTCTCTATAAATATCATTTGTAAATACCATCTCAGGGTTGGATTTTGGTCAACCTGAATATTTTTTCATAATAAATAAAACTCCTTTTGTACTTCTTGTTGGAGGAATTTTTGTTTCAAGGAGTATTGTAATGTTCCAAATCTGGGACTTTCTGCTCCATCGGGAACATCTTAAGATGTTCCATTTTTTCTTCTTTAGTGAGACACTACAAGTCCATTTTAGAGATTTACTGTTGGGTCATTTATAGGATATGATTCCTTCCAAAGAAGGGAGAATCCTCAGGCTAGCTGTCCCTACACAGAATCCGCCTATGGATATGCAATATTCCATCTCGGGGATTTTTGCTACAGGGTCCTTGAGGACGCTGTATAGGGAAGCTGATGCATAAATAAGACAAACCAATGCTGGGATGCCCTAGTACATATAAAATATAGATCCCTCGCAGAAAATGAGCTCAAATAAATAACACTAGATGGGTTATTCAAATCTCCCCAATCTAGGTCTCTAAAACAATGCTCAAAGAGTGAGCTACAGCAATATGCAAAACATAAATCTGAAACTCTACAAATATAAATGTATCATGAGAGGGTAAATACTACAGCCATCATATTATTATAAAATCAGCAATATTATACATAAATATCATGAGGAGCAAAGCCCTCAAGCTCTAGAACCAATCTCCAATGAATATACAATGTAATGCCGGAGTAGATGCAGCTACACAGAATACCGAAGAACCATAACTGCGTAGCTTCTATGAGAGATTTAGCTGCTGAATACATAAAAATGATGATAGAGCTTAAGGAATACAAAGAAATGCCCACACATGAGACAATGGGCTGAATATAGGATTTCTAGCCAATCTCATGAAGATTTCTAGAAATGTTGGATAAAAATACAAGTGACAAACAAATTGTCATTGCAGCTCAAACCAAATGAATGTGAGGCTATGGCTAATCTGAAATGCTAATTCCCTCCTCTGATAATACTCTCAAGAAAAATGGGCTAATCCCCTTCCACTCACAAGCACTCCTCCTGATGAGCACAAGAATATCCCTCAACATTGCCCTCATGGAATAACGCAGTTTCTCTAAGTGACTGCGCAGTGGGATTTGGTGAATGAGTGGCCTGATGCCATATATCTGAAATGAAGTCCAAGAGCCTTCTCTACAGCTCCTCCAATGAAGAAATCCATCCTCCACTGAAAATCCAAGTAAGGAAGGACTCTATGAGTTCCTCTGCTGCTACCCCAGCTACACAGCATCAACCTACTACAAGAATAACGCTGCAACTGAAGGAGTGAGCTTGGCCAAATTCCAGAATGAGGAAATGCAGCTCAAATCCTCTCCTCCCATGAGGAAGAGGTGGGGGATCCCCTCCCGGGAACACCCCTAGTGCTCAAGAGCACTGCAATCCTGCTAAATAGCCCGGATATGCAAGTCCTTGGCCTCCCTATGAAATTTATGAATCCAAGCATAAACCAAATGAGCTGCTCCTTCTTTCTTATAAAGAAAATCAACTCTCTTCCACCATGGGTCCCACAATTAGGGTTTCCATTCTCCTTTGAATGCTTTCCCTCCAAAAACTGCGTTGTCTTCTCAAGCAAGCCACCCCTCTGAGGTAGCACTGTTGACTTGGTCAAAGATGGCCAACTCAAGGTGATCCTCATCATGTTCACACCATGGGGTGTTTATTTCAGTTGCTTTATTACTTCTCCTTTCACAAAAGGAGTGTTATTTTCCATCCAAAGGGTTAATGGGTCTCCTTACCCATTTTTATTAGGAAAAATTAAAATATGCTACTATAATGTTCCATTTTAGCTTGAGGCTAAAATTGGGAACATTACAGTCCTCCCCTCCCACATGTTGCTTTTCCCCAAGAAACTGCATAGAGAGAACAAAATTTCTCCCCCTGCTTCTCTTATGGCCTCCTGATCAACAATATCCACTGTTGCTCAAGATATGCTACAATAAAACTATCCTCCAATGCTTCCTCCCAAGTATGCAAACCGGAATGGTGTACACCCTGAAAGATAGAAGGTGTAGGTGGAAATCATTCTGCTGAACTATGGCCTCCTCAAGGTAGGAGTGATGACATGCATGGGAAATATAATCCCACTGATAATATCCTCAACCATGCTATCATCCAAATGAAAACTTTGCCCCCGGTTCTGTGCAATGTAATGGGGCTGAATGGAGAGTATTGTTGCTTCATCCCAATAAGCTCCTCTCTCCCTCTGTAGTACATATGGGGCTTTTTCTGTCCTTGGGCTGAAATGGTATGGCCTCCAAGAGTGGCCCAAACTACCACATCAAAATATTCAACCATGAAATGCCTCTCCAAATTCTCCAAGTGGTTTTCCCCACAAGAAGAGAAAAGTAATAGTATGGCAATCATAGTTTTCCCAATGGTATCTCCTACAATATAGAGCATGTGTAATGGGGGGAATAGTGCTCCCAATGGGCTATCCCAACATATAATTCACTCTCGAAATGGTGCTCCCTGTGAATAAATAAGCATCAACAATACGAGGTAGCATAATACAATGTAAACAAGCTGCCATAAGACAACTAGAGAGTGGGTCACTACTACTCTCATGGGACCAACGCAGTGAGCCTCTTTCCTTCATCAAGGATATACATAAAAAGTGCTCTTCCCAGCCACTTGTTTGCTTCCACACACATCTCAAATGATAGGAACATAAAAATTATAAATTGGTGCCAAGGGTGCACACCAAGGAGCATGTGGCTCTCTCCACAAACCACCATAAGAATGGCCCATTCTTCTTCTACAAAAGTTTACAAATACATCCTTGTACATCATGCAAGAAGGAATCAACTCTTCTTGACTCATCATGCTACTCAAACAAGGAAGGAGAGTACAAAATAAAATGTGAGATTATACCTTCTCCAATTTGTACTTGACCTCTTGAGCTGAAATGGCCCCACTAAAAATTTCCCTCTACCTCCAATGAGTAGGGAAGTGGCTGTGAGGTTCTCTCCACCATAATCAAGCGGGCTATGCATCTCCCTATGCTGATAGGTGCCATGATGAATTCCCTCCCAAGTGAACTCCTCTAGCCAATAAAAGTATGCATCCAAGTGCATAGCTAGGAAGCCCTCATATGCTGCATGCAAATAGTTTCTCCTTGAGACTAGAAACTCTAGCAAAGAAGAGTCTACCATGATGATAGATGATCATATGATCCACTAAGTATCTGCCATCTCCATCAAGGCCATCCAAGAATAATGCATGCATTAGGATCTTGGGGAATACTCAACCAAAGCTGAGTTCTCCATCCTGGATCAATCCTCCACATAGACAGCGTTGGTTTTCTGCAATGTGGTGCTCCATCACGCTGCTGCCTGCTACCTTGACATCCCCTCATGCCAAATTCATCCTCCCAGTTTCCACCATGCCATCATGCAGATGCTCATGCTCAAAATAAATTATGATCTCTGAAAATAAGCCTCCCATGAGAGACTAACACCTCCAAAGAATCTCCGATCCTGGGCAATGTAAGCGTGAGTGGCCTCCATCTACTCCAAAGCATGAAAGAGTCCTTCCCCAAGGAAGTAATCTGTCTCTCACTAAATCCCTGGAGTAGTCATCCCGCATCATGAAGATGCTACCCTCCATGCATGCAGCAAACTCTATCAGCGCAGTAAAGCTAATGAAAATGGGTGATACTGAAAATGAGAGAGTATATCTCTCCTCCTTGAGTTTACCCCAAAACCTCTGCGCTGTGTTGGATCCCTCCAATGTCTCCACCTCTCCGGAATCCAAGAGTGGTGAACCAAATGACATGATGCCCCTCATCATCTCTAAATCATGTGGCCTCCAAAGTGAGACATCAAGATCTGCAATAGACTGCATGTATGAGTGGACTGATTTGTCCCTCTCTCTTCTATGCAGTGCAGTCTCTTTCCCATGTGCAGAAAGTTTCTGAAATAGATAAGGGAGAATGCTCATCATCCCTTCATGCTGATCCTTCTGCTCTTCTTCCTCCATCTCACAATCCCCAGAAAATGCTACATATGGCTTCAGAACTGTGTCTTGGTACCCACATGCAAAAAAATTTGGAACTCCTTGAAAAGACACAAGGGCTCCTCTAGTAGAAGCAATAGCTCCCCTTTCAACTCCATGTGGTGATGGATCTCCTCATAATGTGACAATACTGTTGGTTCCTTCCAATGCATGCAACATTGTAGGCTCTTCTATGAACCTCCTCTTCTACCAACATGTGAATGTGTCTCCTCCTCAATGAGAGGCCTTGGCCTTTCTTAGAGAGTAACATCTCCACACCCTCACAAATGGAAGAGTGTCCTTCATACAATGGGGGTCTTGCCTCTAGCAGGTCATTCTCCTGATTTCTCCCCCTCTAGAAAGATGGAATGATCTTTTGTTTCATGGTCCCCTTCCATGCATGCAAAGTGTTTGAAGTTTTGCCACACCATGTTTCACGTTGGTTTTCATCAATCCCCTTTGCAAAATTTTTTGTGACTGAAAAATATGATCTCTCATTTGCATGAGAACATGAAATAGAACTCTGAAATCAATCATCATGAATCATACCTTTGAGTTTGCAGCGCTGCTCCTCCAAAGGCCTCAAATCTTTCCATCCATCCTTCTTGTAGTAGCTATGGGAAATGTACTACGTTGTGGATCTGCATGTGTGGCTAAATTCTCACACCCTCCATGAAGTAGCTAAAATTTTTCTCATCCACAAACCCCTTTCAGAAAATTTCTCCAAAATTTTCCCCTTTCAACAGATCTTCAATGGTGTGCTCAATTGTTTGGAAAAGAAGAAGGGAAACCTCCTCTTCCTTCATTCCTCTTCCTTGTTTCCTATGTAAATCTCCTATCCTTGGATAGAAGCTCCTCTTATTGATGGAAATAGATCTTGGGCACAATCTGAGCCAATATCATGCTCCGATACCACTGTAAAGTTCCAAATCTGGGATTTTCTGCTCCATCGGGAACATCTTAAGATGTTCCATTTTTCCTTCTTCAATGAGACACTACAAGTACATTTAAGAGATTGAATGTTTGGGAATTTATAGGATATGAATCCTTCCAAATAAGGGAGAATTCCTAAGGCTAGCTGGCCCTTCACAAACTCTGCCTATGGATATGCAATATTCCACCTTGGGGATTTCTGCTACAAGGTCCTTGAGGACGCTGTATAGGGAAGCTGCTACATAAATAAGACAAAAAAATGCTGGGATTCCCTAGTACATATAAAATATAGATCCCTTGTAGAAAATGAGCTCAAAGAAATAACACTAGATGGGTTATTCAGATCTCCCCAATCTAGGTCTCTAAAACAATGCTCAAAGAGTGAGCTACAACAATATGCAAAACATAAATCTGAAACTCTGCAAATATGAATGTATCATGAGAGGGTAAATACTAAAGCCATCATATTATTATAATATCAGAAATATTGTATAGAAATATCATGAGGAGCAAATCCCTCAAGCTCTAGAACCAATCTCCAATCAATATACAATGTAATGCCAGAGTAGTTGCAGCTATAGAGAATGCCGAAGAACCATAAATGCGCAGTATCTATGAGAGATGCAGCCGCTAAATACATAAAAAATGATGATAGATCTGAAAGAATACAAATAAATTCCCACACATGAGAAAATGGGCTGAATATAGGATTTCTAGCCAATCTCATGAAGATTGCTAGAAATGCCGGATAAAAATACAAGTGACAAAAAAATTGTCACTGCAGCTGAAACCAAATGAATGTGAGCCTGTGGCTGATCTGAAATGCTGATGCCATCCTCTGATAATACTCTCAAGAAAAAGGGGCTTATCCCCTTCCACTCACAAGCACTCCTCATGATGAGCACAAGAATCTCCCTCAACACTGCCCTCATGGAATAACGAAGTTTCTCCAAGTGACTACGAAGTGTGAGTTGGTGAATGAGTGGCCTGATGCCACATATCTGAAATGAAGTCCAAGAGCCCTCTCTACATCTCCTCCAATGAATAAATCCATCCTCCACTGAAAATTCAAGTAAGGAAGGACTCTATGAGTTCCTCTACTGCTACCCCAGCTACACAACATCAACCTGCTACAGGAATAACGCTGCAAATGAAGGATTGAGCTTGGCTAAATGCCAGAATGAGGAAATGCAGCTCAAATCCTCTCCTCCCATGAGGAATAGGTGGGGGATCCCCTCCCGGGAACACCCCTAGTGCTCAAGAGCACTGCAATCCTGCTAAACAGTGCGGATATGCAAGTCCTTGGCCTCCCTATGAAATTTATGAATCCAAGCATAAACCAAATGATCTGCTCCTTCTTTCTTATAAAGAACATGAAATATCTTCCACCATGGGTCCCAAAATTAGGGTTTCCATTCTCCTTTGAATGCTTTCTCTCCAAAAACTATGTTGTCTTCTCAAGCAAGCCACCCCTCTAAGGCAGTGCTGTTGACTTGGTCAAAGATGGCCACCTCAAGGTGATCCTCATCACGTTCACACCATAGGGTGTTTATTTCAGCTGCTTTATTACTTCTCCTTTCACACAAGGAGTGTTATTTTCCATAAAAAGGGTTAAGGGGTCTCCTTACCCATTTTTATTAAGCAAAATTAAAATATGCTACTATAATGTTCCATTTTAGCTTGAGGCTAAAATTGGGAACATTACAAGTATCTAATATATGGTGTGTTTCTCTTGTTGTTTTATTCATCTAATTTATGAGTTGCAGTAGTTAGCAAGTAAGGGTAAGAGCACTATTAGAGGATCTAATAGTTAATTATCTATTATTCATTCTTATACAATTCATCTATATGTTGTGTAGAGGATGTTAGTGAAGGTTTCATGAAGGATTTATGAGATTCTTTATGCATGTATTATGATTTGTAAATGTTTTTTATTTTACATAAAACAAAGTTTATGTAAAAGGCTACTCTTATAGTTGCATGACCAATTTAGGATATGTTTATTTCTTAGACTAAGTACCAACTATCTCTCACCTTTCATTTGTCACAATCTTATCCCCTATACTAAAAAATTGTCATACAATTTATACATGCCACAGCTTGCCAAATATATGAAGGTCCAAAAGAGTTGAATCATTTCAAATTCTTTAAGAAGCCATCCCACCATTCAAAATATTTTGCTTTGAAATGAACTATGATGTGTAATTCTTACTACTTTGCAGTCAAGTAGTGACTCCTTGCGCTAACATCTTTGGCGCCTTTTCTGGGGAGGCGAATTGAAGTTTATCCCTAGGTGAATGACAAATTTATAAGTCTAGTTCTTAGGTGTACATTTCCAACTGTATTTTTAAATTGCTTTGCACCTGACGATTCCATCATTGAATTTCTGGCTCCCAGAAGGGCTGAAACCAGGGCTAACCCATATTCTCGTTTGAGAATCCCAGTCCCTGATCCTGAGAAGCTAATCAATAAAAAGAGTAAATGAAATTTTGCTGCCTCTGCTACTGTTTTTTCAAAGGATGTTTGTAAAGAAGTGCTGCAAACTCTGTCCCCTATTTTTGCAGAAAATTTTGTACCTCCCTTGTTTTCCAGCCAACAAATAGTATCTACATCAAGAGTTGGTGCCTCATCTCATAAAAATTCTATAGTTCCATCTGCTATTCAAAATCTATCAACTATTGTTTCACAAATTCTAGAAACTCATACCATGGCTGGTCAAATTCCACCCCCTAAACTAATGGATGAATGCATTACCTGCAGGAGATTATCTCAAGTATATGCCTATGATTTAGTGGTGAGGGAGAGGTAACAACTGAATAACACCTTGCCGATTTTTATGCCTATGATGACAATTTGAATATTG
The DNA here is from genome assembly GCA_034641835.2 of Pinus albicaulis. Lineage (NCBI taxonomy): Eukaryota > Viridiplantae > Streptophyta > Pinopsida > Pinales > Pinaceae > Pinus > Pinus albicaulis. The sequence goes on from CM076582.1 coordinate 1,475,805,859, forward strand.
AGCAAGAAGATGTTTGGATGAGAGTTTTTGTTCAGAGCCTTGAGGGTGATGTTAGGAAATGGTTTAGATCTTTGACAGTTGGTAGAATCACTTGAATTGAAACCCTAGATGAGACATTTTTAAGGAAATGGGATGATAATAAATATTTTATGTATTATATCACTAAATTTGGTGTAATCAATAGAAAATAAGGAGAACCTATTTTTGATTTTTCTAAGAGATTCAATAAGATGTATAGAAAAATACCTACTGAAATCAATCCTACTGAAGCTTCAACCAAAATCACTTATGCTGGTGCCTTTGATCTTGATTTTTGTTTATTATTAAGAGAAAGAAGTTCCACAACAATAACAAAAATGCAAGACAATGCACTGGAGGTAGAATCTAATGTATTAGCAATAGATAGGCTTAGAGGAGGGATTGACAGGGACAAAAAGAAGCAAAAGGCTGAAGTTTAATATTTAGGAACTTCTAACATTGATCATAAGCTAGATGAGCTAACCAAGATGGTCAAGTCATTAACCACTGATATTTTCAAGCTCAAGATGGAAGAAAGACCAACTACTACTAGAAATGTTTTATTTGATCAACCTAATAGGAAACAGTTTAGAAGACCTAATGTTCATCAAATCTTGTAGCAAGAAAGAAGAGATGTCGATGATAAAAAAAACAGCCCCCTTTGCAGAATGTTATGTTTGAAGATGAAGAGGAAGTTGAAGGGTTGGAGAAATGTGTTGATACTAATTGTCTAAGAGATAAAGAATGGTTGATTCATCTTACACAAGCAAAGTATGAATATTTCATGTCATATACTCAAAATAATGAAGTTAGTTCTGATCATTCCATGATTGCAACTGATCATAAAAGTATATACAATCTTAGATCAAAGAATATTTATGATAACTCCAAGCCATTTTCATAGCCAAAGAAGAATAAGGATATAATTTAAATTCCAGCAGAAAAGAAAGTGGCAGAACCAAGCAAGCCAAAAGTAGCTAACCCTCCTCCACTTGAGGTAAAAATTTCTCACAAGCTGTCCCCTGCTTTCAATTTTGAAAATGAGATACATAAGATTAAGATTCCTATTCCTCTTGTAGAACTCATGAAAAATGATGATTTCAAAAATAATTTTATGAAATCTCTTCAGCCTCCACCTATCGAAGTAGCCTCTGATTTTTTTAACCTTCAATATGACAAGCCCACTGTTATTTTAGGTCCATTGGTAGAAGACATAGATGAATCTACCCCTCCCTTCTATCTATCTCTGAATATTCATGATAAGATCCTGCATAATTTTATAATGGACTTTGGAGCCTCACATAATTTAATGCCCAAGGTAGTCATGGATGAACTAGGTCTACAAGTAACTTGAGAATACCAAGATCTCTATTCTTTTGATTCTCAGAAATTCCAATGCCTTGGTGTCATCAAAGACCTTAAAGTAAGCCTATTTTAGTTACCCATGAGAGGGATGGTAATGGATATTGTTGTAGTTTAAATTCCTCCTAGATTTTGTATGTTACTTTCTAGGTCATGGATTAGAAGGTTGGGAGGAACTTTGCAAATGGATTTCACTTATGCTAGTGTACTGTTTTTGGAGGAGAAAAATGAAGACTTTATAGAGAATCTCATCTAGCATATCTCATTTGTGATAGCAAAGACCACACTAATCATCTGATTTATGCTAGAACAACTGATATGGGTTCAAGCATTTTACAGATGGATAATTATGCCCTGCCTACAGAAAGTTTTCAAATTTTGAAGCTTGATGAAAATCAAATAAGTCATGAGGGTTCTCAGGTGTGGAAAATGTATTTTGATGGCCCATGTTCTAGAGAAGGATCTGGTGTAGGAATAGTTCTCATTTCCCCTTTGAAAGTGAGATCCACGTTTTATTTCAAACTTGTATTTGAAGCAACAAACAATGTGGCTGGATATGAAGCTATTTCAATTTGTTTAATTGCAATGTAAGACATGATTATTTCAGAAATTTTTGTTTTTAGAGATGCCAAACTTATTATTCAACATATTAAAAATATTTATCAAACTAAGCATCCTAGACTCGGAGATTACCAAAATTTAGTATGGAGCATTATAGAAGACTCATTCCTGACCTTTAACATTTCTTTTGTTCCAAGAGAAAGTAATATTTTGGTTGATTCACTTTCTATTTGAACAAGATCATTCAATATTCCAATACCTACAAAGCTGAAATATGAAGTGGAAGTTAGGTTTAGACCTAGCATTCCTGATAATATCAAACACTGGAAATATTTTGAGGATGAACAGGAGATTAGAAGATTTATTGAAACTACTGAAGATTTTTTTGTCATAAACATTGATCAGGATGAAGATCTCATGAAGGATAGTGTTGATTATAAAGATAGCAAAAATATGAAAAACAAATTGTTGATCAGCATATCATACAACTGCCTACCAATCATATTTCCAAGGGGTTAATCCCACTTGAGAAGCTTTTTGATCACAACAATGTTTAAGTTAAACCACAGTTAGCTGAAGCAGATGCAGAATTGGAAGATTACAATCTAGGTACAAAACTAGAGCCAAGCTATGTTAATTTGTCAAAATATTTATCAGAAGAAAGAAATATTTAATACCACAAGTTGTTTTGTGAATTTCTTGATGTTTTTTCCTAGAAATATGAGTATCCTAAGACATATGACACAACTATTATTGAGCATAGAATACCATTGAAAGATGGTACTAGGCCATTCCGACAAAAAATAATACAAATCAATCCACTATTGTTACCAGTGATGAAGAAGGAAGTGAATAAAATTTCGGATGCTAAAATCATTATTCCATTGAGATACTGAGATTAGGTTGCTAATCTAGTTCGAGTAAGAAAGAAGAGCAGTGAAGTCAAATTATGTGTAGATTTCAGGAATCTTAGCAAATGCTCCAAGAAAGATAATTATCCATTGCCAAAGATGGAGCATATTCTTGAAAAGGTAACCAGGTCACACAAAATTTCCATGTTACATGGGTTCTCCGGGTACAACCAAGTATCTGTTTGGCCGAAATATTGAGAGAATACAACATTCACTACTCCTTGGGGAACATTCATGTATGTAAAGATGCCATTTGGGCTTATGAATTTTGGAGCTACTTTTCAACGTGCTATGGACTTTGCATTCATTGGAGGAAAAGAAAAATGCTTGGTTGTATATTTGGATGATATTACTATTTTTTCAGCTTTAGATCAATAACAACTTCAACACTTGAGACAAGTATTTGTTAAATGCAGAAAATATGGTATAGCATTGAATCCAAAGAAGTCTCATTTCACTCTTAAAGAAGGTAATATGTTGGGTCACATAGTTTCTAAATATGGAGTGAGAATTGATCCCAAAAGAGTAATTGCAATTTATGCCTTAACACTTCCAAGATCCAAGAAAGAGATTCAATATTTCCTTGGTAAGATAAATTTTTAAGAAGATTCATTCCCAACTTTGCTGAAGTAGTCAAGCATATTACTTGTATTCTAAATAAGGACAAAGAAGTAAAGTGGAAATTTGAAGCCAGAAATTCATTTGAGCTGATAAAAAAAGCTATCGTTGAAGCTACTCAAGATACTATTGCTGATGTTTTATTACAAAAAGATGCAGAAAATAAGGAAGCCCCCATAGAATTTTTCAGCAAAGCCTTTAGAGATGCATAATTGAAGTATGAAATGATGGAAAAGAATGCCTATTCATTAGTTAAAGCTCTGAAGGCTTTTAGAGTTTATATTCTACATGCTCAAATGATTGCTTATGTACCTTCATCTGCTGTTAGAGAAATATTAGTTCAAACTGATATTGATGGAAAAAGAAGTGGGTGAATAAAGTTCTTGAATATGATTTAGAGATAAAGCCTTCCAAGTTAATCAAAGGTCAAGGATTAGCCAAACTACTAGCTGAAGAAAATTGTAGAGTTTTGGGCTTGAATTTCATGGATGGCAATCTAAAAGAGAAAATTTCAGAACCTATTGACAACATGGAAATAGATGTAAAGCTTGTTGAGTGCAGTTGGTATAAGGATATCATTTATTTTTTGTAGCATTTTAAACCTCCAAATTTTGATAAAAGCAAAGTGAGATCTCTGAAGCTGAAAACCATTAAATTTTGCATCGAGGATAACTGTTTATATTGGAAAGATCCTATAGGATTTTTTTGAGGTGCATTGGCCCAGATGAGTCTAAGAAGGTTATGTTTGATATGCTAGCAGTGTTTGTGTAGGTCATCATTATTGGAGAAACACTGCATACAAAATACTGAGAGTTGGCTATTTTTGGCCTAGCTTATTTTATGATGTATGTGCTGAGGTGAGAGCATGTGAAAAATGTTAGAAGTTCGCCGGTGAAAAAAATTGAAATATTTTCCTCTCAAGCCCATAGTTGTTTATGAACCTTTCTAGCAATGGGGATTGGATTTCATTGGGGAAAATCATCCACCTTCAAGTGGACAACATCATTGGATTCTTGTTGCAACTGATTACTTTACCAAGTGGATTGAAGCAATACCTACCAAGAATTATACTCATAAAGTCATCATTAACTTTCTGAAGGGAATCATAACTGTATTTGGATGTCCATCAAGGCTAGTAGCAGATAATGCAGTTTCTTTTAAAGCGACATCATTGTTAAATTTCTGTGAAGATTATGGTATTCAACTTACTCACTCTACAACTTACTATCCACAAGGGAATGGTTTAGTTAAGTCATCTAAAAGAAGTTTGGTAAGAATCATCACCAAGCTATTGGAGAAAAAAAAGAAAGCCTGAGACTCTAAACTAAAATTTTCTTTATGGGCTGACAGAGTGACAATAAAAAAATCTATTAATACATCACCCTTTCAAGTGGTTTATGGAAGTGATATTGTTTTTCCAATCTAGTTAGCCATTCCTATAGCTAAATTTCTACAAGATCATGAAGCCGAACCAAATGACTTGACCAGAAGAATTTATTAGATCATAGAAGTGTAGCAAAAGCGAGAACAACATAATGATTTGGTAAGAAAATATCAGCAAGCCTTTGATAAAGGGACTAAAAAAGAAGATTTTCAAATTGGAGATCTGGTGTTGAAATGGGATATAGAGCATCAAGTCCCAGGTAAGAATTTAAAATTTGATGCTTTATGGCCTGGTCCTTTTAGAATCTCCAATATTTAGCAGAAAAATAATTTTTATTTGCAACATCTTAATGGGACAAAAATATTTGGAGGCCCTTTTAATGGGCGCTTCCTCAAAAAATTATTTTACTAAGGCTGTTGGTGGCCTAAATTCACTATAAATACTGGTGTGTTTCATAATAAGACTCCATAACTGAATGAAAAGGCCCTGAAACTGCAAATATTCTTAGAGCCTCGCAGAGAGAGCTCTATCTCCTATGGAGCCATTGCTAGCACATTTCTATTCTTAGTCATGAGTGTGTTTTAAATCGTTTTACTTTTAGGATAAAAAAAATTGTAAATTTAGAAAAATATTTAGAATGCTACTGGAAGTTCCGTTAGTTTCTATTTTAACCCTATCAGATAGTCTGTTTTAACTCTATTTTATGCCTATTTTTCCTTTAACCGATGCTACGGGAAGTTTCGGTAACTTCCCCTATTTTAATAAAAGCAAAAAGTGCACTAGCTTTTGAGTTTTCCATGTGTTCCCGATATCAACTAAGGTTTAAATCTTTTTAATCATGAGCCACACCACATGATAGGAAATGTTATACATTTGAATGATGTTGAGTTAGTGGTGGTCATACATGGAAGAGCTAGGTGTCAATGTGCATTTATGAAGACCAACCGTAGTTTGTTCTGTCTGTTAGCCTAAGTCGTTATGTCCACATGTCAAAGGTACGCATTTAGTATCAAAATTAATCATGGTTCCACATTTTAATGTGGTTACCATTTGGTTAATCATGCATGAGCACTGTTGGAATTTTAGGCCTGCCATAAAAATTCAATGGAGGTGACTGCCAACTCAAACACCGTTCAACCCCAACCACCTGTTACAGAGAATCTGAAACAAATCAAACAACTAAATGATATTTATGAATATCACGAGGTGTGGTATACGGTTTTGGATACTTTCCATTTTGAAAAGATCTTGTACATGGAAAAATGAACTATCATATCACTTAAAATCACTAAAAGAAAAGGAAAGAAATTAGTTTTCAAATTTGACTATTGGTGAAAAAGCAGTTCCAGTGAGTAGTGTTGGGCCTTTGTTTTGCCTTCATTTATATCACATTTTACTTGAAATCACTCATGCTTTTGTTTAGCTGGAATAGTCATTGTCTAAATTTGTGCATTCTTGGAGATAATAAGTAAGTATTTGCTATTCCTTTGTTTTAATGAGATTTAAAACATTAAAGGCATATTTAATAATAGTTTGTGTGTTTGTAGGTTTACAAAGTTGGTTATATGCCTATTCTGATAGAGGAAAAGTTCCTGCACCACACATTCTTGCACTAGTACTGGAACACATTCCTGCACCAACATTGAAAATTATTAAGTCTGCTCAAAATGTGCATAATTCCTAAATGGCCAAGTTTTACATCGGTTTTTATGCAAATGGAGATGAATTATGGAAATCCAAGAAAATGGGTTTTTCAAAAATATAACCAATTACCCACATCCGAAACCGTTTCCTGAGATTCAAAGTATTCCAAAAGTTACGAATAGGTCTTTGAAGCACTTTTATAAAGAAAGACTATTTTTTCCAGAATTCTAGAAAACACAGTCAACAAGTTTCCAGACTGCCAACTTTTGCCTCGATTTTCGTGCAGATGAAGATAAATAAAGAAATTCCGCGATATGGGTTTTTTTCCCAGTGTAAGAACTTAAGTAAGATGAGGGCCATTTTCCAAAATATGTAATGGTTGAAGTGATACAAAGGGCGCTTTGCAGGCGGTTTGTTAAAATTACCAAATTTTCCAGAATTCTAGAAAAATCCCATAATTGGAAAATTCGTATTAAATCTTTAATTCTTTTAATAGGGGAACGGTTGTACTGTTATTAGACTTGGTTGGGATTAAATCCCCATATTCCTTGCAAAGGAAAAACTTGTTTTAATCATTATGAAAGATTATAAAAGGAGGAAGATGCACGTAGAAAGGGGGGTGGAGGAGCGATGCTACAACAATGTTGCTGTAAATTTGTTTTGCTGGTATCGCCCAAATCTGGGCTGGAATCTATATTTCATGATGTAATTTTCCTTTGTGAATTAATAAGAAAGGTTTTTCCACCTCATGTTTCATAAATTGTTTTCTTTTTTTAAGCTGATGAATTAACTGGTTTACTGAGCAACGTTTTAATTTAAAGGGGAACGCGCTGGTTGGCTAGGGCCCAGCCAACCTAGCACATTTACCCTCTTTTCTGTTTCCTGTAATGTGCATTTATATTATTAAGGTGTGATTTAACTTTCAGCACATATATTTCTATAATGTGTGTTTAAATTATTAAAGTGTGATTTAATTTTCAGCACATGTATTCCTGTCTTATTGGAAATGGATTCGTCGTGTGAAGTAGTACATTTTATTTCCCTGAAAATTACTTTCCTGCATTTCTTTCAGATTGGATTTCCCCGTCTGGTACAAGCAAGAGAAGCAAACTTGCACCAGGCACGTTGGTGTGACATTTCCTTTTTTTCCTGTAGTTCTGTTATTTGGTTTTCTACTGCCTGGTACAAGCAGGAGAAGAAAACCTGCACCAGTGCATGTTGGTGTGCTATTCATTTTCTGTAGTTCTGTTTATTTGGTTTTTCACCACCTGGTACAAGCAGGAGAAATGAACCCGCACCAGTGCACGTTGGTGTGATGCATCATGTTTTCTTAATTCACTTTCCGCGACTTTATTTCTTTCTTTAAATGATTTTGACAGGATAAATGATTGTTTCTTTACTTATGCATTTTTTAAAAATCAGAAGCATTCACTTTTATGTGTGCAATTTGATTTGATAGAAAGCTATCACTTGCAATAATTGAACACTCATTTTAAGGATTAAATGTTAAATGTAAGAAGATGTGATCGGGTACAAGAACCAGTTTCTTGCCTCAAGATCTGAGTGCTCCGAACCTTGAACAGTTCAAGCTCTTGCATGAATTAAAATTCTTTTAGTAAATACACCATTTATACCTCCTGCATAAACCTCTGTTCCTGCACTAGTGCAAGAAGACTGTGATAGTGCAAGAAATATTAGTGCAAGAAGGAAATATCTAAAGAAGCAGGTTTAAGGGCCCATTCTACGAGACTGTCGAGTGTCTCTACTAAATAAAAACATAACACATACTCAGTAATTAAAAATTGATCAGTTGGAGTGGTTGACTTTTTATTTTGATTCCTTTGCAAATGCATTCTTTCTTGTTCCATCACTAGATTACTTTGATGATTCAATTATCTTTTTTGCAAGCTTTCTTTAAAGTAGGAATTTCTATCAGGAAAATTCATACCATCTCTGGCATTGCCTATGCTTCATCTCTAAGTTTACAAATCCCCCGGGTTGACTATTAAGTGTTGAGGAGTTTTCTTAAGTGAAATTCTTGCACCCAACATTTTGGCACTGTTGTCGGGGAGGTGATTTGATTTGGTAATAATTTTCTATTGATGCAATAGGGGTAAGTCTGCCTTTGTATTTTAAAAATACACTTTCTTTTTGTATTTTTTTATGCAAGTGTGGTGAGCTTTATTTCAGCTAATAACTTTTAAAATCAATTATCTTTAGATCCTAATCTTTAACGTTATATCATTTTTGGGGTGTTGTAAGAACCCTCGTTACTAATATGTGTGTGGTGACAAGGACTATCAATCAACCAGATGGACTTAAAGATGATAACAAGTATGAAGTTTCTCTCTCAAGCCCTAACAGCTGCTGGGATCTTGATCTCTACCTCTCAGGAAGAAAACTTATTGACAATAGTCAAGGACTTGTCCATTTTTCCACCATCACAAGAGGATTTAGAAGTCTCTTTTGAGGAGACAAATGAATCATGCACTATAATCAATGAAGGATATCCATTGGAACCTGAGAACGAAAAGTTCTTGACATGTATATCAGCAGATCCAGAATGTGATCAAGAGATTAATCACTCTACGGAGAACAATCAACATGACATGGAAGAAGAGGATGAGCAGCATGAGCCAAATCAAGGAATGGACCAAGGCTACCATGATTACATCGAAAATTGGTTCCAAACAACTACTCAAGCAAGTCAACATAATCCTCTTCTAAAACTCTTGTTGTCATATCATTTACATTCGTTGGTTTTTCATGCTCATGCAAACTTTCAAGTTTGTATGATAAATTTGAGCATGAATATATATTTTCACCTAATCATTGGAAGTACTCCTATACATAAAAAGAAGTCTTCTGGTAAAGTATGGTAGGTGAATAAAGCTGTTAAGATGCTATTTGGGTTTTTGATTTTTAAAGTGTAGACACTAAAACTACTTTTGATCCGGATTGGTTGTTAACACACACATCTGTGATACATCTTGTTGAGTATGATTCACTCTAATACCTCACTATTTTTCAAAGTAACCATGACTAATCACTCTAAGAAGTTTTCATCTGATATATATGATTTTAGTTTCCCTTAGAAGGTACTATTGGAAACCCCCTATGGAGGACCACTCTTGTTAAGATCATAATAAGCTACTCATGATAACACTAACATTCTTAATTCAAGAAGTCTTTTAGTCATTATTTGGGATATATTTAATAAGTCTTTAGGGGAGAGGAACTAGTCAGTAATGATTAGTCATTAAAAACTTTTTACGCCATCCCGTACTCTTAAGGAGTAGATCTGTCTCCCCACTTATTAACCTTTTAGGCTAATCATAATCAGAGTATACAAAAGATTTAGGGGAGGATAGGAGGTCTCCTGATGAGCCTACCTACCATGATCATGAGACCTAGCATGCATGACATTACTGTTTCTGGTCACCAAGCCAGAGTAATGGATTTCAACTGAAAAGTTGGAAGACAGGAGGTCTCATCACGAGCCGAACTGTTCATCCATGTTACTTCTTGTGAGTGGCATTTCCATTAGTTGGTTACCAAGCCAAAGCAGTGGCCTTCACCTAAAATTAAAATAAGATAAATCTGAATCCATGACTAGTAAGTGGGACACAAACATTTCGATGGGTCAAAAGACACGCCTGCCGAGGTTATAGACAATTGCAGGCAGCAGGGCTATGTATGTGGTATTAAAGTTAATTTCATACTATGATTTACTTGGCTATCTTTCTCTTCCCCTAAACTTATCCTTTTTTTTCTTGGACAATGGTTTTAAAGAAGATTTGAACATGATGCTTTGAGTTACATCTTTAAAAAAATCAAGAATCTTTAAGGATGTGGTACCCTTAGTAAAGGCTATTCTTTGTTCTATACTAAGAGGAACTTTAGTTTGAATCCGAATGACAACGGAATTTAGAGTGTTCAATAAAGAGGTTGCTAATTGGTATCATAACTCATTTTGACTTTCATAGTGATGAATTACTCAATGATGACTGCTCACAAGATGCTGGTTGGCAACAATGTGTATTGATGGTGGTTGCCTCTAAATATGCGCTGCATAATCTAGGTACAAGATTGCTGTAGTAGGTGCATGAAATTGTGGTAGTTATTTTGAGATTGCACCTTTTCAACAAAATTTGATTTTCATTATAAGACTTTGGGCAGAAACAAAACAAGGAATTCATTCGGGACAAGGTAACAAGTATGTACCATACTCTTTTGTCTATAATTTCTACTTTTTATACCTAATATTGTTGCATTATTACAATTGATATTTTCATTAGAACTATAACATGGTTAGTAGGTAGAACCTTTCCATCTGTTTTTTAAATCCCACTTTACCCCTTGAATTTTTTCCTATCCCACTTCTGTTTACGTCCTCTTGATGGTACCATTCTTGGAATCACTGTAATTAACTTCCTTCCCATTTTGAATTTTTCCCTTTTCCCACTTATTTTTTCCCTCATGAACTTATTGCATGATATACTAGAGAAAGAGAAAAGGGATATGCTTAGAATCATTAAAGAAATGGTGAAGCAAACCTTTCGTATGATTGAGGAAGTCATGTTAAAGTCCAGCCCACATTTTACCAAAATTCCCTGGTTTTTTTTTAGCGGATTTTATGCTTGCACCAGTGCAATCACGTTGTAATACACTGTTAGCCATCTATAAATTATGTTATATCTAAATATGGCTAGATCAGTCCATGAATTTCCAAAACAAACATTTCATGAAAATTTCTGAATTTTGGAAATCTCACTGTGTTCATTATCCCTAAGTTATCCATTTTTTCATAAAATTTCACTCATTTACACCTATCCCAACAGTCATTTTCCCCTTCAAAAGGACCTATTTCTTTAATAAAAACTCCATTTCCTCTGAAAATCTCCCCTCTTCCCTTTTCATTAACCCTTTATTTCCCTTTAAAAACCCCATTTTTCCTTCACTAAATCCCTCATTTACCCATAAAAAACCCTTTAAACCTATAAAAACCCCTTTTTATGGTTTAAAATACCTTTGTATACCTATCGAAACTTCTAAATTGGCCTAAAAAACCCATTTTTGGCCTAAAATATAGTCTTTTTACAATTAAGGGCTTAAGCCCCTGAGGGCTTAAGTCTTCCGCTCCTTTTTCTTCATATGACCTACACCCACGACCAGGTGCTAGCACTCCAGTGCCTTTTCCTCCACTCCCGATCACCTTATCTCTCCATGAGACCATGCCCCAGCACCAGGCTTTAGCCCCCATCGCATCAACATTCCCACTGAAAAACCACATTTTCCTTTACAAAATTTCCACCCCAATAGCAATCCTCCAACGAGATCTACACCGTAGATCCATAAGATCCAACGACCCTCATTCAACCTGACGATCACCCCATCCCCACCACTTCCTTAGCTCCTTCTCCCTCCCTCTTGGTCCTCCTTTCCGCCATAAAACATTCTTCCACTTTGTTCAGCCCCCCATTCCTTCATTTTTCTGTTATTCCATCCCCCACGCTATGTATTCCTTTGGACGATCCCCACCGTAGATCTCATTGATCTAACGGCTCTGTTACACCATTTTTTGGTCATCTAACCTACTATCATTAGATGGACCCAGGTACACCATGTAAGACCAATTTTACCCTAAGTAAAATTGCTTTCACTATGTAAAATAACTTAATAAAACACATTTGTTAGGTTGTTTATGGTCTAAACAGGAAACCCCAAAGGGAAATATTAAACAAATCTATATTTGTTTGATTTCCCTCATGGAATAATTGATTAAACAATAATTTAATTATTATTCCTGGTCATGTTTAACCCAAAACAAAGAAATTAATTAGATAAATCTTTATTTATCTTATTATTTTCTAGGAATAATTATTTAAATCTTATTTAAATAATATTCCTTGTTAAATATGACTAAATCACCCATAAATAATTAAATAAATCATTATTTATTTGATTATCTTTCAAACACTTCCTTAAAATGATAAATAAATCATTTATTTATTTATTATTCATTAAAAGGAGATTTGCAGCCTAAGTACGAACTTTCCTTTCAACAAATATAATAAAATATTCCATAAAAGGTGGATCTAGATTTGGTTAATGTTATTTTAATCATGCACCAAGATCTAGAATGACCCAATATTTTGTTATAAATAGGAGGGTTTCTCCTACCATTCTTCACCTTTTTTTGCCTATTAGATCACTCTGGATCTATACTCTTGGTCTGACTTTGAGTTCTATCTTTGTCTGGGTTTTCTACACCAACAGGAGAGAGAAATGCTAGATCTGAAGTGCTGAGGACTTCCAAGAACCCATCCCATTGAGGAGAATTGGAAACACCTTCTTGTTTTCCTCCCAGGTGCCCTTAATACAAAAACTTCTTCCAAAAATATTGTTCTTGTCTTGTCTATTGGATGTATGGAGCAAAACCTTATTTTTACTGCTTAATGTCTCTTTATGTAGATTGAAAGATTTTTTACGACACTTGTCTTGATCAACTAACTACAGATCTGAAGATATTGGCAGCCATATTTGATGTTAGGGCTATAAGTTATGCGTAGCTAAAGTGGTATTTTTTCGTACACTTCGACAAAAGATTCATACTAACAATTGGCGACTCCATTGGGTTTTCAATTACGACTGCTGTTGTTTTTTCATATTCCTGCATATCCAGCTACTTCAGACCCTAGGGTTTCTTTTCAGCTTTTTGTTTTTCCTCTTTTTATGTTGTTTTTCACCTATAAAACCCTAAAACATTAAAATTTCTAACTTCCGCGTGTTTCTAGCCCTATTGCGCAGGTGACCGACATCAGCCGCACCTGAGACGACAACTTTTTCAGAAATCTGTTGCTGGGACACCCGGAGCTTCAGGTCGCACTTTTCAGCCCAGAAACTGAGACCTGGACTCCAGGTCGCACTTTTCAGCCCAGTATCTACGACCTGCACAGAAAACAGGTCAGAACCTTCGACCTGCCAGTTTTCTGCTCTTTTTTTGCAATTTTTCTGGGTTTTTCTGAAGTTTCTGTCAGGGTTTTCCAACCTCTGTCTCAGCCCATCTAGACCTGTTTCTGATTTGTTTCACTCATCTAAGTGCGAACCTAGCCCCCTATGGCTTCAGTACCCTCCACTTTTGGTGGAAGAGTTTTAGCTGTTTCAGGTGTCTGATTTTTCAGAGTTTCAGCCTTCCTTTTTTCAGTTCTGATACCTCCTTTTCAGATCCCTTTTTAATCAACCCTTCTCCCTTTCAAATCACCTCCTGAAGTTTTGTTTGGATCTACCTTTAGGGCCTCCTCCTTATCCCTTCTTCTTTTTGCTGATTTCCTCCTTTTTTACAGCCACCTTGCCTCTGCCTCTTGACTGTGTTCTGCACCTCTTTTCAGCAGATTTCTCCTTTAGATCCCTGTCCCTCCCGACCTTAGATCTATTGGCCTCTTTTTAGTGTGTTTTAACTAAATTTTCTCCCTCTTTTAGACTAGTTTTGAGAGACCCGCCTTTTTGGGTTAGATCGATGCATTGTTAGCTGTTAATTTTATGTTATTTCAGCATTATATACTGTTCTCTGCAGATTTATTTTCAGTTACACAACACACTTTTTCTTTTGCTCTCAACACGTCTGGGTTTAAAAATTAAAATTAACGCATGCCACACACTCACCCTAAGCGAAGAAGAGCCTGGTTAACACCGCTAGGCAAAGACTTTAAAACATTGTAAAATCAATTGACACTGCACCTTTCTGCCCTTGTTTCGGCATTGTAATCACTTGATTCTACACCTCCCTGCCTTTGTTGGTCGTTCTTCTTCCCCTTGTGCCATGTTTGTGTTGTCACCATTGCGCCCCCTAGGCGCACATCCCGGAGACTTCTTGGCCTTCACCCTCAGTTTCCGGTTGGTCGACCTACTCCTTCCCGCCGTCGTCGAGTTAGTCCTCCTCCGAGTCTACACTCCGACTCCTCTTCTGATTCATTAGGTTATCCTTTTACTTCTGGTTCTCCCCCTGCCACCCTCACTATGTCTGGTCCAGGGCCTAACGCTAGTGGTAATCTCGGCCCTAATGTCGGGACTACTACTAGCGGAACCGCCACCGGAACTACCTCAGCTGCATCTTTGCTCCCTTACATGGTAGGCCTCAGCCTCCCCGATCTCAAACAGTTGATTAATGACCCTATTCGCCACGATGTTGGTTGGCCTGCTATGCCAAACAAGCACCCCTCCGACATCCCTAAGTTCGAAGGCCTTACTAGAGAAGATCCAACCAACCATGTCCGATCTTTCCACATGTGGTGTTCCTCCAATTCCATCACCAATGACTTCATCCATCTTCGGTTGTTCTAACGCACGCTTACGGGTGAAGCTTCTAAGTGGTATGTTGATCAGACCACCTCTTCCCATACCACCTTTGCGACCATTGCCCAAGCCTTTTTATCTTATTTCCAGCTCCCTCTCTGATACGACACTAGTACCGAGCTTTTGACTTCTTTTCGTCAAACCTCTTCAACCTGCCTTTCCACTCATGTCCAGGAATGGCAGAGAAGAAGGAGCTTATGTCAAGCTCCCACCTTTGAAGATTGGGTTTATATGGACTGGTTCCTTCACACTCTCTTACCTCCCATTGGCAAAGATGTCACCTCCCATTTTCCTGAAACCGAAGAAGCCGCCCTCCAAATAGCCTTGAAATATGACCTGATCTACGCTCAGTCTGGTTATGTTTATACCATCCTTCCTGACCTCCCCAGGCCCGGTGGCGCTAACACCCTGGGGGCATCTCATTCTGCCGACCGTATTGTTGGAGCCCTTTCTCATCCGTATGGTCAACCTCCTATGGGCTATGGTCTCCCTCCGGGAAGGGCCAGCACCTCTAGCACTTTTCCCCCTCCAGGTAGCATGTATCCAGGATACGGCATGCCTCATCCTTTTGCCCAACCTCTTGCTTACCTCAATTTTTCCCAACCTAACCATTATCCTTATCCACAGCCTGGTGCTCTAGCTCCTCCAGCATTTGCACTTCCACCCCCTTGCCTTCTCAACCCTCTCAACAGCACCTACAGCCCCCTCCAGGGCAAGTATTTGCACAGCAGGGCATGACTAATCCCCCTTCCTCTCAAAGAAGGCGGAAAGGCAATCAAAATCAATCTGCCCCTGGTACTCGTGGATCCAATCCTCACGGTACTGACCCTCACACTGCTAACCAGCCATAGGGCACTCAGCCCAAGCCAGATAGACCTATTCACACAAATAAGCCTTGTTGGTGTTGCGGTGTTTACGGTCATTACACTCACGATTGTCCCCTTCTACCATAGATGTGGGAGTCTCAAGCCACATTGCGAGGACAACATGCCTCCCCTCATGCTCCCCCTAATGTGGCCACTACTCAACCAGCTGTGTTTACCAATCCTTTCCCCCAACAAGGATTCGTGGCTGCCCAACCACCTGACAGACAGGTCGCCACTCAACCTTCCCCTTCTGGTTCCTCCGATTACCAGATCCTCATGATGAGCTCTGATCCATCCCCATCCGTCGACCTTAACCTTCAAACTCGGTCTCGCCAGTACCCCAAGCGTCCTGCTCAGTCTATCTCCGAGTCCCCTTCTTCAGGTTCTAACGAGCCTCTTTTGACATCCAATGGTCCCTTACATATCCCTCAACCAAAAGTTGAGGTTCATACCAAGATTCCTAAGGGACCGTTACGCCGAAATGATGCTTCTGGTCGAGCTGCTCATTCGTATAGCATAGTAGATGATTTGGTGCAGTCTCCTGCTGCCATTTCCACATTAGAACTCCTCCAGTCGTGCCCTTCCGAAAAGAAGGCTCTGCTATCTGCCATGGGCACTGTAGATCCTGCTGATGACCAAATGATCACTACTACATTTGGCGGAAATTCCGACACTTGGTTCCGACGCTTTTGACCAAATGTCGGAAATTTCCCCAAATTGTTTCCATCCCTTCCGAACCCGTCGCTATACCGAACTTTATAGAAAGTATCGCAATACTGACACTTAGAAAAGTGTCATAATTGACAAGTTTGGAGGAAGACGTCGCAATTGTGACACTATGGCCCAAAGCATCGCTATTGAGACGACTCCAGTCGTCGCAAGTGCGACACAATGTCTAGGTGTCGCCATTGCGACGTTCAGGTACCCGTCGCAATAGCGACGCTTTTTCTGCCGTCGGTATAACGACACTTATATGTGCGCCACATAAAAATACAAAACTTATATGCGTGCTACATAAAAATTCAAAACTTATATGTGCGCTACATAAAAATGATTTTATTGTTTCGTATGCGTCGCAATAGCTACATTAACGTCTGATATGACGCGCGCATTCACCCTCCGCTCTTGCATTAGCGAACATTCGCCTAGCCTAACAAATATTTCTCAGCATTCACACCTCGCCTCTTAACAAAGATTTTGCCTCGCATTCGCCCCCGCCGGCTCGCCTCGCCCTTGCAACAACATTCGCCCCCGCCCTTGCAAATGGTAAGCACGTGCCCTTCTTCCTATAGTAGGGTTGACTCTATTTGGGTTTTTTTGGTCAATTCCATTGGATCGTGTTAGGCCGTAGGGTTCTCTCTAGATGTCAAAAATAAAGATTCAATACCCTCTATTATCTTCATCACCTAGTACAAGATTTAAATTTTTCCCAAAGAAACGCTTATTAATCATGTACCATTATTTCTCCCCTCGCTTTAAAAACCTTCTTACATTTAAATGAAAACAAGCATTGCATTTCAACTACAAAAATCTATTGCTCAAATGTACATGTGCTACATTAACGTTCCCATATCACGCATGCATTCGCTCCGGCTTCGCAACATTCACCCACTGTGTCACCTCGCCCTCTGCGTAACTATGTTCGCCCCCGCCCTGGGTGCATCAGCTATTCACCCTTAGTATTCGCCTTGAGCTCTTAACGCATTCGCCCTAGATTCGCCCGCCCTTTCAACAACATTCGCCTCGCCTTGCATCAACATTTGCCCCCGCATTTCGCTTCTCGCTCGCCCTTCGCCTTGGTGTACTATTCGCCCTCAGCTCTTGCAAAATGGTAAGTTATTACCGCAGGCCCTTCCTCCTATAGTAGGGTTGACTCTATTTGGGTTTTTTTGGTCAATTCCATTGGATTGTGTTAGGCTGTAGGGTTCTCTCTAGATGTTAAGAATCAAGATTCAATACCCTCTATTATCTTCATCACCCAATACAAGATTTAAATTTTTCCCAAAGAAACGCTTATTAATTTGGCAGCCATTATTTCTCCCTGATTTAAAAACCCTACATTTAAATGAAAACAAGCATTGCATTTCAACTACAAAAATCTATTAGTGTTCAAATGTACATGTGTGCATCACTTGTGTAGGGTATTCCTTTTCAAATTTCACATTATCCAAGAATGTGTGCAGTATAGTTCATATTTTTTGTGATTTAGATTGTCTTGAAAAAGGAAAGGTAAATTATTTCCCATGGAAAAAGAAGGTTTTCCCTTTTGCATTCGCCCTGAGCTCTTGCAGAACAGCATTCGCCCTAGATTCGCCCTCAGCTCTTTCAGAACAGCATTCGCCCTCAGCTCTTGCAGAACAACATTTGCCCTCAGCATTCGCCCTCAGCGTTCGCCCTCAGCTCTTGCAGAACAACATTCACCCTCAGCTCTTGCAAAATGGTAAGTTCTTACTGTAGGCCCTTCCTCCTATAGTAGGGTTGAATCTATTTGGGTTTTTTTGGTCAATTCCATTGGATTGTGTTAGGCTGTATGGTTCTCTCTAGATGTCAAGAATCAAGATTCAATACTCTCTATTATCTTCATCACCCAATACAAGATTTAAATTTTTCCCAAAGAAACGCTTATTAATTTGGCAGCCATTATTTCTCCCTGCTTTAAAAACCCTACATTTAAATGAAACAAGCATTGCATTTCAACTACAAAAATCTATTAGTGTTCAAATGTACATGTGTGCATCACTTGTGTAGGGTATTCCTTTTCCACTTTCACATTATCCAAGAATGTGTGCAATATAGTTCATATTTTTTGTGATTTAGATTGTCTTGAAAAAGGAAAGGTAAATTATTTCCCATGGAAAAAGAAGGTTTTCCCTTTTTATAGGTTGTTTGGACTTATGTGGAAAAATTTATGATATGCCTTTCATATTATGTAGTTTAAATTTGAATTAACAGATTATTCTACATGAAGATATAATTACCTATGTGATGTCCTTCATCACTAATTAAAATTATAGGGTTTCAATTTCCTAGTCTCTAGCTCATCTGATGCTAAATTCTAGGTTCTCATTGGTGGATCACTCTTCCATTGATTTCCTTTCCCTCTGGATCTTGTCATACTTTAAAAGTCATCAATGATACATATATTATTTCAGGTATCCCAAAAGGCTTTCTAGTAGAACATATTGTGAAGTTTTTTTGACACTTGAGGATTCTTTTTAGAACTGCAACGCGGTCTATGCTATCGAGTTATATATCAAGCAACTTGTCCTTAATAACCACTCTATGAGGTAGGTTCAACCAGTTTGAACTTGTTGGGACATAGCATATGAAGTTGTGTGATGAGTCCATTTCACACGTCTATTATGGTGACAAAAGTGAAGACACGTAATGATAGTTATTATGTTAACATTACTAGAAACATTTTCGAAATTATCCATGCTATCAAGATGTCAAAATTCCAGGCATTAGGCGTCAATACTCGTAGCTAATAGATAATAATAATAATATAAAAAATCACAACTTTATTCTTGAAATATGATTGTTACACATTGGTAACCTAGTTCATGAGTTACTATCACCCAAAGATTGCAAAACAAACTTAAAATATAAATTAAACCAACATGAGAATCCAACTAAGGGTTTCTAGACAAAATCATGCCATAACCTGGCATTTTGAAACCCAAATTTGAATCCATCATAAGTAATACAATGCAAACTCAGATGGATTTTCAATGCATGTTTGCATGCTACACTTATTCTCTCTCTAGATATCATTTTTTAAATGGAACCATTAGTCAAGCCCACAGTCCTTTTTATGTGAAAAATTTCAGCTCTATTTGAGCTCTTTTTTGCTCCACCACCTCCATAAACCAGTGTTACACGGGGTCTCGCCCCCCCCACCTAGGGGTCTAGATTCCTCACCCCCTCACACTCCGGGGTCTTGGGGACTTCTAGGGGATGTTTCCATCACGCCCCCTCATGCCCCCGCACAACCCCTTTCACGCCCCCTCACGCCCCCTCACACCCCCCTTCACACCCCCTCACGTCCCCTCACCGCCCCTTTTAGTTTATGGTTTCATGTTAAAAGTTGATGTGCCACTTAGCATATTTGAGAATCCAAGTGATTCTGATTCAAATGGTGACATGGTTGATCTTGATATATTCGTGCAGAAGTTGGATGCAGAGACTAGTGGGGCATTAACTTGAGCATTTATGCTCATTTATCATTATGATGATATCATTTTATATTCATATGTTATGTTTTATGTTTTATGTTTCAGACATAACTTATTTGCGTTTAAGTTTTATGTTTCAGACTTGAGTTGTAAACTTCAGTTTAAACTCTATTTTGAATCTTGATAGAATATGTCATATGATATCTTAAACTTTATTTTCATTGTACATTGTTAGTAGTTACATTAATGATTATATAGTTACAAACTTACAAACTTACATGCATGATTGTATGATTTATGTTTTAACTTTTAACTTTTAAATTTGTTTCAATTATATGATTCATCATTCATCGATTTGTAATTTTATCATTTATGATTTATCTTTCATGATGCAAGTGTATGATGACTGTATATACATTCCTTGTAAAAATATAGTTACATTTTAAATATTAAATTTTATAATTTTTATGACCCCGACGTCCCCCCACGTTTCCTGAAAATTGGTAGGGAGCTTTTGCATAGGCCGCTCCCGCGCTCCCTCGCCCCCTCGCTCCCACCTCCAGGGGACTTGGTGGAACATTGCCATAAAAATATGCAAAAATATATCATGATCTTGGAATTCCATTACATATGTATGTGCCAATGTTCCATAATCATGCCCCATCATCAATTTAAGAAATTTCCATTGAATATCAAATTATGGAGGGGGGGAACTTTTTGCTACAACATTTGGCTCAAAATCAGGGACCATCTCCGTATGACGTGAATGAGAACTATAGATATTTGAAGAAGCAGATTAGTGCCTTTTCCTTTGGCCATGGAGTCATATACAGTCATCCATCACAAAAATTTGTCTTTGTTCATTCTCACCTTGAAAGTTGCAAAAATTCATGCCCTAATTGAAACGACACTAAATTTGAAAGACATAATAAAAATGCAAGCTAGAAGTGCCCTATTAATACAAAGGGAAAAACTTCCTACCTACCCTAACTGAGATAAATTTTGATTGAATAGGAAACATGATATTTCCAATGGAGTTGATCCAACAACTTGTTAAATGTATGGGACTAAATCATGCATTTGATTTCCAAGGAAACATGCGCATGAAGAGAAAAAGTGCAGAATTAATGGAAAATCCATACATGCCACTTATAAAAACTACACCAAAAGGTCAAAAAATACTTAAGGCCTTAACTTAATTTGAATCCAAAAATGACAAAATAGGATTAGTGAAAACACGAGAGTGGTGTGGGTGAACAACATAAATAAAAAGTGAAGATACCTTTCCCCAAGATGCCTTTGTCACCGTTGTATGAAAACATGTTTTCCTTTCCCTTTATACATGCAAGTGAATGCATTGTAGGTATGGTGTTTTCCTAGAATAGGAGAAGCCTACTTAAATATATCATTCGTGGATTGAATGTTTGGGTGCCTTAATGTGCAATGACATGTTTCCAGGACTGAATTCAATGCAAGGCATATTTGAAACTCTAACTCTGTCTTCCGGTGTCTTATTAGAAATTATTTCAGTTTTCATTTTGTGTTTTCAAGTTAGATATTGCTTTCAAGTTTTTACATTTATAATTTTATTGCAATGTGGCAGACTGATCAGAGCAGTGCAGGAACAACCCCGAGACGGGATGATCATGGAAAGAGGCCAGCGGAAGAACATGTAAAGTGCCAGCATTGCTCTATCTTCAGGTATTTTAGTTATTTACATAATTGAAATAATATTAATTTTGTTCAAATATGCAGACA
The DNA here is from genome assembly GCA_034641835.2 of Pinus albicaulis. Lineage (NCBI taxonomy): Eukaryota > Viridiplantae > Streptophyta > Pinopsida > Pinales > Pinaceae > Pinus > Pinus albicaulis. The sequence goes on from CM076582.1 coordinate 1,475,827,511, forward strand.
CCTATCCATGGTACGCCTGATGATTCCATCTTTGAGGAAGAGCTTTCTTCATCCCTATCTCCAGTGTTCTTGTTGCAAAAAAAGGCACGAGATGCAAGGTCGGAATTTAATACTTTGATAGACGCGCCTCAAACACCTGAAACAGAAGAGAGGATACAACATCTTATGAGGCAGCTAGAAAGATATCAGGTAATAATAAAAATTCAAAAGGATATTTTTTTTTTCTGCATGAGATGAATTGTGATAGTTTGATTTTTAATTTTTACATTGACTAAACTAACAAAAATTTCTTTTGTATGTAGTGTTTTCTGGCATTTGCTGAACCTGGTGTTGGTGGTAGTGGGACACAAGGGCAAGAGATTGCCCAACAACCCTCTCGTACACCTTCTACTCCTTTAGGTGCTAGCCAAGAAACACACCCTGCCCAAGCAGACACCCAGCCAACCGCTGAACGTGTTGGCAATGATGAGGCCGATATGGCCAACTACATTATTGCGTTTCCTGGAGCTACACGTGTCAGCTCCACAGGGACCATTAATGGCACGTTGTTGGTGAACGATGAGGGTGTCCCTTTAAAGCATGTACAACTCCCAGGTAAATTTTAATATTTTAACTATTTCATGTACTTTATCTAAAACATATTTATCATGATTTTTATTTTTAAATTAATGATACTATCTTCTTTTTCTTTTGGTTTTATTCTGTGTAGGAAACAATGAGTTCTACAGGATTCTGGAGAGCCATGCGTTGGTAATTTTTGGCCCAACCATACGTATAGGGTGGAATTCCCAGAATTCCAACCTGAAAAAAGAACTTCTAGATTATCTAGAAGCCCTTTTTGGGGTCGGCACATTTGACAGAAAAGCGGTGGCTCAGGTAGCTGACAAATATTTGAAATATACCAGGGACACCTATAGGACGCAATTGCAATTTAACCCTAGATATGAGCGTTCTCTCGCAGTTTCAGAGAGTGAGTGGAGAGCACTCATCCATGACGGAAAAGAGAAAAGGGCAAAGAAAGAAGGAAAAATGCCAACTGGACCCGCAAGGCAAATTACAACTTTAATTCAATAGCTTTAATTTTCTTTATGTCTAAAATAAAAGTGTGCTACGTCATATCTGACTTCAATCTTTTGATGCTAGGTTTCCTGACACCTCAAAGGCAACCAAAGCCAGGATTGAGAAAAAGGGCCATCACAAGCTCGACCAGGGTGGCTACTTGAAATTAGCTGCAAGAATTGTAATTAAGTAGCTAAACATCTTATAATTAATTGTATCGCCTTCCAACGTTTTTGTAATCCTATCAGATATGATTAAAAATACACAATCATATATAACGTAGGGTGATGACTTTGGAACAATAACTACAGAGGAAGATAAAAATATTGCTTTCCGTTTTGGCTATCAAGCTGTAGTTGAACGTCGCAGAAGCTTGGGGCAGTCCCAAGATCTACAATGCCTGATAAGGTAAAACATTAACCTTTCAATATTTTTGTTTTCGTCCATAAATTTAATGTCTAACAACTTTGTTTAAATCAAGGGAGCAACACTACCGACGAGGTAAATAACCCAGTTTTAGAGCCAGATGTAGATGATCCTCTCGTGCAACCTGATCATTGTAGTGGGGACCAGGCCGACAATGCTGCTATCAGTGAGGGCCGTGACGGTAATTAATTTCCACTTATAATTTTTTCTACTTATACCTTGATGGTTGTACTTATAACGTTTTTTGTTTATATGACAGAGAATGTTTCCCTTGAGGATCTTACCACCAGAGAGGAAGACAGGGCAACAGTCCCAACGGCGACAACTGGTGCACCAGGTAAATAATCTCATTGCAATTTTTTTTATTAATATTACCGAACTAGTTCAATGATATTTAAAAACCGATAATTAAAATTTAATATTATCTGTTTTTGTAGGCGATGCCCCGTCACTGGATGAGACCAGACATCGTGACAACGCAACTAGGTCAGCGGCGACAACTGGTGCACCAGGTAAATAATCTCATTGCAATTTTTTTTATTAATATTACCCAACTAGTTCAATGATATTTAAAAACTGACAATTAAAATTTAATATTATCTCTTTTTGTAGGCGATGCCCCGTCACTGGATGAGACCAGACATCGTGACTACGCAACTAGGTCAGCGGCGACAACTGGTGCACCAGGTAAATAATCTCATTGCAATTTTTTTTATTAATATTACCGAACTAGTTCAATGATATTTAAAAACCGACAATTAAAATTTAATATTATCTATTTTTGTAGGCGATGCCTCGTCACTGGATGAGCCCAGACATCGTGAATACGCAACTAGGTCAGCAATGCGGGTTGAAAGGCACGAAACAGGAGCAGAGCACGATGATATTGATGATGTAATTAGGAGCTTTAAAAATAGGAAGAAGAAAAAGAAAATTTGACAATGCAAAATATTGTATTATTATAAGACAAACGTTACCATACTTGGAACGTTTTTTTGCGTTATATAAAAAACTCATTTATCATACTATTTTTATGTCAAGCATTAATTGCAATGTTTCCTTGCGTACTTTTTGTTGAATTGTTTTTTTTATTAGTTATTGAATATTTTTTTTTATGCTCATGAAAGTAAAAAATGAAATATAGATTGGGTATTGGGGAATTGAGAGTGATGTGAGGGGGGGGAGGGGGAGCCATAAGAGCTTCCACCTTCACGTGGTTGGCCCCGTTTAGTAGAGAATAATTTATTGGAGTGATTTAATCTTGGAGAAAACCTCCCTCGATCCAATGTAGCAACAAAAAAGTCACTGTTGACTTAGTTGCTACTCTTTCAGATCGTGGGAGGCTTGTTCCAAGTTCATGCGACTCCAATAATTTTTTCTTGAAATGAAGAGGAGCTTATTCAAGTATGTTTTGAAATTTTCAACATATGTTCTAACATTATCATAAGAATGCATCTTAGAGTAAAAAATACTACATCAATTACTTGTATTTATTGTATAGATAATGATGGATTTTGATTGACTTGGCAGTACAGGTACAAATCCTCTTGCATCATGAGCAATACAACTTGTCAACCAGGGTCATGTCCAGGATATTTTTGCTTGTGCGCTTGACCAGGTTCGTAATGTCACATTTTGTAAGTTCCTTTACAGTTCATAATTCAATATTAAGCTTGTTCATGATTATTATCTAGGTTTTTGTATGTGTTTTTTCATCTATTTGATTGTAAGCAACTCTGCATGTTTCCTGTTGTTCACTATGATTTCTCCCATTACCACTCCCATGATGAATCCAAATTTATTGTTACATAGGTTACTTTATTGTTACTATGATTTCTCCATTTATGATTTCATAGGTTACATCATGTAAAGTTGTCAATCTCAAGTTGGTGATGAGCTTTAGTTCTCCAGATTTGGGGCTTTTCTGATATTTTCTCCCTCATGTCATTCCTGCATCACCTCGTTGTTTGAGCATGCAAATTGTCTACCACTTGTACCAATTGGCACATGTCAATCTCTGAGTGGTGCCACATTTCACCTATTTTCAGTGAGAGTTTAGGGTTTCTCTAACATAGCTTCAGAAATCCGATTCAATGCCTGCTTGAATATCATCACATAATACTCATGGTTTGGATTGATGAGCATGTTCTAAATGGTTGGTTGATTCATAAGAACCACCCATATAGTCATCTTGAGATATTTCAAAAGTTTTCTCGGGTTTCCTTTTTCACCGTTTCTAGTGGGTGGGATGGTGTGGGGTGATCCATCAATACTGGTGCTCTTGTAGTAGGGAATTTGTTTTTGGGGATATAAATGAGCATTTGATGTAGATATCCCATTGGATGCATTCATAGATGGGCACGAGAGGTCAAGAATTTAAATTAAAAATATGAAACCTCTAGCATGGCAACCTGAAGGCCGCGAGAGACATTGGTTAAAGATTGTTTTGTGCTGGCCTTAATATAGTCGTGATTTCTTTCTATTATCTTAATGCAAATATATAGTCCGGTCTCATTAAAATGAGGATTGTGGTTGTATTTCTCTTTGGTTGTTTCTCTTTTAATGCTCCAGAAGTTGCCAAAAGTTGCGATAGTTGTTTAGTTTGCCTGTTACAACTTAAAAGTGGTTTTTAGCAATGGGAGTCATGTTTTTTAAGGTTCATACTAATATGAAGATCTTGTAATTCTATATTAAGCATAAGAGAAGATGGCCTCTGCTTTGGGCGGTATGACAACAATTGCCACATCTACCTCATTGGGTAACAATGGAAAGGGGAAGAAGTTGGGTGCAATGTTTGATAATTATGGCAGACAATTGTCTTCTCTTTCAGTTTTTTCACCCATTTCCTTTAATCGCTCAAGAAGAAGAGGGACTCTGAGATTACGCGATAGAGAGAAGGTAGTTAATACAAGAGCTATGGAAAAAGAGTTGTACTTCAACAAGGATGGCTCAGAGACAAAAAAATTGCAGGTCAGAGAAAAAATTATGTTTAAAGGAAGGTCACCTACACGTGAAACTTCACTGCGGTGGATCTTTCCTTGTCCACTTATATTCGATTTTAATGTGTTATTTTAATTTTTCATGGAGGGTTGTTTTGGCATATGGTCTGGCATTCAATTGCACACTTACTAAAAGCATTGTCAATTTGTCTTGCAGGTGGTGTGAACAAACTTGCTGATCTTGTTGGAGTCACCCTTGGGGCGAAGGGTAAAATGTTGTCTTGGAGAGAAAGCATGGTTCTCCGAAAATAGTTAATGATGGTGTGACAGTAGCTAAGGAGGTAATTTGTAGATGTGTGCTCTGGTTTTCTTTTTAATGTTGTATTAGTTCCCCCTCTTAAATGTCTTAGATTTGGTAGGCATAATTTGAAAACTCAAAGGTGAAAGGAAACATATTTGTTACCCAGTGGTCTACTTGGCCTATGGACTAGCCACATTAGAGTAATGCATAAAGCTTTTCAAAACAATAAAAGGAAAGGGTTATGGCCGAGTCAAATTTTATTGTTATTGACAGTGTAATGAAATGTATCTCAATGCTATGGTTTTGGCCTTTTTATTGGTTGAATTAGAGGACCCAGTTGAAAATATTGGGGCCAAGTTGGTAAGGCAAGCTGCGGAAAAGACAAATGATTTAGTTGGGGATGGAACCACAACATCTGTTGTTCTTGCACATGTTGGAATATTGAAAAATTCCAGAACAATGAATGGAGAATAAATCTCCCTTCCTCTAACACAGAAAATAAAAATTTCTTTGACAGGAGACAGAGTTTCAATACTTTGAAAACAAACTTCTATTCCCTTCAATAACTCAAAAAAAAACTATTACACTTCTTCCTCACTGAGAGGGATTACAAAATTATGACTGCTACAAAACGCAGTGCATAAAACCAACTCACTGTCTGTTCAAAACAAACATACTCTGTCTCTAAAAAACTCTGCCATGTTTTTCACTTTCGCACTGTTGTGCATACACACTTAAAAAGTTACACTCATTCTTTCACTTTTTACACACTGCTGTGTAATAAAAAAATTATGTACTGTCTATAAAAAAAACTACCAAGCTTTTTTGTCCTTTTTATTTTTATATGCCGTAACATATAAAACATATTATAATAAACCCTCTTTTAAAAAAAATAAAAATAAAACTAAATTCTATGGCCCACCTTTCATTTCGCATATGATATATATATAACATATGTTTAAAACATATGTATATATTAAAGCATACATAAAATTAAACTATCAAAACATTAAAAAACCCTTTCCGTCGGACTTCAAAAGTCTGAATAGATTGAATTTCAAACCAAATTCGCGTTCCAAAATGGGATGCTGACGTCTGCCTAATTTTAACTTGAATTCTCAATCCAATGTGCCCTATAAAAAATTCGGGTCCGATTTTCAGGTTTTCAGATTCCCTTCAATTTCATGCGATCCAATATTAATGCTCCACGTGTCCTCCTTTTGAATTTACAAAACTGTCGGGTAAATTTCTGTTTGTTTAATTTCTGGTTGGTGAATTGCGTTAATGCCGGTTGTTGTGTTTAAATACAATCTTGTACAGAAATATGGCTACGGCCGTCTACAAAAAAAACTTGCAGGAATTTTAAATGTTGAATTAAATTTCTGGATGGCATGCAAGCAACCTCCAAAAAAAAATGTTGTTGCTGCATCCGTCCTTCTGCTGCAGCAGTTGAAGTTAAAATTCAACAACACAGGGTTTAATAAGTGAGGGTGTAAAGGTAAATTTTTGTCGATAGTACTGGATTAAGATCATCTATTCATTTTTGTATGGTCTTATGGTGTTTGGTTTTTTAGTTTTGGGTTGGGCTTATTGAGTCTAAGATAGTTTTTGAGTGAAAAAATTGCTATCAGGTATTAAAAATTTTGGTTCTTTTGTCAAAATTTATGAGCTTGTTAGGAAATACAAAACTGACAATGGTTGTATCTTAAATTTGTGGAAAATAATTTGAAATGAAACCTTTTGTTTAGGTTGTTGCAGCAGGTGCAAACCCCATTCAAATTACTAGGGGCATTGACAAGACAATAAAGGCCCTTGTTTCGGAACTCAAAATTTTTTCAAAGGAGGTAAACGCTTGCCTTTTGAGTAGGCTGGTTTTCCTTTTTGCTGATGGTTTGGTGTATCTAATTGAATTAGTTGCCTAAGGTATTTTTGGTTGCAAACTCCTTTTCATTTTTCATACAATATTGGCCTTGTGGAATACATTTTATTGTGTGGTCTTGTTAGATCTACAACATTTGTAGTTGTTTAGTCTTATGGCCGAGGTGCACTTTTATTATGGAAATAGTTGATGCAATATTGTCATTTAATCCTTACTGCAGGGTAGCATGTTGAGAAGTTTCTTGTGAACATTTGGTATTCAAAATGACACTTGATCCTATACAGCATCATGCACTTGACTTCAAAATTCATATTCAAAGTGTGCCAGACAATTCTTGCAAAATTTCAAATATTTATGTTGTTTTAAACCATTATATTTTTCATGTATTGGATGCTGAAAATGTGAAAAAGACTTTGGTATGAAACCAATTGGTGAATAATTTCCAGCAAAACAACCACTTCCAAGACATGATTTAGAAGTAGAAAATATGTACTTATGTAGCATAGAAAGATATCCTTGATGCATTGTCAATGTTTGGCTAGGGTTATTTTTGGAGAAAATAACTCCTTATTCCTAGAATAGTGATCTTCAATACAAGTAAATGCCAGAGAAGAGAGATCATCATGTGACGCAAAAAAACTGAAATTGGACCCCTAAGGAGAGCTGGTGTGTCTACAATCGCTCTGTCAGCATTTTCCCCTGGTTTACCCCGTTCTTTTCCTCCAGCCTGGGTCTTCATTGACTTCTTCTTTCTTCGGGTTTATTTATCAAATTCGTAGAATTTGATAAATAAATACTATCCACAATGGTTGGACTTTAATTTATATTCCCGAATTTATATTATCTCCAATCCTTATAACCAATGTTTAAATTTCAACACTTTGTATTTATACTCCATGTTTCTTTTTAAATAAATAACTTGTAATGAACTTTCGGCTCTATATTTCACCACCCAGCCTTACAACAATCACGATCCAGACTTATGCTAATTATCCACCAATCGTTTAATTAAACAATTTCATTATACTCTGGCCCCACCTATATATATCAATAACCAATCAAACACTCGTATCGTACCTGGCTATCCTCCGCACACCTTAGTTAACCTCCGAGCAAGTTCAACGTGCGACCACCGTCCGATGGCCCTTCTCCAAATCAACGACTCTTGGCAATTTCGCTCGGCTTCCAACGTCGGGCTTTAACGTGCGATGGCATGGGTTAAATGGTTGTTTTCCGGGTCACTTCGCCACATGTCGCATTCCCTATGGAATCGCTCGCGAATAGGAAATACCGCCTACTCCGCAAAAGCGGTGCGATATGGGCAACCCGCTTTTGTGATTCCGCTCGTGGTTTTGGTAGAGGGCTTGACCACGGGTGCAAGTCTGGTTCCGCTATCCTTTTGTTTATTAACTCATGTCCAATCCTCGGGTCAGGTTCCGAAAGCACAACAATTTTGTCTCTTTATTAAGCGAGATTTTTATATTTGAACAGTTTTCACGACCCCGGTTCTCTACACAGACCTCGCCTTGGATATTTTTACATAAAAATGATTGTTCTCAATAATTATTTATATAATTTTTCCACATGTTTAGTGTGGTATTCCCATGATTTATTATAAATATGTGTATTATCAAAGAAAACCAACACAAATTTTATAATATGGGATCAAACAAAATTTTTCTTAAGTCGAGCCCGCCGGACTTCAAACGGCGATAAACCATAATTCAAACCAAATTCGCGTTCCAAAATAGCCTGCTGACGTCGGCCAATTTTGTGACGCAAAAACCAAATGAATTCCGCCCTAATATTTTTCGGGTCCGAAGTTGGGCTGGCATACGGAGGGAAGTTGTGACGCGAATTTCTTATCAAATTCGCCCTAATATTTTTCGGGTCCGGATTTCCACTGCGCGAGCGGCCCAAACAAAGATCCGCTCCAATCAATTTCTGCCACGTGTCCTCAATAAAAACTTGCCCTGCTCCCGGCTGCGGGTGCATTCGATGGCGTTTAAGGCGATGGGACATGGATATGGCGATTTCATATCAATCACATTAACATTTAACACTGTTCAATTAAGTTTTCACATCAAATCCGCATTAATTAATTTTTAACACTGTTCAAGATCGGACCTCCACTCCTCTTAGTGATTCCGCACGCTCCAATTTGATCCGGCCTTCGGCTCTCGTTATTAATGATCAGAGATTAATTATGACGGGCGTCCTTTGATTGCATTCCAGTCGGGTCGAAAAAATGGCGTTTAGCCATGGTTTTTCAGACAAGCCGGTTGCTGGATTACACTACCTGCTAACTGTGATGATAAGGAGAAGTGGCCAGCTGAACTGCTGCCTAGACCTTGCTGCATATTTGCATTTCTCTCGGTTTTGTCTCTGTCTGTCTTCCTCTGTTAATTGGAATTCTGCTTCTCTGTCTCCTCTTGTGCCCACTGCGCCTGAGATTGCACCCATGCCTCGCGTGCGTCATAGGATGCGTTTCCGCAGGGGGAGCACTAGAGGTCAACCCCTGCGCACTCCATCTAGCCCCTCAACAGAGTCGACTTCCAGCCAGTCTAGTGATTATTACGCAGGTCGATATCCAAATACTAGGAGTGGGCGGGGTCGGCTTGTAGGATCTGGCCACCGCATGGATTCCCCTGCTCCTTGCTTCCCCACCGTTAGTTCACCTTCTCCCACGACGCGCACTGCGCAATTTTCCTTTAATTTCTCTCTCAACCGCCCGCGAATCATGGCTTTAGTCACTGTGGTCTTCCGCGAGGAGGCCCAAACGGAGGAAGAATGCACCCGTCCGGCGGGTCTGAGCTCGAAAAAAGATGGCCAACATTCGGGCCTTCAGGAGGGGAACTGTGGCATGCATGTGGAGGTATCACCTAGTGATCCTGGACCTTCCGAAGGATGGTGCCGAATTGTGGAGGAACCACCAGAGGAGTAGTTTGGTTAATTTGTTTTTCTTGCTTAGCAGGCCCACTTAATTGGGCTGCTTTTAGATTATTTTACTGTGTTGGACCTTTGTAATATTTTTGAATTCTGTAAATTAAACGTTCAAGACTGGTTTCCCCATATGAGGGCAGTCTTCTTAATTTTTTTATTTTTTGATGACAAATTTGCCATGAGTATGGCCAGGCAATGTTTTTGACTTCGGTGTAATTTTATTCGCAATGTTAATAGATTAACTTTACTTAGAATTCTCACATGATTAGCGTTTTTCTTGATCTGTTCAAGGATTTTGGGTACTTTAATTTGTATTTGGAACAATGTACGTCGGTACTCTATCTGTTGCTTTACTATTCTACATACTGCTATTTCACTTTCTTATAGATGCCTCGGGCATATTTGGATGCTTTCTCAGATTGTCGATAATCTCCATGTGGACCGTTACTGGGTTTTATATCAAGTCCCTATATGTGACATGGGTATTTTTCTATCACTGTCTGGGGTGGGACTTCCACTTTTCTGGATGGATATTTGGGTTCCAATCTTCAGATGTGAAAATGTAATGACTTCATGGACTCTTTTACTTCATATAATATATTCAAAACAACGTTTTTTCTCTTGTGAAAAAAAAATGATTAATGTTTATCACTCTGCCTTCAAAACTAGCGATGCTGGTCTATGTTGCGGGTTTATTGATATGGTCTGATGGTCTTTTTATATTTTGGACATATCACACTCCTCACATGATTAGCGTTTTTCTCTGTTCAAGGATTTTGGGTACTTTAATTTGTATTTGGAACAATGGATGTCGGTACTCTATCTGTTGCTTTACTATTCTACATACTGCTATTTCAATTTCTTATAGATGCGTCGGGCATATTTGGATGCTTTCTCATATTTGTCGATAATCTCCATGTGGACCATTACTGGGTTTTATATCATGTCCCTGTATGTGACATGGGGTATTTTTCTATCATTGTCTGGGGTGGGACTTCCACTTTTCTGGATGGATATTTGGGTTCTAATCTTCAGATGTGAAAATGTAATGACTTCATGGACTGTTTTACTTCATATAATATATTCAAAACAACATTTTTTCTCTTGTGAAAAAAAAATGATTAATGTTTATCACTCTGCCTTCAAAAATAGTGATGCTGGTCTATGTTGCCGGTTTATTGATATGGTCTGATGGTCTTTTTATATTTTGGACATATCACACTCCTCACATGATTAGCGTTTTTCTCTGTTCAAGGATTTTGGGTACTTTAATTTGTATTTAGAACAATGGACGTCGGTACTCTATCTGTTGCTTTACTATTCTACATACTGCTATTTCACTTTCTTATAGATGCCTCGGGCATATTTGGATGCTTTCTCAGATTGTCGATAATCTCCATGTGGACCGTTACTGGGTTTTATATCAAGTCCCCGTATGTGACATGGGGTATTTTTCTATCACTGTCTGGGGTGGGACTTCCACTTTTCTGGATGGATATTTGGGTTCCAATCTTCAGATGTGAAAATGTAATGACTTCATGGACTGTTTTACTTCATAAAATATATTCAAATACTGAGGCTGATGAAACACTAAGAAAGTTGCAAAGGACCAGAGTGCCAGAAGTTCAATGGTGGGAAGAAATGATGGAACTTTTGTAAAAAATTATCCTTACATAAATTTTTGCCTATTTACTACAGTATATCATGATAAAAAGGATAAAAGGATGAACATGAATCAAACAAGACGAGGAAGAATTTCAGAGTATCATGAAAGAGTCAAAGAGCAGCGCTTAAAGAGTATCGTATTGTCGATAATCTCCATGTGGACCGTTACTGGGTTTTATATCAAGTCCCTGTATGTGACATGGGGTATTTTTCTATCACCGTCTGGGGTGGGACTTCCACATTTCTGGATGGATATTTGGGTTCCAATCTTCAGATGTGAAAATGTAATGACTTCATGGACTGTTTTACTTCATATAATATATTCAAAACAGTGTTTTTTCTCTTGTGAAAAAAAAATGATTAATGTTTATCACTATGCTTTTAAAACTAGCGATGCTGGTCTATGTTGCTGGTTTATTGATATGGTCTCATGGTCTTTTTATATTTGGGACATATCACACTCCTCACATGATTAGCGTTTTTCTCTGTTCAAGGATTTTGGGTACTTTAATTTGTATTTGGAATAATGGACGTTTGTACTCTATCTGTTGTTTTACTATTCTACATACTGCTATTTTACTTTCTTATAGATGCCTTGGGCATATTTGGATGCTTTCTCAGATTTGTCGATAATCTCCATGTGGACCGTTACTGGGTTTTATATCAAGTCCCTGTATGTGACATGGGGTATTTTTCTATCACTGTCTGGGGTGGGACTTCCACTTTTCCGGATGGATATTTGGGTTCCAATCTTCAGATGTGAAAATGTAATGACTTCATGGACTGTTTTACTTCATATAATATATTCAAAACAACGTTTTTTCTCTTGTGAAAAAAAAATGATTAATGTTTATCACTCCGCCTTCAAAACTAGCGATGCTGGTCTATGTTGCTGGTTTATTGATATGGTCTGATGGTCTTTTTATATTTTGGACATATCACACTCCTCACATGATTAGCGTTTTTCTCCGTTCAAGGATTTTGGGTACTTTAATTTGTATTTGGAACAATGGACGTCGGTACTCTATCTGTTGCTTTACTATTCTACATACTGCTATTTCACTTTCTTATAGATGCCTCGGGCATATTTGGATGCTTTCTCAGATTGTCGATAATCTCCATGTGGACCGTTACTGGGTTTTATATCATGTCCCCGTATGTGACATGGGGTATTTTTCTATCATTGTCTGGGGTGGGACTTCCACTTTTCTGGATGGATATTTGGGTTCAAATCTTCAGATGTGAAAATGTAATGACTTCATGGACTGTTTTACTTCATATAATATATTCAAAACAGCGTTTTTCCTCTTTTAAAGTTTCATTTTTTTTTTTTTAAATTGAACTTTCCGTCGCAATTCCGACGCCTTGTAAGCGTCGGAATTGCGACAGACTAGAAAGGTCGGAAGAGCGACAGTATAAACACGTCGAAAGAGCGATGTTCAAAACGTCAGACCACATTTCGTCGTAATTGTGACAGTTTACAGACGTTGGAAGAGCGACGTTCAAAACGTCGGACCACATTTCGTCGTAATTGTGACAATTTACAGACGTCGGAAGAGCGACGTTCTAAACGTCGAACCAAATTTCGTCAGAAGTGCGACAGTTTACAAAGGTCGGAAGTGCGACGGATTGGGAAACGTTGGAAGAGTGACACTTGTTTGGAAGCGACGGAAAAAGTGTCGATAGTGCGACACTTTTTAATTGCGTCGGAACTGCGATGGTACGGTAAACCACGTTTTACCCGCCCCCGAACTGTCGCTCTTGCGACGACTATGTGTCGGAATAGCGACGAATTGGCCGTCGGAATTTCCGCCAAATTTTCTAGTGATTTAGTAAAAACGAGGGTGAAGAAAGTTATCTTATCAAAATTTCCACATACCGTGTTAGCAAGGAATGACTCCGAGTCCTGAGCAGTGAGACTGAGGAATTGCTCTTTTGCTGTAGGTTGCAGTTCTCTTCTCCAACACGATGAAAAGAAAATTCTTAGCTTTGGAGTCTAAAGTCCGAGTCACAACTTGGAAGTTGGTAAGGAAAATTATCAGGGTTGTTGCCAGTTGGCTTGGAGTTCGCAGCCTCATTAATTTTCTTTAATGCATTTCCTTCAATGCTGCAGTTGTCACTGGCCAGCAACCTTTACAATAAAATTTATTAGACCCGTCACGCTACGAGGAAAATTTGATGTGATCACTGATCATTGATTTCTTATTGTGATAACAAACATTGGAGATTTACTATCCTGTTTTAAAGTTTCATTTTTTTTTTTTTAAATTGAAACCGTCGTCAGTATACCGACGCCTTGTAAGCGTCGCTCTTCTGACGTTTTGAACGATTTCCATTTTCGTCGGTCTTGTGGCGTCCGTCGATATTGCGACAGTTCTAGAAAAGTCGGAAGAGCGACAGCACAAAGACGTCGGAAGGGCGACGTTCAAAATTTCGGACCACATTTCGTCGAAATTGCGACAGTTCTTCCTGGCGTCGATATTGCGACACTTCTGGAAAGCGTCGGTCTTATGACACTTTTAGAATACGTCGGTCTTCTGACACTTTTGTACGGCGTCAGAAATGCGACAGTTTAGACACGTCGGAAGAGTGACGTTCAAAACGTCGGACGACATTTCGTCGGAATGGCGACACTTTACAAACGTCGGAAGAGCGACGTTAAAAACGTCGGACCAAATTTCTTCGGAATGGCGACACTTTACAAACGTCGGTTTGGGAAACGTCGGAAGAGCGACACGTGTTTGGAAGCGACGGAAAAAGTGTCGGTAGTGCGACACTTTGTAAATGCGTCGGAATTGCGACCGCATGACAAACCATGTTTTTCCCGTCCTCGAACTGTCACTCTTGCGACGACTGTGTGTTGGAATAGCGATGATTTGGCCGTCGGAAATTGTGCCAAATTTTCTAGTGAGAAGATCTCGCTTAGTCACCTTCTACTATGTCAACGCTTAAGGTACTTCAGAATTTTCCCTCCTAGAAGCAGGCTTTGTTCTCCGTGATTAGTGCAATAGATCTGACAGATTCAAATCTCGTAGCCTTTAATCATGCGGACTATGTGCCAAAATTACCAACAGAGTTAGCATTCTTGATTCAAATACATGTCCTAAATCACCTCATTCATCACACCGTCATTGATGAAGGCGTGTCTACTTTTATCATGTTAATGAGTTGGTGGAAGTCACTTGATTCATCGACTTTGTCACAATCACCTACGAGGTTGAAATCTTTTGACGGTCGTATATATATAAGCCTTGTGTAATTCTTAATAACCTGCAAGTAGAACTAGGGAAAAAATTAGTTATTGTTGAAGCTGAGGTCGTCGACGAACCCCTCGACTAATACATATTATTTGGAAGATCATGGGTTTACGCTATGGTTGTGGTAGTATCTACTTATTTTTGTATGATCATCTTCCCCCATAAAGGAAGTATCATAGCCATTGATCAACTATCGTTCTTCGCCTCAGGTTCCCAGGAAACTAGAATTGTTTCATTAGTTCACGGACCCCCACCTTCTCTTCAAAACATTGATGTAGGACTCTTTAAGGATCCTTCCCTAATGGGCACCTTTTCATTACTGTAGCCTGTGACATCAGCGGAAATCGCAAATATAGAGACTTGCAATATGATATCTTCCACTTCATCTAACTTAAGGAAGGTTCCCGATGATTCTGAAATAGATAATTTGGATGGGTTATGAGGATAGTTCTTTTACTGTGTCAACCTCGTTAAATGAAACAAGTTCCCTTGAGGATGGTTCTTTTACTGTGTCAACCTTGTTAAATGAAACAGGTATTCTTGAGGATGGTTCTTTTACTGTGTCAACCCCATTAAAAAAGGAATTAGGTGTTGAGGAAAGTTCTTTTACTGTGTCAACCTCGTTAAAAAAATGAACCAGGTCATGAGAATAGTTCCTTTTCTTGTGTCAAGCTCATTAAAAAATGAAAAAAAGTTCCATGATCATAGTTCCTTTTCTTGTGTCAACCTCGTTAAAAAATGAAACAAGGTTCCACGAGCATTTTTCTTTTCATGTGTCAAGCTCGTTAAAAAATGAAACAAATCCTCTCCTAATTAAGTCGAGTCTTTCATCTGATGTCATAAATGCTTCATTCCAGCTATTAGTAGTCTACTTATGTGAATGAAATGAAGCTTGGGGGGCATGTGCTCTTGCAAGGGGCATTCAAATTTATTTCAAGCACAGTTTTCTACGCTTCAAGTTTGTGTAAAAATGAAACTACTATCAAGCATAATTTTTCCTATGTTTCAAGCTTGTATAAAAATGAAACCTATCTCGAGTCCATTTCAATTATTATTTTCAAGACTCGCTAAACTCATGAAAATCTCGAGCTTGTTTTGCTATTCTTTTCACTCTCATAAAAATATGAAAATTCCAGGTTCTTTCTGTCTTTTCCTGCTTGTAAATTAAATTGAAATTCGGTGATATGAGTACATTTTTATCACTTTTTTGGACTCGTTAAAACTTACAAAAAAGAGAGACCACAAAGCACAATTTTATCTCTTTTTCGAGCTTTGTTAAACATGAAAAAGGAATTCAAAAGATACTTTTATCCTCTTTTTCGAGCTTCGTTAAACATGAAAAAAGAATTAAAAGCGCACTTTTATCTCTTATTCGAGATTTGTTAAATTTGAAAAAGGAACCCCCCTGGAGTTCTCTTTCAGCTCTTTTCAGACTCTCTAAATATGAAAATATTGTCAAGTGCTTGTCCTTTCGAGCTCATTAAAGGAATTGAAACGACATCTACTCAGTATATGTTTAAACCTTTTCCAGACTGAGATAGATTATGATTACGAAAAAGGAAAACCCTAGTCAAACATGGATAGGAGGTTCTCTCAGGTATTATTTTACGCTTTTTTCGGATCTGAGAGACTATTATACAAAAAATAACTTGTGGAGTTTTCTTTTAGTCCCTTTTTCAAAATATTTAAACACGAAAAAGGACTGATTTCTCACTGTCATTAGACTCGTTAAAACATCAAATAGCGACGGACTTGTCCATCATGAAAAGATCAAGTTTCACCTTCGATAGACTCGTTAAAGCATCAAATAGCGATGGATTCACCTGAAGGGTGGAATTATGCATCAAGCATATGTTATCCTCCTCAATCTTGTTAAAAAATAAAGAGGTATTAGTCAGCAATGACTTGGGAAAATTGGGAAAGGGATAAAACACTTTATGGTAGCAAGTCACTCTTGAACATGGCACTTATTCACTTCATCTCCATGATATTTGGGTTGGGTAATCTACTTGACGGTCTATCATACCTATGGTCTATTATACCATCCATCACTTCGGTTTTGGGTCAAATGCTGCCAATTCATTTAGTGTTGATTATATGTTCAAGAGAAGTTACTTAGTTATTCCTCATCCTTTGCAATACTCATAAACCTTCATTTCATGACCGTCATCCCTAACATTGCTTCATCAGTCACATTTTGTCTCCAAAATAATTACTCCTGTTTCGTGTCATTGATGGGGGAAGAATCAATGCCCTCCTGCGACGAGTTGCTTCCTGTCGACATCAACTCATCATCTAGGAAGGTGACTTAGAAACAACCGTTCAGTACCTTGGATATTTCTTACATCAACGACAGGTTTCTTGATTCTGGCAATGGGTTTACATCACAGGCCTTCGACCAAAAGACTTTGTATGGTGTTCAACATCAAATCATCTATTCACACCATGTAGAATGTACTGCAGTACCTTGAGATCCATTATCATCAATGATGTTTTCTCTTGCGTCTGTTAATGGCTCACATCATTGGTTGGTAATCAGACAGTGTCTTCCCATGTTCGACATTAGATCATATATTCACAAGGTTAGACTCATAATTTAAGTGATCGAGTGAACGAGATAGTAGACCCCGGATCTAGTTTCATCCATCCGGGTTGCGATTTCAGGAGAAGTACCAAATCATCCATACGATGGTCATTATTTAGATAGTCATCTTAGCATGGGTCTATATTTGTAGACGAATTTCTAATGTTATGCTAGTTTATTTTCTGAGTATGGGATATGCCTCCCTCGGCAATTCATGTACAATATGAACAAATATCGTGATGTAATGTATTGTAATTGATGCAAGTCGTTGTCTGCTTCAGTCCCTCCTCATTACGTCGTAAAGAAAATCATTCAACATCTCATTTTTGACTTCATGCTTTAGGGGGTAGTTGTTACAGGTCGATTTGGGCATCATCCCAAAACACATATCAGTAATAATTAGGGTCTTTCATACTCTAAATTGGTTGCTACATGCCCTAAAAAAGTCTTCACATTGGTGGTCTTCCTTTATGAAAGTTTCATTGCTTAGATGTCAGTTGAAGTGCCCTATCAAGCCATCAACACACCCCTAGACAGTTGTTACTTATTTGTAGAGCATCTACTCCCATTAAAGGTTGTGTTGCAGAGGAACTAGGCCCACTTTGGAGTGTGTTGGTCAACTGGGAGCGAATTTTTCATTGCATTCTGAGAATCTCCCCTACTTCTAGTGACTCCTAGAATTTGTTCCAGCTCTCACCTCATCTGATAGCCTCAAATTTGGAACCCATGAAGTCATTAAACCTCTTATCCTCCTATTCCCATGAAAAAAGAAACCTCTTCATCCATTTTTAGGAAAGCCATTCAATGATTCATTTATTTCAAAATACCTTAATCTACTTATAAATAGAGCACTGAACATAGTGCATGAGCAATAATTTGTGTTAAGTAGAGTTATGTTGGTTTGATATCAACTCTTGAAGTTGTGTGCATGTACTATGATGCTTCTGGATTGTTGATGTTGGATGTGATGAGGATGGGACCCAAGCTGGATGAGTGATGGTGAATTGATCAACTAGTTGTACTCTTCCTTACTTCATAATAAAGGCATGTGTTCCTTCCTAATGCACGTGTCAATGATTTTATATGTGTATTAATGAGTTTAAACGATTCAATTTTTTAATGTGAGTAGATCGTATTTCCTTTATGTTGTTTTTTTGTCTTCTATTTTCCATGGCATGTATCAATCGAGCGATTTAAGTTGGATTGAGAGTGACGAAAGTGACGAAGGGAGGCGAGAGAAAGAGAACATATTACAAGTATATTTTTCTCCCTTTATCTATTCACGTTAAGGAAACGATTAAATCTCTGTCTTTTTTTTATTCCAAGTGAACCACCCACTTAGGGAAAGCATACTTATCTGTAGGTTTGTATTTCTGTAAAACAATGGGTGTTGTCGATGGTGTGAAAGCTCTCATAGATGCTAGTGATCGCTTGGTTTTGAACGTAGAAATTTCTCATTTGTTTCAATGCTCTTAGCCTATTGATTAAATTGGTCATGTTATACTAAAAAAACTTTATGGGAAGACATGAATCAGGGAAAAGTGTTATAAGTGAGATCAGAACAAGCTCAGGGTGAAATCTTCACAAACATTGGAGGCAAGATTGGCTTGAATACCAATGTTTTCCTCTTTATATGCAGTCAATGAAACAAACTCCCCTGCAACATATCTTAGTAGAAATTTTTATGTATGAGCACAAACAGAATATAGGATTCACACTTCTTTGCAAGCATATAACTCTCGAGTTATGTGGTTCATTCTTCTTGAAGAATACTCCTGTTATTGACATTTGAAACCTAGGTTACATATCTGGTGAAATTCTGATAGGAAGGCTCATGTTTCCAGAGAAATATATTGCATATCAATAAATCTCGTGAAATATATGTTTGGAACTATGTCTTTACACACAACTATTAGTATTAAGAATGACAAGGTCATAAGGTGTCTAAGTAGAAAGGTTATAACTCCAAAACTTGAAAAGAATTATCAATTTCTACAATAGGCTCCAATGATGAATCCTAGGATGGATTTAAAACAAGAGGATGCTTTACAACAACAATTTTTTCAGCAGATTATAAGGTCCGATGTATTGTCTTCAAAGACAAGAGTCCATGCAAATACATTCTACTCCACAATTCCATACACTTATTTAGTAGCAGCAAAGCACCGGAGGAGTCACATTGAAAGCAAAGAAGAATATGTGGCATAACAAGTTAATTTTCTCCATTAAGGAAATTCAGTAGCAACTTCCAGTAGCAGGAATTCATAGCAGAGTGACTCGGCAAAGCTGAGTGGCAAAGTGACAGGGCAGGGGATGACATGGAAAAAGGTTCTAGAACCTAGCCAGCTCAAAGGGCAAAGGATGAGTCTTTGAAAGCATGAGGAAGGTTTTTCAATTAGAGACATCTATGAAAAAAAATACTTCTAATCCAAGTAGAAGTCTTGTACTTCAACCTATTCGAAGACTTTCACTCTTCTTCAACTTTCTCTAGATTAGATCTTCCAAATGTCAGCGACATGCTTCTTGTAGCTTAATTAATCTAGAATGTCTTTAGGTGGAGAAAGCTCATAGAGATCTCATGTAATAGTTGTTATATTAGGATTTAGTTGTGAATTTGTATTAGGAGAGAAAGTTCGGCGAGCCTCTATTTATATATTAGTGTTATTATATTGAAAAAAAGGTTCGACTCCTTTGTAGCAGGCATGGGTACAATGTTTATGGATATTAATGAAAGGTCTTATTCAGTGCAAAATTTTGTTTCTCACACCAAAGATTCAGTAAGCCATGTTTTTTCAATGTTTATTGTTATTATTTCAAATCTATAAATGTTTTATGTTACACAAAATTCATATTACTTATGATTTTTCTTCCCTACATCAAACAATTTCTCTCTTTACTATGAAATTTGCACTGGATTCATCCCATAGATGCTCAGTGTTGATTGCATCTCATTTTATTTTTCAAACTAATTATAGAATTCATCTTGCATGCTTTGTAATTATTAATGTACTTCTAACCTTAAGAGTTACAAACTTCACTTTTTCAAGTGCTTTATAGCAATTCTCTATTTGTTTTCTTGCTTTTTATATCTATTACTACAATGACCAATCTTTGTTTGAAAAAACATCAACTTTGTTGCTCCTGTTTCCATGAGTGCTATCACCAGCCACTGAAACCCTAACTCAAGCTTCAAATTCCTGACTCCATAGCCCAATGGTCTGCTCCTTTTTGTCTTACCACTCATGTTGTCCTACTATCACAGATCTATCCTCTGTCTGAGCTTTATTGTACATATCTGAAAGTAGATTTGAAAGAGAGACCCATTTGGATTGAAGGCTAGAATTCAATCCCAAAGAAGGTTTGAAACATGGAAAATTTTTGGGGCTAATATTCGCAGGTGGGCTAATTTTCCATGGTTTTTCCAAAAAAAAGGATTCGCCAATTTCCCTTTTTTTATAAAATTGATTCGCCTAAATTTTACAATATAAAATTATTTTACCTTAAAAATTGCCAACATTATATAGACAATATATAATATCATTATAAATTTGAAGAATTTTACAAATACATCAATAAACATTTTATATTTTTCATATTAGGGACTAGTGACATTCGCCAAATTTTTAAACTTCAAAATAATTTTCCACCCTTAAAATTTTTTGTGGTTTGAAATGGTTACCTCCATAGTTTAGCCAACACAACCTAGCTAAAATTACAAAGTGATATTATGTTCAATTGACTTTTATTTTCTTGAGTTCTTAACATTCTTGTGTTATCAATGTTATAGCTCACACCTCCAACGTCAAGCTCCTCGTCATTTCTATCAATTATAATGATTCAATACTATATTTTTACTCATGTTGAGGACTAAAATAACAATGATAAAGAGGCCCAATCCAATGATAAAATGCATCAGGGGAAAATCCAATTGTACAATACCATGAGAAAGAGGCTCGGAGCTAACTACAGATTACTTGTAGAAAATTTACAAAAAAACACAAATTAATGAAGTAACTATCATACCCTCCATGAAAGATTTAGACGCAAAATAATTTACAATTTGAGCATCTCAACTGACCTGATCAATGTTGAATTGGCAACATCCTAACCATTATTACACTATTTACATCAAAAAATCTAATCAATGATAGTATGGCCTTTATGCCTCATTTCAACAACTACCTTGAATGATGCAATCCCTCATTAAGAACACCAGAAAACCATATATTACTATGATTAGAAAACTAATTTTGGTTCATTAAACACGAAAAATAGACTCAACTTCAGCCTCTCATGTCCTTAAAGATTAAATTTAGTTAATATTGAATTTCTGAGACAGTAAAAGCTATAGCTAGTGTAAGATGTTCGACTTGTTTTCTTGCAAAATTTTCATGTTGCATCTTTGCATAACTTCCCAACATTTGACTTAATCGAAAAATTAAAACTTACATATGGTGCCTACCTATATTAACAGAATGATAAATTCATTCCTAATCTTTTAATGTCACATGCCCATGAAAACATGTTCATAGTTTAGAATATGCCATTGTTCAAGAAGCTGTGTTAGTAACAATTTTGTTCCTCCTTTACCATTTTCAATAAAGGAAGAAAGCACATGAATTTTGAGATACAAGGGATAATTTTTCAAATATTTCCACCTAACAATAAGATTGTTGCAACTAAAAATAATTCATAGCATACATTTCCTTATTTCAACCGTTCCTATCTACCTAGTTCCAAGCTTTGTTGCAAACTTGAATTTCATATGGAGCTTTGTTGAAATTGATGAGAACTGGCCGCCAATTTTCTTTAAATTGAAGCTTAAGAAACAGTTCAAGGTTAAGTTTGAAATCAAGAAACACACAGGAAACCATGTACAATAGAAACCATATAGATTTTATTTGGAAACACGTATTTTTTAAATAAATTAAAGCTTAAGAAACAGTTCAAGGTTAAGCTTGAAAGCAAGAAACACACAGGAAACCATGTACAATAGAAACCATATAGATTTTATTTGGAAACATGTAATTTTCTACATAAGCACATACAGTGACACTTTATAACATAACTCTTGAATGTTTTCCTAATGTCATGTTCATGGAATTCCACATGCAATAATTGTTTAGAAGATTATTCTTGACACGTCCAACCTCATGAGTTTTCCCAGAGGAAACTCAATCTTAAGTCTCATATCAGTTTAAGGACATATAAAAAAAAAAAAAAAAAACTTTTTGCTAAAAGAGTTGAGCAATGAGGAGATTTACTTTACAACTATATGATACATTATTCACTTGTTGGACATTTTAAGCATCAATAAAATGAATACCAAATGTATTGGGATCAATTTTCCACACATTCAATGTTGCATACTCTTCCCAGCTCTCCTTTAGTTGAGCTTCAGTGTATGCCTGCATGCAAGAGACTCAACTAGATGCATTTAAACCAGCCTTAATTAGGAAATTTGAACTAATGATATTTCTCATGCTCTATACAGTCTGTGGAGAGTACCTTTCAAGAAATCTAGTTTAGGGCATTAGCATAACATACATCCATAGTTTTCATTAACGAATTTTCTTCCCTTGTGATTGAATAGTTTTTAGATATGGCATCCAGAACAATTTTCTTTCTTTTGTCAGCATATAAGGAGAACTTCGACATTTTCATAAGAATGAAGGCTTCATATACATCACTTTGAGCCACAGTTTCTGAGAATCTAAGTTGACTTAGGGCCTGTGAAAAATAAATCCAGAAAAAAGAAACAAATACATAAGCTTTCGTCAAAAAACGAGTTTTTGAGATTAAAAGGCCAAATTTGGATTAATGTTGTTGCTTAGTTACAACTTCGCTCTAGTGTTGAAAATATGAGAACTTGAAAAGTCAATTCTCCTATAACCCACATGTACCACTAGGTATTTTCTCAAAGGAACATATAAATTACCATTGAGATGTGAAAAATTCTTAGAAGTGTTATGGCAGTGGTGTAAGAATGTGGTGCATCACTTTGTGCTTCCTCTTGTCTCATGGAGGAATAAGCACTGGCAATATATTCGATAAGGTCTTTAGGAGCATAAGTTGATACCATATGCCTAAGTCACAATCGAAACCATTTAGATTTTATCTAGAAACACGCATTTTTTACATAAATACATACAATGACACTTCATAACAGAATTCTTGATTGTTGTCCTAGTGTCATGTTCATGGAATTCCACATGCAATCATTGTTCAAAAGATAAATCGTGACACGTCTAACCTCGTGAGTTTTCCCAGAGGAAACTCTCCCTTGAGTTTCATATTAGTTTAGGGACATATAAACAACAAAAATGTCTTTGCTAAAAGAGTTGAACAATGAAGATATTTACTTTACAACTATATGATACATTATTCGCTTCTTCGACATTTTAGGCATCAATAAAATGAATATCAAATTTATTGGGATCAATTTTCCACACATTAAATGCTACATATTCTTCCCAACACTCTTTTAGTTGAGCTTCAGTGTAAGCCTACATGCAAGAGACTGAATTAGATGCATTTAAACCAACCTTGATTAGGA
The DNA here is from genome assembly GCA_034641835.2 of Pinus albicaulis. NCBI lineage: Eukaryota > Viridiplantae > Streptophyta > Pinopsida > Pinales > Pinaceae > Pinus > Pinus albicaulis. The sequence goes on from CM076582.1 coordinate 1,475,851,120, forward strand.
AATTTGAACTAATGATATTTCTCATGCTCTATACAGTCTATGGAGAATACCTTTCAAGAAATCCAGTTCAGAGCATTAGCATAGAAAACATCCATAGTATTCATTCACGAAGCCACATCCCTTATGATTGAATATATGTTATATATGGCATCCAAACCATTTTTCTTTCTTTCATCGACATATAAGGAGAAATTTGACATTTGAATAAGCCTGGGGCCTTCATCTACATCACTTTGAGCCACTGTTTCTGAGAATCTAAGCCGCCTTAGGGCCTGTGAACGATAAATCCAGATAAAAGAAACAAAGACATAATATTTTTTCAACAAATGAGTTTCTGAGATTGAAAGGCCAAATTTGGGTTGATGTTGTTGCTTAGTCACTACTTCACTCTAGTGTTGAAAATATAAGAACTTGAAAAGTAACTTCCCCTAGAACTTGCACATAACACTAGGTAATTGCACAAAGGAACATATAAATTACCATTGAGATGTGAAAAATTCTTAGAAGTATTCTAGCAGTGGTGTAAGAATGTGGTGCATCACTTTGTTCTTCCTCTTTTTTCATGGAAGAATAAGCACTGGAAATATATTTGGTAAGGTATTTAGGCACAAAAGGTGATACCCTTCTTTCTTCTACTGCTATAAGCCCTAGAAAATATTGACCATCATAAGATTAAAAACTAGTCGGCATTAGAGTACGGTAGTTCGAGCATCATATCTAAAGAAAAGGTTACAAAAAATCTCCTGAGGATAGAATACTGGAGAGGATTAAAGCCTAAAGTTGGTGGCTCACACTTTTAATGCTCGTATAACACATCTTTCCATTTCCAAATAACTATCCATACCGAATTTATCAAGTATCAGCCACAACAATTCAAAACGAGAAAGAAATGTTGGAGGAAGTTTGATATTCTCTATAGGTGTTATTCGTAGATCATACCAACCCTTGTCATAAATAACATAGTATAAAAAAAACTCAAAATTAAAGTTCCATCACAGAAGTAGGATACAATGCACACTAAAATACCAAAAATAAAACATGAGCCATACTCTCCTTTAAAGTGAAGAGTATATAAGGAACTGTTAATTAGCTATGGAAATAAAAGTAGGAAAAGAAATTTGAGAACACTATAGATAGTTAAAGCTTAAATAAAAAACTACTGATTGAAAACAGGTAATGTAAAACCAAATTTATCTAAGAGCAAGGAAACAAAATCACTGTAAAAATAGATTAATCCCTTTTAACCAATTTGAGTTCGTAAATAGGAGAAAAATTAATGGCACTAGGATCTTTGTACAAGTCAATATAGGAGTTTTAAAAGGTTTCAAATTTATCCATCCTCTAATGTATCCTAATGGTTTATAGCTCCAAAAATGAAAATATACCTCATACTTTCTATCCAAGATCCAGAACTGAAGAGCACATAAAAACTTTAACAAGGAAAAGTCAGAAGAAAAGACACACAAAAGCTTTAGTTTCAAAAAAAAAAAAAAAGATGAATGCATCCCCCTATAAGAACAACATTCCAATTACATATATATTCTTCTATAAAAACATTGATAAAACAAAATCCTTTGCTTCTATACAAGACACCTTCTATGTGTCCCACTAGGTTGATGCAACTCCATGAGATCTATCTCTAGAATTCATGACATTCACAAATGCATATTCATGGTAGGACCTCATATGAAGCTACCTTCGAACTGAATAATAATAGCAGTAGTGGTATCTAGAACAACAGTCTATGCATTTAGAGAGGTTGTTATGCCCACCTTTGCAATGATGTCACTTTGTTTCTCCATCACTTCATGAATAACAGTATGGTTTGTCTCGTCCATAGCTTCACACCTGATTCATCACATACAATATCCATTACTTTTTTCACTGATCCGAAGGTGTCAAAATATATATGTTGGTGAAACCTCTGATGTATTCAGTCTAAAATAAAACAATTTCCAACTCCAAAGAAACCAATAACTTAAAAATTGGAAAGAATAAATCTCAGAAACATACGAGGGCCCTGCCTTCAAGGACCATTTCATTGGTGACCGAATCCCTTTAAACAACAGCTGTCACACCAACACCACAACTTCCTCAACCTGTGGTGTGAAATCCTCGATGTGCCACATTGATAATGTGTTTCAACAACTGACTCTTTGCAACTCCAGGATCTCCCATCAAACAAGCATGCAAATCACCTATTATTTGCAAGTAAAATAGAAATGTGAGCAATAAATATAAATTTTCCTTTATATACAGACTCCAAAGACCAGAGGTAGGAGCTCACTGTGTTTATTCCTTAGTCAGTCCTACCTAAATTACAGAGTAGTCGCGAGTCCTGGAAGCCTACACTAAACATCATATTTGCATTCTTGTTTGAACCATCCTATTGTCTAATGGAAGTAGTATTAATCCTTCTCTCTTTCAAGTCATTATGAATTTGAAGTATTGTACTTTCTCCCTCTGATGAAAATTCGACATTAATGATAAGAATAATTTATAAGGGTTTTCCCCATCTTGGGTTTTTTCCCTGGCTTGTGCCATATTCGTGTGTTCTACTGTCTTGGCTTGTCTTCAACTTTTATTACTTATGTTCTTATATTAGTTACAACTATGTTTAATGAGATTGCTTATGGATTAATGGGCATATTATGTGACTAACATAAGCTAATAACATGCTAACCAAAAATTAACATGGGATCATAGGCAGGTGAGGACAAGCCCAAGCTTAAGATATTGCAATCTCTAAGAAGCACCTAAGAAATTTCTGCAGATATCACCCTCATTCCTTCGTGGTAGGACAAGTTTGAGTTCAAGAAAGAAAATTTGCGACATTATCTTAAGGCCTTCTACAAGCCCTTATTAGTAAACTTGGGATCAAATTCAAAGAGAAACTCATTCATTACGAACAAAGGTGGGAAGTCACCCATGTATCTTTTAGAATTTATGAGGTACACTTTCAAGTAGTTCAAGATATTTTCAGGGGTACATTTAGTAGTATAAATTTAGAAGGAGATGTTTCCTTTCAAGATCCTTGCATTGACTATAAAGTGCCATTGTAACAGAAAATATATGACCTAGAGCATTGTGAAAAAGGAAGTGATCCTTTGGGTGGAAGTTGGTTGAAGAATATGGCAATGAAGCTTGAGAGCCTCGTGCATATATAAGGCTATACATATTTTTTTACGGTACCTGAAAAAATTGGACAGGGAATGTGTCACTCTAAAGAGATAATGGAACCATCCTCAAATATTGTAGTAGAAGGGGTATAAAAACATGTCCTTTTCCTTTTTTATCTAATTGTGAATGTTAGTTTTGTTGTGCTAATTTCAACCTCAGATTTAAAATTTACTTATTGATATTATGCTTGATGTACATGTCTCCTTGTTGCTTATGTGTGCCAAATAGTTAATTTAACTGAGTTTTTATGAGTGAATTCAAGAGCATAATGTATGAAATTAAAATGTTGAACAGAAGCAACATAAAGAACAACAAACCATCGCAATGGATCTATTAAAATAGAGTTTTGATGAAGGAGTTCACTACTCCTGGGCTACATCTCCTTGGTCCAACTTCCATGGCTTGGGCCTCTGTATTAGCTCAATAGTGGTAAAATTGATGTTTGCATGCATCAAATGCTCCTAAAACATACTCCAATGAGTTCAGAATGTCGAAATCTATCAATAATTGACTATTCATTTACTCAATTTGGCCTTCAGCTGATCTAGGCATGGCCTTCCTTCCTGGTGGCCCTAAGCTTCAAAATTATAAAAACTGACAAAAACACCTATATAATTGTTCCTCTGCCTTTGAAACCTACTCCAAAGTGTTCATAGCATGCCAATATGCTAGGAATGACTCTTCCTGAGCCAAAATTGATCGAAAATTACTCAAGATATGGTTGATTAAATTTTTCCCTCAATTTCTCCTCCAAATCTAGAGATGACTCCAGATAAGGACACTAAATCTGGAGACAGTCCCTAATTTAGCGAAACCACCGAAAATTCCACCAAGTTAATCTTTGAGTTTAATTAATTAAAGCGTGGATTAAGGGAGGATAAGTACGCATTAGTGCATAAAGCGCATTTAATACAAATCTTAGATTAATGAAATCTTTAATCCCATATTATTTTAATTAGTCCACGATTAAACATTTAACTCCACTCTTAATCATAAGTCCTCCAACGCCTAGTCTGGTGGCTTGGTCGCATGGGGAGGGGGCTGGCCCCCTCCAAACCCCTCACTGGAATTTCATATGACAATAAATATATGGTTGATGCATTAGTTGTTAAGAACCATCGTGATGGTCCAATGGTAACGACAGAAAGTATGTTGGGGGAGGTCATGGGGTCGAGCCCCGACCTCCCCCCGAACTTGGTATAAACCTTTTGCTCTGTAGTATGTGCCCATACCATAGGTTTCAAATCTTGTTATATAAAAATATGCGCCATTACATATTCATAAATTTCGACTTTGGAATATAAATAATTCACCACATAATATATATATATATATATATTCTCCACCATATAAAATTTGAAACCTTAGGTTTAAACATATGTGTTTCATACCTTTGGAAATATGCCAACCATATAATATAATTCGGCCGCCATCCAACCTTTGAACTGCATTAACCTTCAGACTATGGTAAACTTTGAAATATGCCACCACATTAAAAATGAATTCGAATTTGACCTTGGAGAGGGGGCCCACCTGAGGAGACACATGGCAGTCCCTAGTTGGGTTGTCCTCCCACATAAAAAAAATTAATTCAACCTTAGGAACAGATCCTTAAACAAATTTCACCTTCAAACCAAATTGGCAAATCCAGTTGCAACACTTGTCAAGGTGCCACTAGGAAAAAACCGAATGATATTCCCTGCATGCTGACTGGGCTTCCATGTCATCACCCTATCACTAATCTGCATTTTTTTGTAAATTTTCTTGTTTTGAATGGTGGTCAGCAGGATATAACTTCTTCATCCGAACTCGTTTTTTGACGAAACAATTCATGTTGGATTCCTAGCGACAAGTCGGTCGTTGTCGTTCAGTTTCCAATCAATTCTGAGCACTTTAATTTTTGAGCTAAAATATTGAGACTCTGATCACTTTGTTAAAGGCTTG
>CM076582.1:1475856343-1476092773 GCA_034641835.2 Pinus albicaulis
AGATTCATTCCCAACTATGCCGAAATAGTCAGACACATCACAGATATGTTAAAGAAGGACAATGAGGTAAAATGGGCACCGGATTCAAGGCAGGCCTTTTCCAGGATCAAAACTGCATTTGCTGAGGCTCCCGTGTTGGCAAAGCCCGACTTCACTGAGCCCTTCATGATTTTCTCTTTCGCATCACCTCACACGGTGGCAGGGGTCCTTCTACAGAAGAATGGAGATGGGTACGAGCAACCCATTGCTTTCTTTAGTCAAGTCCTTCATGATGCAGAGCTAAAATACAACATCCTGGAGAAGCAAGCTTATGCCCTAGTAAAGTCCTTGAAGGCATTTCGCATGTACATTTTACAATCTCATGTGACTGCTTTTGTACCCACAGCAGCAGTTAAGGACATCCTAGTGCAGGGAGACAGTGAAGGCAGAAGGGGCAGGTGGATTGTGAAGATACAAGAATATGACCTGGACATAAGACCCACCAAGTTAATTAAAGGACAGGGGCTAGCGAAGATTTTATCAGAATCGAACCACCAAGCTCTGGGCATCCACTTATCCATGATCGCAGCTGAAGTATCTGAGGAACAGACAGGAAGACAAGAGGTGGAAATGGCTGCTCAAAAAATACAGATGAAGTACCTCACTAGCCTCTGGTACAAAGAAATTGTTGAATACCTCCTGACACTCAGCTGCCCACCCAGCTGTGATAAGTCCAAATACAGAGCCTTGAGGCTTAAATCTCAGAAGTATGCGGTAGCTAATGGTCAATTATATTGGAGAGATCCTTCAGGCATACTGCTGTTGTGTCTCATCGAAGGGGAGGTAAGGAACATCATAACCGAGTTCCATGAGGGGATCTGTGGAGGGCATTATAGCTGGAGGAGCACAGCTCAGAAAATTTTGAAGGATGGTTTCTACTGGCCTAAAGTATTTGGAGATGTCTTCACCTGGGTCAGAGCATGTGACAAATGCCAAAAGTTTGCTGAAAAACAGAAGCTAGCAGCCCTACCCCTGATTCCTGTGCATGTTGATGAACCTTTCAAGCAATGGGGTATTGACTTCATAGGTGAGATCCACCCACCCTCCAGTGGGCAGCACAAATGGATTTTGACTGCTACAGATTACTTCACTAAGTGGGTGGAGGCCATCCCCGCACGAAATGCCACAGATACAGTGGTCATAAAATTCCTAGAAGAGAACATCATCTCAAGGTTTGGATGTCCTGCCAGAATAGTCACAGACAATGCTCAAGCTTTCAAATCTGCTAAGATGGTGAATTTCTGTCAACAATACAACATCACTCTGGGTCACTCCACAGCTTACTACCCCCAGGGCAATGGTCTTGCCGAGTCATCTAACAAAACGCTGGTCAGAGCACTGAAGAAGACAATAAACGGGAACCAGAGAAATTGGGACACTCAACTGAAGTTTGCTCTATGGGCAAACAGGATAACCAGTAAAAGGGAAACAGGGAAGTCCCCTTATGAACTAGTATACGGGCGAGCAGCTGTATTCCCCATACAGTTGGCTCTACCCGTGGCTCGTTTCATGCAGGAGACTCAGGAAGAAGCAGATGGCATGACCAGAAGAATCAATCAGTTGATTGAACTGGAAGAAACGCGTATTCAGGTGAACCAGAGGCTGGTGGACTATCAGGAGAGGATGAAAGAATTGTTTGACCAGCACACAAAAGATAGAAAGCTGCAGGTGGGGGATTTAGTACTCAGGTGGGATATACGCAGAGCTGACAAGGGCAAACATGGTAAATTTGACCCCCTTTGGTTCGGTCCCTTCAAGATTGCAGAGCAGGGAGGAAACAATACGTTTAAGCTGGAGAATTTACAGGGGGATCTGTTGGAAGCCCCTGTAAACGGGCAATTCCTCAAACCATATTTCCAATTTTGAAGAAGGCTGAAAAAGCCTGACTGTACTATATTGTATATTAGTTGCTGTTTTTCGTTTGCTTATCATAGATTATGCATATGTCATGAAGATCTGTACAGGGCAGAGCTCTAGAAACTGAAAAGTGTTGTCCAAAGAAGATCTACAGGCGGTCTACGTAGTTCTTGACACGTTCGAGGACAAACGTGCCGTCCCCAGGTGGAGCCAATGTTGTTCAATTCTTAGCAATAGCCACGGAAGTACCTAAAGGACGAACAGGTCACATTAAAGTTGTATATCAAGTGGCAAGTGTTAAATCAACTCAGGCCGAAAAGAGAAAAGGTGGTGAAGCGCACATATATTGAAACCAATGGATAAATAGCACTAAGTGATGAAAGGCGGAACAATAGTGAACATCTAACGCAAAGGTAATGAAGACGTGGCGTTACATGTCAACTCATATATTGGAAAAGGCCCCTGATTATACATAACAACATACGTAGTAAGTCCGAGGGGGTCAAGCCGTGGGGAAGGGACGAGGCCCTTACCCCCGCGGACTTCCGACACGTGGCATGGTAAGACTTCACGGCAGAGACAGAACGACAAGGATAGGCCGCGGGACGCTGTCTCGTGGCGGAGTTAAGGTGGGCCCGCGCAGGTGAGGAAGATAAGTGTAGGTCCGGCAAAGGGGAAGTCCTTCATGATAAAGATTGGATAGCGCATATGGAATAACGGTAAGGTAAGTCTATTAGGACAACTGGTACTAAGGCCCGTACCAGCTTTTAACCCGACACGAGGCGCTCACCTACACCCTGATTTACCCAATCCCCACGCGCCACGTGTCTCAGTGTCAGTGTCCTTACGACACTTGCCCTCCGTTCTCTTACATTTTCACCTTTTAACCTAAACATTCCTCCCGAATGGTAAAAACTCCCGTATTTCTCTCTGGTAAATCATTTCAGGTAGTTTTCTACGGCGAATACCAAGTAGGGAAGAACGCCGGGTTTGTCCAAGTCACTGTCACGGTTCCCCTCGTCGCTTTCCCAAGCATTGTCACCCTCTGCTCAGGTAATCCATTTTCCGTTTTTGTTTTCATTGTTTTTTCCCTTTCTCTCTCTTTTCCGAATTGTTGAATAACTGCCATGGGGAGAGGAACGCCCAAGAAGAACGAACCTGAAACTCCCCAGCTCCACGAGTCACGGAACCCCCCTGGTTTTGAACCCCTCTGTGACTTACAGGCGGGTATCTGTGACCCGAAATACCCTTTCGACATACGGAGTATCAAACCCCTACTGTTTGGTCGCCACTGTAAAAGTGCTGACCGTTTCCGAGTTGTCGCGTCTGGCTTCTATCACCACATTACCCCCCAAGTCCATTCCTGTGTCGATTTTATTGTCTGGCTCAGAGATTCCTACGATTCACATCAGGATGCTTTCATTTCTCCTCAGGGTAACATAATTTTTTCCCTTTCTCCCGATATTATAAGGCAGGCTCTCCGTTTCCCTTCCAGCGATGCCTACTTCAGTTTCAAAGATGAAACCTTGCTCGCACAGTTTAATAAACTGTCGAGGGAAGCCCGCCGTGCCTTCATAGCTGCCATAACCGTTGATCAGGCGACGGCCCTACCTCCGTTGAGCCTTTCCCATTGAGTCTGTTTAATGAAGAGGTCCGACCAGTTCTATCCCTCATTGCCGGCCTCCTGGGAGTAGGGACCCCTGAAGACATTTCTTCAGTATGTGTTCGATTTTTGTGGCTTATGATACAGAATGGAGTTACACTGGATATTCCAGGTTTCCTGTCTTTTACCATCCGGACCCAATTTCGGGAGCTAGCCAAGGAACGAAAGTTTCGCTTTTGTTCGTTGGTGTTCTACCTCTTCCTGTTCCAGCATGCGGACAAGTTTAATCATCTGGGGCTGGACAGGATGTATTCTGAGAATTCCCAGCCCAGGCCAGTCTTCGACTGGAATTACTCTGTTCGTCAGTTGCCTAGGGGGGAAGGTTATGTCAATTTCGTGAATACCTTCATGTCCATTGCCTATACCATCATTCACGACGTGCCTTCCCCTAGGGTTTTCCCAGAGATGAAGCGCTGGTTACAGGCTGGGAAGTACCAGTGTACCGGCGATTGGTTCCTATCAGAAGAGTATACTGAAATCCGTGTCTATGGAGCCGAGGTAGCCCCCTACCAACTCCCAGCTTTTCCTGTTCGACGAGTCTACGCCCTTGAGTACATCCGGCAAGCCCTCAAGGCTGACCAGCTTCATTTCGTCCCCGCTAAGAAAGGCTACATCCTGAAGCTTCCCGACAATATTGGCCCCTTTGTTGTAAATTCTAGATATGCCCTCCCAATTGTTGAAAAAATGTTGCAGAACATGGACCTGAGATTAGGGGAGAGATGGGTTTATGACCCACGGGAAATCATCTCAAATAAAAGAAAGAGAAACACGTCTGCGCCCTACATTCATGAGTCCAGGCCATTTCTGGAGTGGAGGGCTAATCTTGAAGTGCCGCCTATGTTTTCGCAGATGGAGACGGACTCGTCTGCTACAGGAGGAGAAGAAGAAGAAGTTAATAAAGGGGGAAATGAGCAAGAAACTGGCACATCTGGAGCACCACCACCCAAAAGGCAGAAGGTGGCCACTAGTGAAGCTGAGGTCATCGGGGAAGGGATAATTTTGGAGCCCTTTACTAAATTCGGGGAATTTGATAAAGGCAAGGCAAGAATAGTGGTTCTAAGAGACAGCGTTGCCTCCTCTGACTACACTGAAGTCACTCAGGCCATCGTCGAACCTCCTCCTTCCAAGACAAAAGAAAGGGAGCTGACCAATAAAACCGTCCGAGACAAATACAGGGCCGAACTAGGAGGTTTCGTGGAGAAATATCACACCAGAATCTCTGCCTCGGTTAATGCAGACACCGAAGACCTGGTACTTTCTATGACCGAGGCTATCCTGGACCCGAATTCAGACGTTCCTAGCTACAAGGTGCTTGAATTGGTTGTCGACATGAATAAGGTTCCGGTACAGGACCTGAATGACCTGTTCCAGACAATCTGTGACATGATGAAAGATAAGCTTTCGCAGATCACCCTTGCCCTAAGGAAGACATAGCAGAAATACGACAACCTGAGCAAATCTTATTCCGCAAAACAGAGTGCTTGTCGTGCCAACGCACATCAGGTGCGCGTCCTTAAAGAGCAGATTAAAAATTCAGACGAAGGAGGGAAGGGAATGCAAGATGCATTAATAGCCAAGTTGGAGAAGGACATTTCAGCGGCTAAGAAACGGTCTGGCATACCAGCTTCACATCCGGTACAGATCGATGAACTGGTGCAGGCAGAGGAGGAGAAAAACGAGCTGATTGCCAGGCTTTCCAGAGAGAGAGAGGAGAAAGAAAAAATGGTCAAAAGAATTGAAGAACTGGAGAGCAGAGCTACTGAGCTGCAGGCCCGCTGGGATACGCACAGTTGTCATGCAGCCGAAACATCAAGTGGGACAGGTTCAGCAACAGCACAACTATCCATAGCTAAGGCTGAGATAGAAGTGTTGGGGAAGCAGACAACAACAGCCAAGCAAAAGGTAGTAGAGTTGGAGGGCGCCCTGGCTGAAAAGGCCAGAGTAATTGATGGGCTACAAAGAGAAGTGGACGAAGGAAAAAAGACTTCAACTGAGCAGCAATAGATTATTGCCGAATTGAAGAGTAAAGCGAAGGGAAACCTCACCCTGCGTGAGGCCAGGAGCTTGATCTGGTCAGATATAATCATGGCAGTGACTGAGCAGTGGGAGTTTTTGACAATGATAGGTGAACTCAAGTCCACCCTTCCATATCTTAATAGAAGGTTGCAAGAGGCCGGGGATAATCTGCCAAATAGAGCTCGACATGCCGGAATTTATATATCTTTTCTCTATACACTGAGAGCAAATGACGTGGTAAAACATGGCATTCCCAGCCGGTTTATGGAAATCAATGAATGTCGGAAAATTATAGAGAAAGAGGAGGCTCGATTGGCAGCTTCGAAGGCTCTCCAACAGGTCGCAGACATTGTGGAACATTTCAACAAGGTGTGGAACGAAATCATCACTGCTGGCCTCCCTTCATGTTGGGAACCAAACGCCCCTGCCATACTCATGCCCCCCGATCAATACACAACACTTCTAGGGGCAGAAAGGGATCGGTCAGATCTTCAGATGGGCAAAGGAACTCAGCTTAAGGCTACTACCATCATCACAACCCTCCAGAAGGAGTTTAGTCTCCTCCATATGATCAGGTATCGGCTCCCCACCCATGCAGACATCCACACCTTCGGCGAGGCATTTACCAGGGTAGAGAGACTCTTAGAGATGTCAGAACCGAATCCAGAAAGCCAGCGGAGGTTGGCACAGTTCCTGACTCAGCATGCTAGTCCTTCCACTAATGTGCCTCCTCCAGCGTCTACTACAGCCTCGACCCAACAGCATACATGACACCTCATGTTTTATCCATGACATGGCCTGAACGGCCTTTACTTTCATTCAGTTATGCTTTGTTTAAATTTCCGAGTGGGTGGTTTTTCCTCCCACTCTTGCATTTTTACTTTTACATTGAACAATGATCTACATTTTGGTTTTAAGTTGGGCCCGGGGCCTGTTACGCATGATGGAAGGGTTGTTTTCCCCATCATGCCATTTTGAGGTTTTGACAATGACTGTTAACAATTTTGTTCACGCGAGAGAGATATTTTCAGAAAATATCTTCTCGCTGAAAGGCAGAAGAGATCCTATATAATACAGGAAAAAGAAGAAAACAAGGTTCCACTTCTTCAGAAAAATTGATTGTGTAAGAATTTCCTGTGTGTATGCTTTGTGAAAAATTCAGATACTGCCCGGAAGAGCCCGTCGGGTCTCAATAATAAGAAGCTTCATCGTGATAAGGATTCTGGACATGGTTGTATGGTAGTGTGTGTTTCTCTATTGTTCGTTTCATCTATGCTCATGTCTCTTGTATTACATCCTGGAATGCGAGTGTCTTTCGTCTTTTGATATGAATTTATCGTGTTGATACTTATATCAGTAGCGGCTTGATACTTTAAATGGCTCAGGAGTAATATATTGTTCCACTTGCATTTCACTCGTATTTCTACTATGTTGGTTGTATTGAAATGTTATTGACGGGAGTTCTTGGTATGTATGGATTCTTAGATATTTAAGCCCAATGTATGCCATGAAGCTCTTCTTAATATCATTTATTTGACAGCCGATATCTCCTTCCTACTATACATCTCCGCAATCGTTTACATATACCTTCTCTGCCATATATCGTGAATCTGGCCCTGATTATGTTGACCTGTCTTAAAATTGTCTGATGCAGTAGTATCTGAATATTAACATTTCATTTGTTCAGTGTTATTCCAAATACTTCAAACTGTCCAAAGTTCTGGTTCCATTTTAGTCTATTCTCTGTTTCAAAGGAAGTAGTGTAAGAGCTCTGTCACGTTAAGGGATGAAACGTTGTCTTAAATATCCTGCTCTTTACACCTCATAAGATGTCCTAGGCACTGGTCTATAACAACTCTATATTGTCTCTAGGAGTTACAACAGATGTCAAGGATACTCTTGTCTGAGTGTCATTAATGTATCCCCCCAATTATCAAAGTGATTATTTCTTATATATCACCATGAGTGATATGACCATTGCTATGGTATTGGTCCAAGTATAAAATGGGATAGAACATCTGATCTATTATTTGAGTTGTAATCTCAATGATACGGAAGTGAAGTATTCGTACGTGGAAAATCTTTCCTTGGTAGCTATTCAAGTTGTCCAAAGATTTCACCACTATATCCTGTTCTAGAAGACCATTGTCATTTCGAATTACAACCCCATGACTTATATTTTATCATGTCAATTTCTGGGGGGAAGTATTCAAAATGGATTGTCATTTTGTAGGAATTTGATTTGGAATTCATCAAATCCAAGTCAAAGAAGTCTTTAGTTTTGGCTGAGGTTCTCTGTGACCTTCCCTCTAATAGTACTGCTACTAAGTTGGAACCTTCTATTCCTGACGAGTCTTTGTTTTTGATCGGATCATCTGATCCTTAGTATGGGGATTTTATTATTTATCTCCAGACCCATATTTTTCGGCCTGATACCTCTCGCTCTGACCAACGACGTATTTGATACCGAGCCAAATATTATCTGATCGTTGATGATACACTTTATCGTCGTGGTGTCAATACAATTTTAAGAAGGTGCCTCACTCATGAGGAGGCCGAAAAGGTTTTAAATGATTTTCATGCTAGGGATTGTGGTGGAAACTTGTTTGGATACTCTACCGCACAAAACATACTCCGGGCCAGTTAGTTTTGGCCTACCATATTTTTTGATTTCATTCTCACGGTCAGAAGTTGTCATGCATGCTAGATATTTGATCATAAAATCTACAAACAGTGAGCTCTAATGCATCATGTTGTCTATGTAGGACCATTTTCGAAATGGGGCTTTGACTTCATGACATATAACCCTTTTTCATCCGGGGGTCATGGTTTATATTATTATTGCAGTAGACTACTTTACCAAGTGGGCCGAAGTGATGCCTACATTCAGCAACACAGGACAAACAACTGCATTTTTTTTCTTTAATCATGTCATTTCACAATTTGGGCTCCCACAAGCTATAGTCACATATCATGGGAAAAATTTTCGCAACCACGTGATGACTGAATTTACTGCCAAGTTAGGATTGTCACATGATAATTCTACTTCTTACTATCCACAATGAAATGGACAAGTTGAAGCTATCAAAAATATTCTTAAACGTATGCTTCAACAAATGATAAAAGTTCGTAAAAGAAACATGCATTTCATCCTGTACTCGGCCTTGTGGGCGTACCAAACCTCAATGAGAAACGAAACTGGATTTACTCCCTTTCAATTGATGTATGGTCTGGAAGCTATCTTGCCAATCCGATGTGAAATATCGTCATTGAAACTCGCAATCAACTTGTTACCTGACACCTCAGAAGAAGAATCACGTCTTTTTAACCTCATCCATCTTGATGAAACATGTCGTAAAGCCCAATTTGCCAACAAAGTGCATAAGAGATGTACAAAGTCGCAATACAACAAAAATTTATAGACTCGCATTTTCTCAGAGGGTGACTTGGTCCTTATTTATGATCAAGAAGCTTATGTAATAGGTACAGTGAAATTTGAGGCATTATGGCACAACCCCTATATTTTCAAAAGATTTATTGCTAAGGGTGCCTACGAGTTGGTGGATTATGATGAAATTCTGTTGGTGCAGCCCCGAAATGGATTGTATCTGAATGTTACTATGCTTAATAATGAGCGTAGTAATTTTTTGTATTATATTATATATATATGATGTTGATTTGAATTCACTGTCTTAGTTTATTTTTTAGAGTTTTCTTGACGTTATTAATCTGCTTTACATTCCATCGCATATGTCTAAATCTTTGGAACCATTTGTTGGATATGCTAATGGTGCTAGTCATCATACGCAGAATCTATCCTCTACAAAGTGGGCCATTTTCTCTCTGAACGATGAGTTAGTTAGTTTTCAAGGGATTTGATTTGGTAGATCTACAAAAAATATCACTGAGTATAGCACTTTGATCGAACTTCTCTCTGATTCCATTTCATTTGGTATTAACCACATCATCATAAGGTTAGACTCACAACCTGTGGTATCACAACTTACTAGTGTTTATACTGTTATAAATCCAACACTGCATCGTTTGTTCCTAAGAGTTCAACTTTTGGAAATTCATTTTGATTTTATTCAATATCAACACATTTCCAGAAACTTGAACACATTGACTGATTCTTTAGCTAATCATGTTTTAGACAGAAATTTGCAACACATGTAAAGATACATTCACATAATTGAATAGGATTGCACAATAAACATAGGAAAACACTGAAATCAAATAGATATATAGTTATAGGTTTTTACAAAAAATTGTGCCCAAGACACATTGGTCATCTAACCTCAAATTTATGCAACATGTCAAAACTAAACTAGTGGTGCTCATGGTAACATGCTATAGATCTAGTTATCCTACGCAGTAACCACATCCAGTGGTTAGGAATGCCTATAGTGTTGTGATGTAGTCGCATGGGTAACTCTTCGATCTAGTAATCTAGAATCCCAAAGGTCAACCCCTCTATGTGTTGTCGAAGCTCAGACAGATTCTCAGCCATGTCTAAATCCTAAAGGACTGCTTTCCCGACAACACTCTCTGCTGGCTCATCCGCTCCATGCTCTGGTTCCTCCACCGGTTGAACTTGACCAACATCTGAATTATATTAAAAATTTAGTTTAGTCTTGGGAAAACATCAAAATACAAAAAAATTGTATAAACCTTAGAAATATCAAAAAGCATGGTAAAAAATTTCTTATCGATTGCACCCCACTGAGCGCCTTCTGGTAAAGCTAAGTTTGGATCTCCTTGGAAATCGATTCTTTCGTATGCATACTCATTGATGGCGATAACTTGTCTCCTGAACAAGGTGAAGAATGCAGTCGAGAACACAATGGACAATTGGCCTGCATACCTAGCCATTAGTTCTACCCATCTCTGCATCCTCAGATCTCTAGGATTAGACAGACATAGTTTCACATGATGAGGCTGCATCAGTGGAATTCACTCTAAGGAAAACGAAATGAGGATCAAACCATAACTGAAGTTTTTCTTCCTTCCTCCCTTTGCCTTGTTCAACTATTCTTTTATTTGATAAAGTACAGCTTCAGACCAGTTTAATATTGTTGGCTCCATGCACTATAGCACATACTGCATATATGATCTATTCACTACATGTAGTGTAACGATGCCAACAAGCTTTTTGATCGTGAAAAGAATGGTTCTTAAAGTAAAATAATGAACGTCACGGATGTTTATTTTCCCATCCTTGCTTGGCTCTACCCCTGGATATAAATACTGCAAGACATAGTCTGTCCTCCGAGAGCAGACCCTGAGAGAAAATATGCCTCCTCCACTATTATAGGAACCACTTTTTTCCTAATGTGAAATGCCTAAATAATAGGATCCAATGATTTAACTAAGAACTCCAAGAGTTCTATTTTTTGCCTCATCTCTGACATGTGGAAGTACTTTAATAACCCACAATCTCTTAGGGCTCTTACTGTACCCAGATCCTTTAGGGAAATCATATTTTGTTCTTCATGCTCCCTTTCTCTCTAAGTAATCATCATTCTAGTTCGATGAAATCCTGAAACATAACCATAACCCTCATTAGACTCCTTTTCATGAAAAAAAATATGCAAATTTTGGGTACAATGTAAGAATCAAGAATGTGAATTGCACCCAACGTAGTCTTGAACAAGGGAAAATGCATTGCTTATGCACCTAGGCTTCAATTTAGGTGCTCCACAATGCATTTTTCGATGCTCAAGGGTGAATTTCCCTCTTTGGAAAAGGAATTTACCCTAAGGGGCCCAAATCCATAAAAAATTGCAATGAAAGGAAATGAATTGACTACTAAAAGAAAAACAGGGTTTATGACACCAACTTGGATCCAATGACGATGAAAACCATCCAAAGAATCGATTGCAATCAACGGCTAAAGTTTGGGGGCAAAAACAGGTTCAGAGCTCCAAATGAAAATGGTAACTTTCAAATGGTAAAAATGAATTGTAAAACTCTTTTAATTAGTCATTTGATTATTTTAAAAATCATATTTATTGTTGTGACTATGGTTTTATTCTATTTTTATCATGAAATAGGTATTTTTAATCCATTTGATGTTGTTCTAAACAAGTTTACAACTGATGAGCAGATTAGTCGTTCAAATTTATTTCAAGAATGATTTGACCACAAAGCATACTTTTATCCTTATTTTCCGAGCTTTGTTAAAAATGAAAAAGGACTTGAAGTGCACTTTTATCTCTTTTTCGAGATTTGATAACAGTGAAAATGAACCCTTGGAGGCTTCTTTTATCTCTTTTCAGACTCCGATAATGTGAAAATATTGCCGAGCACTTGTCTTTTAGAGATCGTAAAAGTAAATGAATTGATATCTACACAGTATAATTTTAACCCTTTTCCGAACTAAGATAGATTATTTATGAAAAAGGAATGCCTTAGTCGAACATGGCTAGGAGGTTCTCTCAGATATTATTTTACACTTTTTTGGATCTGAGCGACAACTTTACAAAAAAGTACTTATGGAGTTTTCTTTCGTCATCTTTTTCAAACTCTATAAATATGAAAAAGGACCGGGACGTCACTGTCGTTAGGCTCATTAAAACATAAAATAGCGACGGGCTTGTCGATCATGACAAGAATCGAGTTTCATTCATCACGAGAATCATTAAATTATTAAATAGTGATAAATTATTCACCTGAAGGGTTGAATTGTAGATCAAGCATATATTATCCTCCTCAAGATTGTTAAAAACTAAAGAGGTATTGGTCAACAAATGACCGGGGAAAATTTAGTAAAGTGAATAGAAATTTTTACGGTAGCAGGTCGCTCTTGAACATGACACTTCACTCCATCATCGTGATTGTTTGGATTGGGTAATATTATTGATGGTTCATTCATACCTATGGTTCATCATACCTTCACTTCGGTTTTGGGTCAATGTTTCCAACTCATCTCAGTGTCGTTGATATGTTCCAGATAATTCATCCAGTGAATACTCATCCTTCTACAATACTCATAAAACTTCATTCTCATGACAGTCATCCCTGAACATTGCTATATCAAGTCACATTTTTTCTTTGAAATCAGTAACTCCCACTTCACAATAAATTGGATTCCTATCGACGAAAAATCATCATCCAGGAAGTTCACTTAGAAACATCATCTTCCAGTACCATGAGGCTTGTGACAGCATCAACAAGATCCTCACTTCCGGACTTTTGACTGAGAGATTTTTTTTGCCGTTCGACATCAAATCATCTATTCACGCCTTACGAAATGTATTGTAGTACATTGAGGGCCATTAACATCAATGGTGATTCTCTCGCATTTTTAACAGCTCACATCATTGGCTGGTAATCAAACGATGTCTTACCATGTTCGACTACAAATCATATATTCGCATGGCTAGACTTGTACCCGAACGATTGAGTGAACGAGATAAGAAGACCTCAAATATAGTTTCAGCCATCCGGGCTGCGATTTCAGGATTTTTGTACACATCATCTGTATGGTGACCTTACATACAGATCGTCATCTCAACATGGGCCTATATGTATAGGCATGTCTGTATAGGCAACATTCCAATGTAGTCGAATTTCTGCACTATGTACATGCTATTAGATATTTTATGTTCTGATCATGGGAATATTCATGATCAAGAGGATATATCATGATGTAATTTATTTTAATATTGATGCAGGTCGCTAGTCCACTTCAGCCCCAGGCCATCATAGTGTAAAGCATACCATTCAAAAAATATTGTTATTATTATTATGACTTCATGCTTTAGGGGGAAATTGTCATAGGTCAATTTCGACACCATTCCCAATGACCTGGTTAAACTAGACATCATCTCTAGAAACAATGAATAGGGTCCATCAACCCCTATCATTTCAATTGCTACATGCCCTAAGAAAAAGAACAAGAAAAAATCATCCATGACTTCCATTGCAAGGTTTCCAAGATTTGAAGTACATGTTATATCACCTATGAGCTCACCAACAC
This sequence comes from Pinus albicaulis, assembly GCA_034641835.2. Taxonomy (NCBI): domain Eukaryota; kingdom Viridiplantae; phylum Streptophyta; class Pinopsida; order Pinales; family Pinaceae; genus Pinus; species Pinus albicaulis. Next base: position 1,475,869,900 of record CM076582.1, read on the forward strand.
AGCCTTTCAAGGGACTAACTTCTTTTCATATTTGGTTACCTCCATTTAAGGGTGCTCTACAAAGCACTTCCCGACATTCAAGAATGTGTTGGTCAATTGGGAGTGAAATTCTCATTGTTCCAGAATATCCACATGGCCAGTACCTTCTAGAAGAGTCCATATGTGTCAAACTTTGAATCCATGTTTCCATTCAACACCTCTGAGCTTGGGAACATGTCTTTCCTATTATTAGAAATTCACTAATTGTGAAACTACCTTCAGTTGATCTATAAATTGAGCACAGATCCTAGTGCTTGAGAAGGAATAAATTTGGTAAATAAATGATGTTGGTTTCTCAATTGAGTATTTGATTTGAGTGATATGCTGCTAGAAAGATGTTCATTATGATGATTCGGGGATGATGCTGGAGTTGGTGACATCAAATCACTCGCTAGTTGTAAGCTCCCCCTTCTATCCATCAAGAAATATTATTGCTCACTTTCCCACATATGTATATGTATAAGCTTCTATCTTTCATACTATGGTTTCTTAGCTAATGTATATGTTTCATGTTTTATTGATTTTAATTGATTAAAGTAAATATCCATCTGTATATTGCAATATCTTTGCTGTTTAATGTTTCTACTTGCAGGAACTAGTCTAGCGATCTAAGTTGGATTGGAAGCTACAGAAAGAGAAACAGAAGGAGAATCATAAGTGCTTGGATTCCAAGTAAGTTTCTCCATATTTCTGTGTGTCTATTTACTCTTAGCAAAAGTGTCTGCAAATTCTTTGATCTATTGTTCTAAATGCATAGCACCACATTTAGGGAATGTGTTTTATCCATAATCCATAATTCCGAATAACACTGTTGAGACATGGTTCTAGGTGAACTCGCAGATGTTTCTAGAATATCCATACTAGGTGATGGATTTCTGGGGGGGACCCGGATATGGGTCCTTGTGTTGAAATTCAACAAGAAAATGCACACACATTGTTGTGGGATCCCAGGTCACACATGAGTGAGGGATTCTAGTGAAACATTAGTGAGAAAGTGTGCAACCAATTTTTAAATAAATTGGAAAATAAATTGTAACCTTATCTCATAACAGCTTGTAATAGTTAAGTAAGTGTGATAGACTTAGTTAGCTCAAGAATTTTGAGTTGAGGGTCAAAGGATAGGAATGTAGAGTGATTATATTATTACAGGGTCCAGTTACAATTGTAGCACTAATGTGGTGCGAGTGTGATGAGTTAACTCACACTAATTGAGTTAAAATTAGTTTAACTAGTTCTAACTGATTGATGAGCTAGCGGAAGATCAAGTGAATTGAAATAGATTTAATTCACAAGTAGTGATCTGCCAAGTAACGGATGATTCACTATTAATAGTTGCATGCGTGTCAATTCTAATGGAGACCCAGTTGAGACAAAGGTTTAAGGCAAGTAAAATATCAGTTGTATTTTTAGCAAACTACCCAGGTGCAGTTATAAAGCCACATGAAGGCTGTGATGGATTACACAGTCAAGGAAGGTTGGAATTCCTATTTAATAGGAATTATTTTGCCTAGGGATTGCGTGAGCAAGGAAGTATGAGGGTAGGTAGGAAATTGGCTATGTATTGGCCCAATTTTTCCTAGATCAGTGTGAAGTAATTGGTAGAGTGTATGAGTTTCTTGTGAGCACACATGCATTGTATTGTTTCATGATTCCTTAGTTGATTATACAATAAATATGGAGGGGTTTTGAGCAGTTTTTTTCCCAAGGAAAATCTTGTGTTTTACGATTGATTTACTTCTTTCTCTTACTTGCATGTGATTGAGCGATCGTGTTTTATATTCCGTAAATATTGTAGAAGGATTCAGTATCTTGTTTTAGTAAATTGCATGATTAGATTGAATCCATAGGTGTAATTTCTACACTTCGTGTTGGTTATGCATGGGGTCCAACAGGTACAACCTTAGATTTTTTTCTGCATTTTTTGAGGATTTTATTATGTGTAGATTTATATGTCTGCTATGGTGACACTAGCACTATTTTTGTTTCTCTTACATATGTGGCTGTGGCTGGGCATCCTACTGCCCACTTGGTGGCACATCAGCCATTTAGTCAGGTCCCAAGTGGGGTTGGTTAGTCCCAGGTTGTAGGGAAGGTAGGGCATCAATGCTGCAATTTCCTAAGGGGATGTTTCCCTCCTTGCCCATGCTGAGTCATATGAGGCTCGTGCTATGGAAGTTGAGGAGAAGTTGGCTGCTGTTGACTTCAGGGTGATGGCAGTTGAGGTTGTGGATGCTCGTGCAACTAGTCTAGCTGACTCCTGGAAACAGTTAGAGAGATTGACCTAGGGTATGCCAACCCAGGGATTTTTTCGTGATTTGGACATTGTATGGTTCGAGATGGTGATGGCTCGAGAGAGGGCGCATCACCCTACTTTTCATCATGCATCACTTGAAATTTTCGCTGCTGCACCTGTACTTGTGTTATGCAGAATTATGATCTATGGATAAATCAAATTCACTAACTGTGGTGATATGCACTTAGAATAATAGATTAAAGTATTTTCTATCACTTTCTCTAAGAGTAAACAAACACACAGAAATATAGAAGAACCTACTTGTGATCCAAGTGCTTCCTATTCTCCTTCTATCACTTTTTCTGTAGCCTCCAATCCAACTTAGATCGCTTGATTGATTCTTACAAGTATAAATAGAGAACAACAAATAGATTGCAATATACAGATGCCTATTTATCTTAATCAGTTTAATCGATTGAACATGAAACATATATATCACTCAAGAGTCTATTGCATGAGAAATAGAAACATAAACAAATACATATATGGGAAAATGAACAACAATATTTATTTAAGAGTAGAAGGGGGAGGTTACAACTAATAATAGATTTGATGTCACTAGCTCCAGCTTCATCCCAACCTCGTCACAATCAAAATCTCACTAGCAGCATGTCACTTCTTTCACTCTCTCAATTGAGAATCCAACAACATTTCCTTACCAAAATTCTTCCTTCCCTAGAACTAGGATCTGTGCTCAATTTATAGGGAAACTGAAGGTATTTTCTCAATGAATGAATTTCTAACAATAGGTAAGACATGTTCCCAAGATCAGAGCTGTTAAATGAACACTTGGATTTGAATTTTCACATGTATGGACTCTTCTAGAAGGCACTGGCCATGTGGAGATTCCAGAACAATGAGAATTTCCTTCCCATTGGACCAACACACCCTTGAATGTCGAGAAGTGAATTGGAGTGCACCCTTGAATGGAGGGAGTTTCATATTCAACACAGTAAGTCCCTTTAGAGGCAACATTGGTGAAATAATAAGTGATATAACATATACTTCAAACCTTGGAAATTTCACAATAGAAGCTATGAATTATTATTCTTCTCTTAGGGTATATAGAAACTAAAATGTAAGGGGATGATACACCCTATTTCATTGGTACAAAGAATGATGTCTAGTTTGACCAGGTCATGTGGTATGATGCCCAAATTGACCTATAATAGCTGCCCCCTAAAGCATGAAGTCAGAATAATAACAATATTTTGAATGAGATGCTTTACGACGTGATGAGCTGGAACTGAAGCGAAGTGGCAACCTGCATCAATCTTACAATACATTACATCATGATATTTTCATCTTGATCTCGAATTTCTGAATGAGGCATTCCCATGCTCAACACATAAACTATCTAATAACATGTACTTAGTGTAGAAATTCATCTACATTGGAATGTTCCCCAATACAGACTTGCCTACAGATATAGGCCCATGTTTGAATGTCAATCTGTATGTAAGGTCACCGTACATATGATGTGTACAAAAATCTTGAAATCATAGCCCGGATGGCTGAAAATATATCTCGGGTCTTCTTATCTCGTTTACTCGATCATTTGGGTACAAGTCTAGCCATGCGAATATATGATTTGTAGTCGAACATGGTAAGACATAGTTTTATTACCATCCAATGATATGAGCTATTAACAAACACGAGAAAACCACCATTGATGTTAATGTCTCTCAAGATACTGCAGTAAATTTCATAAGGCCTGAATAGATTATTTAATGTCAAACGCCAAAAAAACAATTCAGTCATAGGTCCAGAAGCAAGGATCTTGTCGATGCTGTAACAAGCCTCATGGTACTGGAAGATGATGTTTCTAAGTAAACTTCTTGAATAATTATTTTATGTCAACATGAATTCACTTTATCGCGAAATGTGAGATACTAATTTTGGAAAAAAATGGTGACTTGATATAGCAATGTTCAGGGATGACTATCATGAAAATGAAGGTTTATGAGTATTGCAGAAGGATGAGTATTCACTGGATGACTTCTCTTGAACATATCAGTGACACTGAGATGACTTGGCAATATTGACCCAAAATTGAAGTGAATGTATGATTAATGAACCGTCAAGAATATTACCCAACCCAAACAGTCACAATGATGGAGTGAAGTGTCATGTTCAAGAGTTACCTGCTACCGTAAAATTTCTGTTCACTTTCCCAAATTTTCCCTGGTCATTTGTCGACTAGTACCTCTTTATTTTTTAACAAGCTTGAGGAGGATAACATATTCTTGATCTATAATTCAATCCTTCAGGTGAATAATGTATCACTATTTAATAATTTAATGAGTCTAGTGATGAATGAAACTTGATTCTTGCCATGATCAACAAGCCCATCACTATTTTATGTTTTTACGAGCCTAACGATAGTGATAGCCCGGCCCTTTTTCATATTTAGAGGGTTTTAAAAACAAGAAAAATGAAAACTCCATAAGTAATTTTTTGTAAAGTCGTCACTCGGATCCGAAAAAGTGTAGAATGATATCTGAGAGAACCTCCTAGCCATGTTTGACTAAGCTTTTCCTTTTTCATAAATAATCTATCTTAGTCCGGAAAAGGGTTAAATTTATACTAAGTAGATATCAATTCATTTACTTTTACAAGCTCAAAAAAACAAGTGATCGACAATATTTTCACATTATCGGAGTCTGAAAAGAGCTAAAAGTAGACTCTAGGGGTTCCTTTTTTATCGTTATCGAAGCTCGAAAAAGAGATAAAAGTGCGCTTCAAGTCCTTTTTCATTTTTATCAAACCTAGAAAAATAAGGATAAAAGTATGCTCTGTGGTCAAATCATTCTGGAAATAAATGCACACGACTAATCTGCTATATCAGTTTCAAACCTATTCAGAACAACATCAAATGGATTAAAAATACCTATTTCGTAATAAAAATTAAATAAAACCATAGTCAGAGCAATAAATATGATTTTAAAATAATCAAATTACTAATTAAAAGAATTTTACTATTCATTTTTACCATTTGTATTTTGGAGCTCTGAACCTGTTTTTTCCCCCGAACTTCAACTACTGATTGTGATCGATTCTGTGGACAGTTTGCCTCACCGTTTGATCCAGGTTGGTGCCATAAACCTCCTCTTTCTTTCGATAGTCTTTTTATTTGATTTCATTGCAATTTTTTAGGGATTTCGGCCCCTTAGGGTAAATTTATTATCAAAATAGGGCAACACACCCTTGGATGTCGAAACCTATGTTGGAATGCACTTGAAATGAAGGCTAGGAGCATATGCAATGCACTGTCTCTTGTCCAAGGCTATGTTGGGTGCAATTCACATTTTTTATTCTTGCAATGTACCCAAATTTAGCCTAATTTTTTGCATGAAAAGGTTCTTAATGAATCTTATGGTTGTATTTCAGGGATTAATCGGACTAAAATGACAATTACTTGGAGGGAAAGAGAGCATAAAGAACAAAACATGATTTCCCTTAATGATCTGGGTACTGTAAGAGCTCTCAGAGACTGTGGGTTATTGAAGTACTTTCTTCTATCCAGTATGAGGCAACAGATGGAACTATTGGAGTTCCTTGTTCGTGCATGCGATCTGATAGTTAAGGAATTTCATATTGGGAACAAAGTGGTCCCAATTATAGTGGAGGATATCTATTTTCTAATAGGCTTGTAGAGGAGAGGCCTACCCATTTATCTCTGAAGGTCTGCTCTCGAAGGAGAGACGGTGAGAGACTATGTTTTGCAGTATTTCTATCCAGGGGCAGAGCCTAGCAAGGATGGGAAAGTAAACATATGTGGCGTTCATGATTTTCCATTGAGAACCATGTTATTCATGATTGCAAAGATTTTTGGTACCACTACACTACATGTAGAAAACAAATCCTATATGGAGTATGTGCTAGAGTGCATGGAAGCAACAATTTTCAATTGGGTTGAAGTTGTACTCTCTCAAATGAAATAACAATTGAGCAAGGAAAAGGGAGGAAGGAAGAAAATTTTCAACTATGGTTCGATCCTTATTTCTTTTTCCTTAGATCAGATTCCACTGATGCAACCTTAGCATGTGATGTTGGGTGCATCTAACCCTAGAGATACAAGGGTACAGAGATGGGTAGAACTGATGGCTAGACATGTAGGCCAATCGTCCATCGTATTCTCTACTGTATTCTTCGCTTTGTTCAGGCAACAAATTATCGCCATCAATGACTATGCATATGTAGGCATCGACTTCTGAGGAGATCCAAACTTATCTTTACCAAAAGAAGCTCAGAGGGGTGCAATCAGTAAGAATGTTTTGACCATGTTTTTTTTATTTTTCTAAGGTTTATACATGTTTTTTTATTTTAATGTTTTCCCAAGACTAAAATAAATTTTTAATGTAATGCAGATGTGGGTCGAGTTCAACCAGTTGGAGAGCCAGAGCATGGAGTAGATGAGCCATTAGAGAGGGTTGTTGGGAGAGCAGTCCTTCAATATTTAGATATTGCTAAGACTCTTGCTGAGCTTCAGCAACACATATAGGGGTTGACCTTCGGGATTCCAAATTTCCAGATCGAAGAGTTACCCGTGCGACTGCAACGCCACACTATTGACGTTCCTAACCACTGGATGTGGTTACTACATGAGATAGCTAGATAAGTATCATGTTATCATGAGCATCATTAGTTTACTTTTGACATGTTGCATACATTTTGAGGTCAGATGACCATTTTGTCTTGGGAAATTTTTTGTAAAAATATATAACTATATATCTATTTTATTTCAGTGTTTTCCAATGTTTATTGCGAAATCCTATTCATTTATGTGAATGTATCTTTACATGTGTTTAAGATGTCTATTTATAACATAATTTGCTAAAGAATCAGTTAATATGTTCAAGATTCTGGAAATGTGTTGATATTGGATAAAATCAAAATGTCTTTCCAAAAGTGGAACTCTTAGGAACATACGATGCAATGTTGGATTTATAATAGTATAAACACTAGTAAGTTGTAATACCACAAGTTGTGAGTCTAACCTTATGATGATGTGGTTAATACCAAATAAAATGGCATCAGAGAAAAGTTCGATCGACGCACTATACTTGGCGATATTGTTTGTAGATCGACCATTACAAATCCCTTGAAAACTCACTAAATTTTAGTTTAGAGCGAAAATGGCCCACGCTATAGAGGATAGATTTTGCGTACTATGACTAGCACCATCAGCATACGCAACAAATGGTTCCAAAGATTCAGAAATATGCGATGAAATGTAAAGCGGATTAATAACTTCAAGAAAACTCTAAAAAAAAACTAAGAAACTAAATGCATATCAAAAACATATATATATATATATATAATATAATACAAAAAATTACTACACTCATGATTAAGCATAGTAACGTTTCATATAAAACCCATTTCGTGGATACGCCAATGGAATTCCATTGTAATCTACCAACTCGTAGGCACCCTTAGCAAGAACTCTTTTGACAATATAGGGGCCATACCATAATGGCTCAAGTTTCCATGTACCTATTACATTTTCTTGATCATAAATAAGGACTAGGTCACCATTTGAGAAAATACGAGGTTGGACATGCTTGTTGTATTGTGCCTTTATATGTCTCTTATGTGCTTCATTGGCCAATTGGGCTTCACGAGACGTTTCATCAATATGGATGAGGTTAAAAAGATGCGCTTCTTCAGCAGAGGTGTCAGGTAACAAGTCGATTGCAAGTTTTAATGAAGATATTTCACATTGGATTGGCAAGATAGCTTCCAGACCATACACTAATTGAAAGGGGCTAAATCCATTTTCATTTCTCACTGAGGTTCGGTACGGCCACAAAGCTTAGTACAAGATTAAATTCCAATTTCTTTTATGAACTCCTATCATTCGTTGAAGTATTCGTTTAAGAATCTTGTTAATAGCGTCAACTTGTCCATTTGATTGTGGATAATAAGGAGTATAAATATCATGTGACAGTCCTAATTTTGCAGTCAATTCATTCATCATATGGTTGCAAAAATGCAAACCATGATTTGTGACTATAGCCTGTGGGACCCAAAAACGTTAAATGACATGATTAAAGAAAACAAATGCAGATGTTTGTCTTGTGTTGTTGAATGTAGGCATCACTTCGGCCCGCTTGGTAAAGTAGTCTATTGCAAAAATAATATAACCATGCCCCCCCACCACCCCGCCCCCCGAATGAACGAGGGTTACAGGTCATGGGTTTAATGCCCCATTTTGGAATTGGTCCCAAAAATACAACAAGATGCATTGGTGCTGGTGGTTTGCAGATTTTACGATCAAATATCTGGCATGCATGAAAAATTATGACCGCGAGGATTCAGTCGCGAAATATGGTAGGCCAAAAGTAACAAGCACAAAATATCTTCGGTGCGGTAGCATATCCTGACAAATTTCCACCACAAGCCCTAGCATGAAAATCATTTAAAACATTTTCAACCTCCTCATGAGTGATGCACCTTCCTAAAATTATATCGACACCTCAACGATAAATTTTATCGTTGACGATTAGATAATATTTGTCTTGGTATCGAATACGTTGCTAGTCAGAGCGAGAGGTATCAGGCTGAAAAGTCTGGGTCTGGAGATAAATGATAAAATCCCCATACCAAGGATCAGATGATCTAATCAGAAACAGAGACTCATCAAGAATAGATGTTTCTGATGTAGTAGATTAATTCCAAATCAAATTATTGCAAAATGACAAACCATTTTGAATACTTACCCCCCAAAAATTGACGTGATAAGATATAATTCATGGGGTTGCAATACGAAATGAAAATGGTCTTCTGGAACAGGATATAGTGGCAAAATATTTGCATAGCTCGAATAGCCACCAAGGAAAGCTTTTCTACATATGACTACTTCACTGCCATATCATTGAGATTACGACTCAAATAATATATTAGATGTTCTGTCCTATTTTCTACTTGGACCAATATCATAGCAATGGTCGTATCAGCTGCGATGATATATAAGAAATGATCACTTTGATAATTGGGGGGATACATTAATGACGCCCGAACAAGAGTATCCTTAACAACATTAAAAGAAGCTTGCGCAACTTGGTCCCAATGATATGGAATCCCTTTTTTAAAGATTCGAGTAAATCCTTTAGCCATTTCAGCATAGTTGGGTATAAACCTCCTTAGGAAGTTAGCCTTTCCCTAAATTTTTTGTAATTGAAGTGAATTTGAAGGCGCGAGCAAATCAAGAATGGCCTTGAACTTCAGTGGTTCTATTTGAATTCCTTCTTTTAAGATGACGAATCCTAGAAAACAACCAGAACCAGCACAAAACACACATTTTTTTGGATTTAGGCATATGTTGTAGTGTCGTCAATGTAAAACGATAGCTCTAAAATGCATCAAGTGATCAGTTCGATTTCATGAATGCGCAGGTTAAACATCTAGATAGGGTTGAATAATGTGCTTGATGTCATTGAAATCATAATCCATTGCTCTCTGAAAATTTTCCCCAATGTTATTTAAACCAAATGGGAGTTTTCGTTAAGTGAATGTACCCCAGGGATAGATGAATGTTTTGTTTTGGACAAGCAATATTGACATCCTGATAATCGACACACACTCTGATGGTTCCTTGTTTTTTCATAACATGAACAATGTTGGAAACCCACTCAGTTAGCGAAACAAGGTAAATGAAACCAGCATGGAAAATTTTTTCAACTTCTGCTTTAATGGCAGCAAACTTCTTCGGATGAACAAGATGAAGGAATTGACGTGTCGACTTGACATGAGGGTACATCTTAATAGTTTTTTCATTGATAGTAGTATCTATACCTGGAATTTCCTCATAAGACCAGGAAAATACATCATGAAATTAATGAAAGAGGGAGTGATATGTTTCAAGTTATGATGGAGAACATGACACGCTTACATGAATGTTTTCTATAATGTTGGGTTTGGTCAAAATATTGATAGAAATGGTTTCTTCAATATTTGATAAATTTTTCTCAGAATCGATTGCATTAATAGGAAAAGAATTCAAAAATAATGTTTTGATCGATGGGTGATATAGTTCAATAAGATTATGTTCTTCTTAATATTGAAGATGGGAACGACGATGATGATCTTCCCATGGCTCTCCTTCTAACATCATTGTTTCAAGAATATTTTCATCTATCAAGAAAGTTAAGGAAAAAGGATCATATGGAGTACCATAATCTAATGAACGATCAACCCAAACGACTGGCGACGATGATTTTGGATTCGGCACCCAAGAAAGATATATTGATTGCTATGCTAGCTCAATTGGGCTGGGCGATAGAAACTCATCCAACGTAACAACTTCAGAATCACTCGTAATATTCCTTAAGCCATATGGAGTGGAATATATAATGTAGTAGGTCTCTATACTTTCAATTTTTGTTGATGTCGCAGGTGGCAGTAATGCAAAGGTTCCCATGAGAGTGGAATCCTTTAAGTGTCCTACAAAAATGTTCTAAAGTGTGAGTTGGGGTGCGTGAACTAACATAAAACTTCCATTTACCTAGGAACTGGAGGCAAAGAAGGATATTTGATTGATGATTGTGATAAAACCTTTATGTGGAAGTGCGATAATTCTAAAATATGTAGAAACGATCACAGTCATAGCATATACCCATGGCCTTCCGAGTAAAATATTATAGTCAAGGGGTCCTGAATGACCTCAACTTCAACATTCATTTTTTTTTCCCTAGTTCAACATGCAGGTTATTGATAATACCGCAAGGCTTATATGTACGTCCATCAAAAGCTTACAATGTCATAGGCAATTGAGATAGGCGCAACGAACCAAGTGACTTCCAACAGTTTAGAGACATAATGCATGTAGATTCTCCCTCATCAATAATAGTACGATGAAAAATGTGATTGAGAACATTTACTTGGATGGATAATGCCAATTATACTGGTAATTGCGGCACATAGCCCATATGATTAAAGACTACGAGATTGGAATCTGTCGAATCAATTCCATCAATTGCTGACAACAAATCCCGCTTCGAGGAGGGAAAATTTTGTAGCACCTCAAGCGCTGACATAGATGAAGGGGATTGAGCAAAATCTTCAACTATATTATAATTTTGAGCAAGTCTAGCCCAAGGATTAAATGTTGATTTATGAATGTCTCCCTTTGGTGGCTTGATTGTCAATTCAGGAATAACAGGTGGTGGTATTGATTCCATAGACGGATTCATGGTTGAGGTAGTAGGTTGATCAATAGCCTGACTACTGTAATATTTATTACGCATTGACACCAAAATATTAGTCGATGGCTTCATGATGGACAACATAAGCACTTGGGAACTAGAAGCTAGATCCGTAGCAACCAAATTTGTGTCTAGATTCAGAAATGGCTCTGTCAACACAACTGATGCATGTGAGTTCTTAATCATTTTTGAGACTTCATCGCGGTGAGGATAGTCTCGAACAAAGTGTTTCTCATTACAGATTATGCAAGGGTAACAAGGTTTCCAATTTCTAGTCGATTGATCATATGATCTTTCTTGCGGGGTAGAAGTTTTCTTTTTCTTTAATTTCCCTTTTTTCTTACTTCTGGGTTACTTGTTACTTTTGACCTTGTCATATGAAACAACATGGATTTCAGAAGAAGGCACAGGATCAGATGTAGTAGAGTGATGTATGCTTGTATTACCAATCATACCTTCTTCGACATGAGAGTCCTTAGATGGAGGAGGAACAATAAAATTAGATCGCAGCGCGTTGGGAATTTTCTCATAGAGCATGCCAAACTAAGTAAAAATCAAGTCTAAATATTGGCACAATAAATTACCTGCTCTTCAGTGACAACACCACCCTTAGCCACATCCTCAGTTATAGATGGTAATAGGGACTTAATGAACAAATGTCTTAACCATTCTACGTCGATGGCGCCACTCATGAATATGATCAGAAATGTGAGTAGCATTAGTCTGTTTAAAATTATTCAAGAGTTCCGTTCTAGTTTCATATCGTATGGGTAACTGTAAGTGGGTCAAAAAGACAGTAGATAGGGTACTGAAATTATCAAAAGAAGCTCTTGGTAACTCAAAGTACCATTTTTTAGCTTGTCCAGTGAGCGTACTCTGGAAAAGACATAGTTGAACAAAGTCATCATTTAGGGAGTTAGATGAACACCACAAATGATAAGTCATGACATGAGTCGACAGGTCTTCCCAGGGTTTCCATTGAACTTAGGAATATATGAGGATAATTTATGAGGTATCATCGGCCACCAAGGAGCATAGTTAATTGGATAAATGGTGAGCCAATTTAAATCCAGTAACTCTAAAGTTGCAAAAAAGGGAAACTACCAATTGAGGTTGGGTTGAGCATAGCTAGGGTATGATGGAATTTCTTAGGAAACAAGCCTTTGAGCACCAACATAAGGAATATGTTGCTGGTAACCCAGATAGGGTTGTTTTGATAGGAAAATGCTTGAGGATTCTGTTGACCAAAACCTGGGTATGTTACTTGTTGAAATTAAGGTTGTGGCATTTGCGCTTGTGGCTGCCAAGGGTATGTCCACCAATTTTATCACCCAAACTATGATAACTTGGATTCGATTGAGGATAGGTATAACCTGTTTGAGGCTATGACATCCCATAATATGGTAATCCAACTTGTGAATAAATTATTACGGATACAGGTGGTTGTTGTAAAATAGTTGGAGGTGGAGTTTGAGGGCCCAATACTTGCGGGTATTGGGTGGAAGGACTCGCCTGAGATGGTTGAGGTACAAAAATTTGAATCTACAGCAGGGGTATAGATGTATTAGTGAGTGTAGTTGATGTGGGTGCAACAGGTTGAACTGGATGATACAAGTGTACAACCATTTGTGGTTGGATAGGTAGAGTGGTCTTCCATTGACAAACATTCATTCCTACATTAGGATGACAAAATAATGACAGAGTACTGTCAAAGTGGGTGGCCGTAGGTTTCCCCACAACATGAGAAGTATAATAATATGGAAAATATTGTTCTCCAAATGCAAGGAGTCCAGTTGAAATTGTACTGGATGGAATATACCCAGATGGAAAAGCTTGATATTGCCCTGATGATGTGTCTAAAGGATCAAGTCATTCAGTACTCACTATATATTTACCAGTTAAAATACCAGATGATGACATTGGTGAAGTCCATCAGTTTGAGGATGCACTAGAGAAGGTTCCAAATAAATATTGGTAACCAGGTGGGATGGAAGGGTCACCATATAAATGTGACTCTAGTGAAGTCGTGAACATCGACGGGGTAGCGAGAGCAGGTGCTATCGCAATTGGAACATATGGTCTAGCTGAAGATGTTGGCTCAATCATGGTGATTCAACCAAATGTATACCCCATTCGATCTACGGGAACTCTAATAGACACAGGATCAACAAAAGTAGAGGAAGGTGATTGAGGAAAATACTTGTATAGGTAAAGATTTGCCCCAAAATTAGTTGGAGTTAAAGGTGTTTGGTCTTATGGTATTTCTTCAATCGAAACTAAACCAGGTGGAAGGATTTCACTGTCAGGCCCAAAGTATATTTTAGGAGGTTAACTGTGTGATATGGGAGACTCAATGGCTACAATAGATTGTGGGGTGACCAATACAAGAACAACTTCCGGTCGTTTTACATCGAGATTCAGATGTTCTGGAAAAAAAGTGACAGGATCTGGATCAACTTCATGTTGAACAATGTCAGGTTCGGGAGGTATGGTCTCACTAATTGGATGTATCATGACCATAGGTAGCTGTGAGGACTCCATCTCAACAACAGTAGATGAACCAGGATTTGTAGAAACAACTTGTGGCAACTTTGGTATATGTGAGGATGATGTCACACCAGAGGTACTGATAGTACTAGTTTCGGTAGAGCAATGTCGCCTTCGCCGACCAGAAGTGGCTTCCAATGGTAAAGGTGGCTTCAGTGCTATTCTATGCAAATGACAAGAAAAGGGATGTTCTTCTTCCACGATGACTGATTTATTTTATGACCTAAAAAAATAAACAAAATTAAAGGTTAATTGTAGGTAAAAGGTTTACCAAGAAACTTTGAACTGCAGAATACCTCCTATCAAACCAAGAAGTATGGGTAGGCAATCTCCTCGAATGTTTTGTTCGGTGTATCACAATTTACAAGGTGGCCAACTCAGTTCACTATGGATGGATAACAACCTAAATTTGTACTCCCAAATAAACCTGAAGGTACGTGGAGGCCCAAGTCCATATTTACACTGTCTAATGTGAAACTGCACTGTGAGAGCATCCCCTTATACTTTTCAGGCTAGAACACTGCCCAATATAACTGAAGGTACGTGGATGAGCTCTGATATACTTACGTATGTGGAGTGAGGTATCACACTCGGAATGTATCACAGAAAATTAACGACAACTGCTATTTTTTACAACATCGGAACATGTCTCTAGCCTAGACCTTCTAAATTTTATCGTTATGGTTCCAATTCCTTTTTAGGTAAATTGATGGAAATTTTAAGTTGATCTTTTTTATCAATTTTCCTTTTGAGGTTCACCACGATGATGTGATGGAAATTCCTAAAATGAAAACAAAAATAATAAGCAAACTTTTCAATTTTAGCTTTTTCAATTAAAATCCTAACTACTAAGGGAAAGAGCAATCAATTTTGAGAGCAAACAATCAAAGAGCACAAACTAGAATGCAACTTTCCTAACTTGCTCCTATGCAAAACAAAAAATTCACTATATGTAATTAAAGTTTTTCTTTTCAGTCCCCTTAATGTGAATGCAAAAAGGAAACTATATGCATGAAATCAACAAAAAAAAGCATTTTCTTCTTTGAGAAATGAGGGATTTAACAACAATTTCTCTTTTAGGAAAAATGAATAAGGAAAATACATTTTTTCCTACAGGAAACGAAGAATTTAATGAAAATTTCCTTTTCAAAAAAAAATGGATCTAATGCAGAAATAAAATACTTTGAATTTCCTTTGTCAATGATAAAGAAAAACACTTAAAGATACATTGAACAAACTTACTTTTCAAAGGAGGAAGAATCAGGAAAATTCACTGGTCTCTAGGACATATCAGACAATTGAAAACACAGAAAACAAATGGCTGAGAATGATGCCAATGAAAAATTCAAATGGAATTTGGTTGGCTAAGGGGGCAATACAATCTCTAAAGGGAGATGGTGTGTTGAAATGCACCCCTGTGTGGGAGACATTGCACTGTAGTGCAGTGTGTCTTGAACAACAGTGTGTTGGGTGCAACAAATATTGAAAATTAAAGCAAAAGAACACACTTCTTGTAATATCCCAAATCTGGAATATCTAGCAAGGCATGAATGGAAAACACATTTTTCCAGTAATGGCTACTATAGGAATTGAAACCAAGACCTGGATCTCTTAGAAAAATGTTTCTAAGTGCTAAATCCAAGAGGAGGCTCCAAAGAAATCCTTCTAAGTGGGTTAAACAAATCTCCCACACTTAGATGTCCTCAAAAAGTGCCCGATGAAGGGACTGTAGCAATACATGAACATAAAATGGAATGACAACGTTATTATGGTAAGCCTGAGTACATGAAGATGTAAATAGCCAACAAGTGTATAATATAGCAGCAAAGAGTACAATTCTTCGAGGAATAAATCACTCAAGCTATGAAATGAGAGCCTCAATAGAACATGTACAAGGAAATGAATAAACACTGCTACATGTGGAAATCCCTAGCTAAAATAATGTAGTTTATAGGAGATACTGCATGATAATAGGATGATATGACAATATCAGGTCAAATAAATGAGGGGGAGAAAGCTCTCAACCCCTGAAAACAGTAATACAACAATAATACACAATCCTTGGAAGGATTGGCTACAATATACATGAAAATGGCAAATCTGCAGAAATGCCTAAGTTGCTGGGTAGTAACTGCAACTCAGAAAATAATTGGAGATGGCTGAAGATGATATATAATCTGAAATGAACCTCCTCCAATAGATCTCTTATATTATAGGCTGATCCTATCCTTGAAGATATCTTCCTCCAAGATGGTGGTGCAAGCCCCCATTGCAGGTACTCACTGAAACAACGCAGTCTAGAGAAGGGACTGCGCTGTATATGATGGGAGATGCTTGGCTTGATGAAAAAATATGAAAATCAGCCCTGGAAACCTTCCTCAATAATCTTCCCGGGGAATAGAAGCTCCCTCCTTTGAAAGATGAGACAAGGAATGGTGTTTTGGAACCCCTCCACTACAACACCCAGCAACACTACGTTATACGTCAGCTGAAATAATGCAGTGACTGAAGAAGTGGCTTTGGCCTTGAGCTAAGATGTGGAGAAAATGAAGTGAAATCCTTCAAGAGGCCTCTTAATAAGGAGAGGAAATCCTAAACAGGAATACCTCGTGCTCAACAGCACTACAACTCAGTTGAACAACTGGAGAATGCAAATAGTCTTCAAACCAAAATCAATATGCTTAAAAATATCTCACTATGGCTGCCTCTTCCTCATTTTATGCAAGTGAATGCCTCTTTGCCCTGGACCCCACACATTAGGGTTTCTTTCACAAATAATATTCCTCCCTCTCAAACTGTGTTTTCTTCTCATGCAAGCTTCACCCTCTTAGGTGGCATTGTTGACTTGGTCAAACTTGACCTTGTCCTTATGCATTTGCCCCTTTTCACACTGGAAGGTGCAAAATCAAGCTACTCTATAGATACCTTTCAAGCTATGAGGGATTTTATTCCTACTCATGGGAATTTTACCCATTTTATTCATATCTTAGATGATATAAGCAAAAATTAATATTCCAATTTGCTGCTTGCAAATTTTGGAATATTACAGTCCTCCCCTCTCAAAGATTGCTTGTCCTCAAGCAAGTGCAAGGATAGACTGAATTCTTCTTCCCTCCTCTACCTGTAGCATCCACGTATGATGATCTCCTCCAAGTGAAGTGATGCTATCTCATCAATCAAGCCTCCACATTGATCCTCCTCAGCATGCAAGTTAGTTATCAAGCCATCATCATGTAAAGGTGAGATACTCAAGAGGATAACAAGGTGATGTCTAGAGGTCCCTTCGAAGAATGGGATCTTAAATATAATGGGAACTATATTTCCCATATGTATCCTCCATCTCCAAGCTATGAGCCATGCAAAATGAGTCACCTCCCAACTAGGCAACTCCTAGAAACTGACCTCCACCTTTGGCTCCAGCAAAGTAGGTGGGATGAAAATATGCACATGGTAGACAATGTAGCCTACCCCATGCTTTCCATCTCTCCACTTAGGATAAGTGTAGAGTTTCTATTGATCCTGGGCTACAATAAGGTTGCCCTCAAGTGGCAAGATGAGGACTAGATCTCCAAAGATCTCTCCTCCAACGCTGCAAATCAAGCTGGCCCAAATATCCCCATATATGATGAGTTGGAAATCATCATCATATGGCATCATATCCATCATATGGCTCACTGCATAAGAAAACAAAAGTGTTGCTCTGGTGGCCATACCATCTCCCATGCTCCCCTTAGAAAATGTAGTGAAAAAAGTTTGGGAGGATTCTTCCTTAAAGGACACATTCATCCAATGTGTCTTTCTCCCAATCATGCTCCTCATAAAGACAGAAACAACAGAGCCATAGGGAGCAAAAATGAGAATCATGCTTGCTACCATGTGTAACAAGTGAGAAGAAAAATGGTCCCTCAAGTGCAACCAACACAGCTTGACCCTCAATTGCAATTGAGACCGATAAAATGAGTGACTTCTCAACCACTTGCCTGCTGCTCCAATCTCCTCATAAGTATGGAGGAAGTGAATGATGCAAGGTGTACAATGAGCATGTCCTCCATAATATCTCTCTTCCCAAGTCCTCCTAGGGAATGGCCATCAATCATGCTTATGGCCTCAACTAAACCATGTGGTCTAGAAAAAAGAATGCTCCTCCTTGGAGCATCATCCTACACATGTATGGTTAAGGGATGCATATATACATTATACAAATAATCATGTAAACTACAATGAATACCCTTACCATATATTCTTCTCATACAAAGGGAGTGGCTCATAAATGAGTCTCCTCTCATACTCAAAGAGAAAAGAGGTGGTTGTGTTAACTCTTCCAAAGAGTATGTCTCTCATCCATCTCCATATGATTCATGCATCTCCTCATATGCTGATATATTTCCTCCTCAAAGCCTTCCCAAGAATACCCCTCTATGATGGTGTGGTATGCTCTCATAGAATGTGTGTGGTTGAAAAGGAAATCCATACGTGCTGCTTGTAGCAAATTCTCCTTGAGCTTTGAAGCTCTAGATAAGAAGATTCTACCATGATAGTAGATGACCCCATCTCTAATTGAATACTCCTCCTCATGCAACTGGTCCTCCAATATCATGCAAGTGAAAATATCCTTGGAATACTCCACCAATAGTTGGGAGTTACAATATGGATCTATCCTCCATAGTGACAATGTTGATGATCTCTCATGAAGAACATATATCCTATGGTTTCCCTCTTCTCTGGCATCTCCCATGTCAAATATGCAAGTTGGAAGGCTGTTATCCTTCCCTTGCTGCTTCTGCCATAGCGCATAATATGAAATGGAAGTGGGTACTGATGATGTTAAGGGAATTCTCCCTCTCTCCTTGAGTCTACCCAAGACTCCCAGCACTGTAAAATGATCTCCCAAGGTTTCCACTCCTCTAAAATCACTGAGTGGTGCCTCAACTGGTGAAGCATACATCCTCCTATGTTGATCTAGTGGTCTCCTTGGAATAATTTCGCCATGTAATGAGACATCATCATCAAGAGATGAATAAATATATGAATGGAGAAAACTTTCCATGCTTCCATTGCGCAATCCAATCACCTTCTTAGGTGCATAAACCTCTTGAAGTGGATAGGGCTGTGTACACCTCATCTCATGATATTGGTTCTCCTCCCTACCTTCTCCTTGTGTCTCCATGGTTCCACACCTCCTCAACAATGGCACATGAGCTGTGCCTTGATCTCCACACATGAGATCCTGGGGACTTCCTTGAAAAGATGCAAGTATCCCTCTACTTGGAGCAAGAGCTCCTATTTCCTCTACATGAGGCACTAGATAATATCTAGATGAAACAAAGTTGTTTCCCTCAATCTCTGCAACATGAATGGGCAACCTCACAATGATTGGATCCCTCTTTGAAAAATAGACCTCCATGCTCCTCTTCTCAAAAGTGTGAGATGAAAACCTTTCTTCCAGCAAAGTATAGTGCAAGTTTTCAGCCTCCTCCATGGTTTTCTGAAATGGAATTGTGTTTTCATGCAAGGGTTTTGTTTGAGTTCCCTTTTTTAGCTCTACCATGTGTGTCTCATGAATCCTTCTATCAAATCTCTTCACTAATGCCTTAATGAAACTTGCATAAGATGTAGTGTTTAAATTTTTCAAAGATCCACCAGACATAGGCCTTACCCCTCATATGCAGCGCTGCAACACTGATGGCTTCATCTTCAGGAATTTGGTGTTGCTGCAAGGCGGTATCTAGCTCCTCCACCCAAGCTTTGGCTGAACATGTAGGTGAACCCTCAAAGGTATATAGAATAAATCTATCTTGTTGCTCTCCTCTCTTCACCTTGATCTTGCAAAAATCTAAAAAACTGAGATGATCTCAGTATTTCTTAGTTTGAGACTCATACTCTCTCAGGAGATCACTAAGAGTTTCCCTCCTAGCAACTTCTTCTCTTCTTTCCATCTCTATTTTGGAAATCCTAGGCATGTGACTGCACTATGTATTCAAGTGTGTAGCTGCTTGCTCACACTCCTCATTTGACAATCTAGAATTTTCTTTAGATTCAAACCCTCTCATATATTATTCATACATCTCCTTCATGATATTCTTCAAGTATTCATGAATATCATGTACATATTTAGGAAGGAGCTTTGTGAGCTTATCCCCTTTGTCTCCTCTGGCAAATGAAGACTTTTTCCTGCTCATCATTCTGTCTCCTTCTTGACGAGAATAGGAAGTGCAGGGTACTTCCTCTTCTATGTTCTTCATGTATCTGAAATATGATGAGATAAAACCCATCCTATTCAATCTTCTGATCTCTTTGGCTAAGACTCAAAGGCTGAGCCAAGAAATTTGCTCTGATACCACTGTAATATCCCAAATCTGGAACAGCTAGCAAGGCATGACTGGAAAACGCATTTTTCTAGTAATGGCTACTACAGGAATTGAAACCAAGACCTGGATCCATTAGAAAAATGTGTCTAAGTGATAAATCCAAGGGGAGGCTCCAAAGAAATCCTTCTAAGTGGGTAAAACAGATCTCCCACACTTAGATGTCCTCAAAAAGTGCCCGATGAAGGGACTGCAGCAATACATGAACATAAAATGGAATGACAAAGTTATTATGGTAAGCCTGAGTACATGAAGATTTAAATATCCAAAAAGTGTATAATATAGCAGCAAAGAGTACAACACTTCAAGGAATCAATCACTCAAGCTAGGAAATGAGAGCCTCAATAGCACATGTACAAGGAAATGAATAAACACTACTACATGTGGAAAGCCCTGGCTAAAATAACACAATTTATAAGAGATACTGAATGATAATAGAATGATATGACAATATAATCTCAAATAAATGAGGGGAAGAAATCTCTCAACCCCTTAAAACACTAATACAACAATAATACACAATCCTTGGAAGGATTGGCTACAATATACATGAAAATGGAAAATCTGCAGAAATGCCCGAGTTGCTGGATAGCAGCTGCAACTTAGAAAATAACTAAAGATGGCTAAAGATGATATAGAATCTGAAATTAACCTCCTCCAACAGATATCTTAAATCATAGGTTGATCCTATCCTTGAAGATCTCTTCCTCCAATATGGTGGTGCAAACCCCCACTGCAGGTACTCACTGAAATAATGTAGTCTAGAGAAGGGACTGCGCTGTCTATGTGGGAGATGCTTGGCCTGATGCCAAAATATGAAAATCAGCCCTGGAAACCTTCCTCATTAACATTCCCAAGGAATATAAGCTCCCTCCTCTGAAAGATGAGACAAGTAATGGTGTTGTGGAACCCCTCCACTACAACACCCAACAACACTACGTTATACTTCAGCCGAAATAATGCAGTGACTGAAGAAGTGGATTTGGCCTTGAGCCAAGATGTGGAAAAAATGAAGTGTAGTCCTTCAAGAGGCCTCTCAAGAAGGAGAGGAAATCCTAAACAGGAATCCCTCATGCTCAATAGCTCAGCTGAACAACCGGAGAATGCAAATAGTCTTCAGACCAAAATCAATATGCTTAAAGATATCTCACTATGGTTGCCTCTTCCTCCTTTTATGCAAGTGAATGGCTCTTTGCCCTTGACCCCACACATTAGGGTTTCTTCCACAAAGAATATTCCTCCCTCTCAAACTGCATTGTCTTCTCATGCAAGCTTCACCCTCTTAGGCAGCACTGTTGACTTGGTCAAACTTGACCTTGTCCTTCTGCATTTTCCCCTTTTCACACTGGAAGGTGCAAAATCAAGCTACTCCATAGATCCCTTTCACAATATGAGGGATTTTATTCCTACTCATTGGACTTTTACCCATTTTATTCATCTACTAGATGATATAAGGAAAAATTAATATTCCAATTTGTTGCTTGAAAATTTTGGAATATTACACTTCTAATGCAATTATTTGATTCAAAAGTCTAATAACTGAAATTAGATGCTACTGGGTGGATAAGCAGAGGAAAAAACACTAGGAATGAAAGGAAACTACCTAGTGGAGTCGCTAATTTCTTATGCAGAATTACGATCTACAGATACATCAAATTCCCTAAGTGTGGTGCTATGCACTTAGAATAGCAGATTAAAGACTTCGATATCACTTCCTCTAAGAGTAAACATGCACACAGAAATATAGAAGAACCTACTTATGATCGAAGCGCTTCGTATTCTCCTTTTGTTTCTTTTTTTGTAGCCTCCAATCCAACTTAGATCGCTAGATTGGTTCATGAAATTATAAACAGAGAACAACAAACAAATTGCAATATACAGATGCATATTTATCTTAATCAGTTAAATCGATTGAACATGAAACATATATATCATTCAATAGTCCATTGCATGAGAAATAGAAACATAAACAGATACATATATGGGAAAATTAACAACAATATTTATTAAAGAGTATAAGGGGGAGGTTACAACCAATGATCGATTTGATGTCACCAGCTCCAGCTTCATCCCAGCCTCATCACAATCAACATCTCACCAGCAGCATGTCACTTATTTCACTCTCTCAATTGAGAATCCAACAACATTTCTTTACCAAAATTATTCCTTCCCTAGCACTAGGATCTGTGCTCAATTTATAGGGCAACTGAAGTTAGTTTCTCAATGAATGACTTTATAATAATAGGTAAGACATGGTCCCAAGATCATAGGTGTTATATGGACACTTGGATTTGAAGTTTGACACATATTGACTCTTCTAGAAGGAACTTTCCATGTGGAGATTCTAGAACAATGAGAATTTCACTCACATTTGACCAGCAGACCCTTGAATGTCGGGAAGTGCATTGCAGTGCACCCTTGAACGGAGGGAGCTGCATATGCAACACATTTATTCCCTTGAGAGACAACGTTGGTGAGATCATAAGTGATATAACATATACTTCAAACCTTGGAAATATCACAATAGAAGCCATGAATGATTTATCTTCTCTTAGGGCATATAGAAACTAAAATGTAAGGCGATGATAGACCCTATTTCATTGGTCCTGGGAATGATGTCCAGTTTGAAAATGTCATGGGGGATGATGCCCCAATTTACCTATAACAATTGGCACTGGGTGTAGCCATGGGTCCAGATGACCCACCAAGCGAGGCTCAGCCCTAGGGATCGTTTTATGATAAAAGTGCCCATTATGAGGATGCTTCCCTATTTTGAAGATGATGATGATATATATATATATATATATATATACTATTGAAGTTATGATCAGGGACATGACTTGTACACTGTGGCTCATATATTTTTTGGTATATATATGTGAGATGTGTATTTTTTGCCGCTATTATGATGTGTCTAGGGCTATTGTTTGTGTTTATTAATGGACGTTATGTACATCTGATGGATATCTATGTTTTTATTTTGTTTTTTTTAATGGATGATGGTTTATACGAGATGCATTCTAGTCTAGGATTTGGTTAGCTATGAAATCAACTGTTTCATTTTGATTTCTTGGTACATGTGTAAATGTTATGTGATCAAAATTACGACTTAATCGTTGTGCATGTAAGTACTTCCTAAATAGGTGTGAATTTCATACTTCAAAATCTTGGTTTAACTACGATACCACTAGCTGGGAGTCAAGGTAGACATGTAGATGGTGAATTCCCTGATTGGAGGCATCGTTCAACATCCCAATGACTGCATCATATTATTCTTGATTATTGGTAGTTGATCTAACACATACTCCGTTGGTGAGGAATGGTGACCAGTCAGGATAGTATATGGCCGAGGCGATTGTTGCTAGATTTTGCGACCATTGCGAGGCTCCATCAGTGAATCAAAAATAGTGGATGGGGGTATGATCCATATGTGACAAAAAATAATTTTTTAGAACAAGTCCTCAATGATTCGATCATCTCAAAAAATTATGGTACATGCATTTATCTCTAAGGCTGAGAATTCCTGCCCTTATGGGTGAATTTGTTTGAGGTAGAGCCCATTGACGGTGCTAGCTAAGCATGTACCGTCGGGTTCTAATAGGATGTATGCTCCCTTGAGGAGGCAATATTTTATGATGTAAGGACCTTTCAATAACGTTTCAAACTTCCAGGGTCATAAGGCTTCATTTGCAACATCGTAGTGGAGGACTAACTCTCCCTTTGTAAATGAGTGAGGGGTGATGTTGCGGTCGAATTATGCTTTTACTCGTTTTTTATGTGCCTCATTATGTTGGAGTGTCTCTTTTCTATTTTCCTCAATTAGTTACAATTGTACCAACCGTTTCTCTAAAGGATGGGTATCATCAAGGAGTTTGATGGTTGCGTGTAATTTGGGGATTTCACATTCAATGGGAATCACGACTTCCACTCCATATACTAGTTGGAAAGGTGTGAACCCTGTTGAGGTTTTAACTGTCATCCGATATGCCCACAGGGTTGAAAAAACCATATGGTGCCAGTTTTTTTTATGGTTATTGACCATATGATGTAACATTTTTTTAAGTACTTTGTAGACAACTTCTACCTCTCCATTGGACTGGGGGTATTATGTTGATGCAAATTCCTATGTGAATCCTAGGTGATGAGACAACTCCTGGAGTATTTTGTTTTCAAAATGCTTTCTGTGATCAGAGACTAATTCCTTAGGCACACTGAATCGTGTGATGACATGGTTGAAGAGAGACCGTGGTACGATTTCTATCGTATTTCCATATGTGGGCATGGCTTCTACCCACTTTTTGGAATAGTTGACGGCTACAATGATGTATTTTTGGTTGCTGTACGACACATGGTTGCAATTCATAAATTCAATTCCCCATTTGAAAAATGGACCGGCTACGATAATTAGGTGCAAAGGAGCAGGAGGTGCTCTTGCGTTCTGGGTGAAGCGTTGGCATCGTGCACACCGTTTGATTTCTTGAATGCAAGCGCAGAATAGGGTGGGCCAGAAATAACCTGCCCATAGAAATTTTTTGGCAGTATCCATCCCTGAGAGGTGGTCACCACAAGCTCCATTATGACAGTAATTTAGCACCTGCTCAGCTTGGTTGTGCATGAGGCATCGATGTAGGATAGTATCAATGTCTCGTTGATAAAATAAGTTCTCCATTAGAATGTGTTGGGGGCCTAGTGCCATATGTGCCTTCGGTCATCACATGTGAGCTTTGGATTGAACTTTTGGGTTCGTAAAAATACGAGGATATTGTTGTACCAATGATCGCCAGTCGTCACTAAAAATAGATGTTCATCTTGTAGTGAGTCGTTAACTGAGGATTATTTAGTCTGACTTTGGGAGGTTAGTGAGGAAATCAACTAAGATTAAAGCTTTTTTGCATTCGAGGGAGCTAAAATGCAGGTCTAATTCCTGTAGTATGACTACCCATTGAGCGTATTTGTGGTTCATTAGTAGGTATCTCATGGGGTTGATAGCTGCTACGAATGTTGTAGTTCACAGCATGATGTAATGCCAAAGTTTATTTATTGCATGTACAAGCACTAGGGAAATTGTTTCTTTAGGTTAATATCTTAAAGTGGGGCCAGATAAGTTCTTACTGAGGTAATAGAATACGTGTTCTTATTATCTAATCTATTAATCACTCTTTCTAAAGTTTTAGCTATAACATCCATTTTTGTGTCTGAATTTTCATTTTCTTCTTTAATAGTGACTCTTCTTTCATTTCTAATTCTATCTTTTCTAGCTAGAATGTTCACTTCTACACTTACTGCATCAGTTTTCATTTTTTATAAGGTGTCTACATCTCTTTCCCTTAATTGGTAAGCCATATATGTGTCAAATCCATCAGGGAATTTTAGCAGAATGGAATAAGGAGTAGGTTTCAAATTTGTAGGGATAGAATTATAGACACTATTATACCTGGTGCAGAAATCTTTAACTGAATCATTTGGAATTCTTTTTAAATTATCAAATTTAGACAAAATTTGGAGGGGGTTCTTTTTGTTTTCCCATTTATTTAAAAAAAAAAAAGTAAAAAAGATAGCCAAATCAGTTACACTATCAACATCTAAATCTTTAAACTAGTTCTTAACTGCACCTATTAAAGTTTGGGCAAATAGTCTCATTTGAACATCTGAATCATAAATTTCAAAGAAGTTTGTCATCTTAGTAATATGTTGCTGAGCATAATATTGAGTAGTGCCATCAAACAATGGTATTTTGTTTTGATAGTATTGTGGCATATCATGAAGTTTTTGTGGTAGGACAAGGGGAGCATATCTAGTAGCCATAGCTTGAAGCTTAGCTTGAATAGGAGGTAAGGTTGAACTGCCTGAAGTTGTGCTAGAAATCATAATGGATGAACTATAGATTGTATTTGAAGTACTAGAAATGAGGATGATGTTTTTAAGAAATCAACGGGTGAACTAATGGATATAGTGGATGAAGTGATTGGTGGAAATAATACTCTGGGTTGTAGAGATAGTTTAGAGATAAATGGATCTGTAGATGAGTTGGTAGTAGAATTTATGAATTATGTGACAACATAAAGAGATGAATATCTAGCTGGAATTATATTGGTATGTAATTGGGAAGCTAAAGGTCTCTTTGCATAAGTCAATCAATGAGCTAATTCAATAGCTTCATCAATATCTTTTAGAATAGTAACATTAATTTCCTCAACTTTGGTCTGATATTCAGCTTTCTTAGATCTAGAAGTTAGTGCAATAGATTTCTGTTTTGCATTCAAAAATGAAATAAAAGCGGGGTCTAACACAGTAGTTTTTAAATCATTTTCAGATTTACTTTTAAATAATGAATGCTCAAATTTCAGATCAAAATCAATGTCTTGCAGACTTTCTAATTCACTGGGTAATGAATTGACTCTTATCAATGTGATTCCAGCTTCTAAATTTTTTGTTTGTTTTTTCTTTTTACCAATTTGGTCTGGGTCATCTACTATGACATCAGGCTTAGGATCTGGGTTAGACTTCGTATAATAGACTTTCCTAGAATCCAGAATTACAATTTTTCAATACCCACAACCTATAAAAGCAATCTTAAAGTAAAAGGATGATTTAAATGATTCCTTTAAGACTAATTTTATGACTGAGGACTAGTTATTTTCCTCGGTATGGTCTCCAGTAATTTTATCACTCCAGTAAATTCTTAAGTTGTGGGATTTTGGTTTTTATTCAAAGAATACTAGAGGTAACCATAAACCTACTTCAAACTAGGATCTAGCCTTCCTAGGGTTCAGAGAGGGCCCTCTCTTTCAAGTTTAACTTTGTTTTTGATTTGAATATTAGGCTATTTATTAAAGTGCAATTTGGTTTGGTTTTGTTGTATTTGGTGGGAAAATATCACTTGGAGGGTAGATAGAGGGAAATCTACTTGTCCATTGGGATATGGAGTCTATGTCAAGCTAACAGAACTGGGATCAAGGCCTAAAAGGTCAAATATCTGCAGGGCAAGGTAGATAACCCTTGGAGATCTAGGGAAAAATGGTTTTTGAGATGGTATGATCGGGATAAAGGGCACTTAAGGATCATTTGATCTAGAAAATGGAAGTAGAAGATAGAGGTCAAATGGGAGAGGAAGAAATTAAGAATTTGTTACACCAGAAATCAGAAGAAAACAAACAGATGATAACTAGTTAAAAACAGGGTGCTATTAACATGTCCTGTAGTAAAACATTCAGATTTAGAATTAAAACACAAATGTATGTATGAAACAAAAAGAAGATAACAATGAAAAGTTTAAAATTTAATTCACTCCAGATAGCTTATCACAGGGATCCTGAATTATGATGCCAAAAAGTTGATCCATTCTGCTACTCAAATTCGAAATCCAAAGCCTTCAAGTCAACAAAATATCTATAGTAATCTCCAGCATATTTATTCCACACCAAAAATACTTCAAAGGGTGAAGTATTTATATAAATTTCTTACAAAATATCCTACATGACTTCTAGGAATTAACTTAAGAAAATTAAATATCTTACAACAATAACAGTGACAGCATGCTCAACAAATTAGCAAGCTGTCCTATTTTATTCAAAATAAATAAAAATTGTTTCAAGATAAGAAGTAGCTTCCTGCTTATGTGTCTTCTCTGTTGGCCTTTTAGATATTTTTAAAAATCTAGTTGCCTTCACTGGTACTCTTTCTCAATGATACTCTTTCACTTCTGATACTCTTTACCTTCAGTAAAACTGGCTTCTTGTTGTAAAACTATGTTTTGACTGTGAAATCAACAAACAAAATTTTTCTTCTTCATGTGTTTGCCTTTCTTTCTTCATAGAAAATCAGTCAATGCTTGCCACTCCTCATTTTTAGGAATTATAATATTCTTGAGTTTCCTAAAATTCTCATCAGCCTCATTGCACCTAGAAAATGTGGGTTTAATGACAAACAAATTTTTGATTTCATACTGCAAGTAAAACAAATCTTCAAAACTTTTTAGCAATACTTTTCCTGTGGGAATACCTTGGCCTGTTGGCTTGTTCACCTATTCTTTGGAATTTTCTCTGATCTTTTTGTCATAATAATTTTTAGGCACTAACTTATCATTGATCACCATGATATCAGGAAGTCCCTTTTGCCTCAAATTGGTGAATTTAATCATGAATCTAGTGACAACAGTGTTCATTCCTTCACATTTCTCTTCAAGCTACTTCATCAAATTTATTTTGGCAGTTACTTTCCTAATTTATAGGATAGTATTTGTCCTGTCATTTATTTTCAATTCTTCAAGTTTTTATCTGTTCTTCCTATTGAGGAAATTGATCAACCTAACAACCTGTTTTGGTTTATCTTCCCATTCTTCTTATGTCTTTTGGATCTCTGCCTGAGCTTCCAATAGTAACTATCTCTACTCAAAAATTACTTGAATTTATGGCCAAACATCATGAATGGCTTCAATTACATTATTCCATAGGTAATTTTTAATATATGATATTTGATCCTTGAGAGTTAATTCTTTCTGGAGCTTCTTTACCTCTTCACTCAATCTGTGAGCATTCTGTTCATATATTTTAGCATCTATCTGAGATGATTTCTTTTCTTCTCAAGATTTTCAATTATCTTGGACAATATATTGATTTCATTAGTCTTCAATGACATCTCCTCCATTGCCTTTACTAGTTGACTGCTCTCATCTATAGGTGGCAACACTGTTGTAGAAGATTCAGTTACTGAAGTAGTTGAAGAAGTCACTGGCACTGCAGTGGCCAGTGGCTCTTTTGGTGCCAATTTCTCTCCTAAATTAGATGGTATTGCTACTGTGATGACTGGGATAACAGTGGGAATGACTAGTTCCTTAATTGTCTCTTTTTCTTGGACAACTTGGTCTATTTGTACTTCGATTTCCTTGATTTTAGTTGTTAGTTGAAGTATCAAGCTCATCATTTCATCTTTCTCCTTTTGATCCTGCAAAACTTCATTTTTTTTAGGATGCTATCCTTGAGGAAGATTGAGCTATTTCCTCAAGGCAGCTATGTCCTCATTTTTCTTTTTAACCAATGCTTCAGTTGCTTTGATGTTTGTAGGATCATATTCTACTTGCAATACTAACTCTTCTAAGACATTTATCCTTAGATCCTTTGCATATAGTGAAGCTTTATCCATATTCATTTGGTCCTGCATATTAGAAATGGTATTTTGAAGCCTATGAGAACTCATATCTTTTGTGGTCACTGCGGAATAGAACATCTTTAATGTTTTCCTGTGAAATTCAATCTGATCCAACTTATGGATTTTATCTGTGGCTACTTCCATATCAACCTTTTTATAGTCAGCCACTGTCTTTGGCACTGGTACAGTGGGCTGTAAAACTGACATAATCAATTTTTGAGTTGAATAATCAAAGGCTGATAAGAATCTGTTTTGATTACCTAGCTTCTGCTTCAAAAAATGAGAATATATTTCAGTTTTAATTTCCTCATTCTTCAATTTTATTTTATTGTATTTCTCCTTAATATCGAAATCCTTCTCCTCATCTGAATGTGAGGAAGAAGCCTCCATACTTTGTTTCCTTTCCATTATCTATGCATATTCGTTGTTAAATTGTTCTTGATTCTAATTTTGCTCACTAATGATAATAGTGGCTACATTTGTATTTGTCTGTGTAGTGTTGGTATTCAAGGGTTGTGTTTCCTCAACATCTATTCTTA
The DNA here is from genome assembly GCA_034641835.2 of Pinus albicaulis. Classification (NCBI taxonomy): domain Eukaryota; kingdom Viridiplantae; phylum Streptophyta; class Pinopsida; order Pinales; family Pinaceae; genus Pinus; species Pinus albicaulis. The sequence continues at coordinate 1,475,900,039 of CM076582.1, forward strand.
TTTTACCTTTAGCTGTTGTATCCAGTTATGGCCTCTTATTGTAAATCATTTTAAACTTTGTCTTTTTGGTAGTTTCTACAATATAAGCTCCTTCTTCTCTGATTCTTTAGTGGATGTCTCTGGTTGTTTGGCAATTTCCAAGAGGTGACTAGTATTCCTTTGGTTTACTTCCTCTGTTAAAGTATTTTCAACTGACTCAATTTGATTAGAAAATTTCTCTATATCTGGCTTTGACTCATGGATAAAGGGTGTCAATCTACATTTTACCCTTAGTTTACTTAAGATCCCTTGTGGATCATAATTCTATGGGAAGCTTTCTTCTAATTTGTATTCCAGTAATTGACTTGCTACTTCCTTTTCTGCTTCTCTTTGATTACATATGAAAGGCCCAATTTGATTTTTTGAGTTTAAATTGGGTCTCTTTCTTGGCTGCCATAAAATTAATTTAATCTAAATTCAGGATCTATCTAATGTACTCTAAGGCAAAGATCCTCATATATGGATGCTTAGGTAACTTGTAGGGAAAAAAGTTAGAACCAAAAACTCTGATTTCAGTGAATTCCTTATATAAATACCAATCTCCTACTTTTCTTTGCTCTGATAGCTGCAAAATTCTCTTCATTTCCTCACTGATTCTAGGCTGGTCTGTTTTTTTCAAAATGGTGGTCAATGGATGTACAAACAACTTTGCAAACTCTAAATAACTAAATTATGTGCCTTCTTTTCTAAGTATAGATGTCCAAAAGACAACTGATAGAGGTTTTCCTTCTATATCCAATTTCTGAAGTGAAATTGGAAAGCTCTCTGATTGGAAGAATAAAAACAAGTGGAAAATATAGGAGGTATATCTAAATACTCCTTCCAGCTGCAAATTAGTCAATTGATAGTGAATGCTATCAGCTATAACACTAGCATAATCAAATATAACTGAAGGTGACTATCCTAGAGAAAATGTAGACAAAAATCCCAATATTGACTCATCAATATGCTCATAGGTAAAATACCCAAGTATGAAGGAAAGCATGGAGATTACATGCCTTGAACCTTCAGGGAGCTTGGCAGTTGAATATGGAGGGTTTAATTTTGGAATTTCAACATGCAAAGGCATGAAAGTTTGGAAAATAATAAACCTTTTAGGAAAGTCTAAGTTAGTGTATAACTTAGTGAGGGCTTCAATAGACAATGGGAATTCTTGGGGGTCTAGTTGAAGCTGCAAAATTTGGTTTATAGACTCTGTTATAATGGTAAATAAGACCTCTTTATTTGCATTGACAATAACTCTTTGTTCAAGAATGTAATATTGATGACATAGTCTGATAATTTCTTGACAAGGATGAGTCAGGGGGCCTACATATTTGGGCAGATTGGATTCCCAAATATGAACATTTTCTTGATCATCTATGGATTTTTCAAAACACCAATTGTGGATATCTAACAGAGTAAACTCAACTATAGGATCAGCTACCTTGTGGTCAATATTTGCAAGAGGAATATGCTCAATATCAACAACTGGGGGTTTCAATGGGTTGAATACAATGGCAGTATTTGGAGTCATGGCAGGAGTAGCTTTAGGAGTTTTTGTACCTTCAGATTTGTTTACACTCAGTTTTTTAGGCATCCTTATTGGCTTCTGCAAGTTTAAATTTTTTATAGGGCCAATTTTACTATAACGGAGGCTAGATTAGGCAAATTCAAAAAAATAGAATGCCTCTTTCGATTTGATGCTCAATTAGGTCTCTCAAAGAATTTCTGAGGCTAAAACTGGTCTAATACAGAAAACAAGGGTTTTTTTTAGTCTTTTGACTGCAAAATGGGCTAAACTCTATTAAAAAAGGTTTTTCAGAAGATATAGGGCACCTGCAGAGGATTTTTGGCCTTTGAAAGCATGAAATTGATCAATAATTCTGAAAAACTGACAAATTTCCTTAAAAATGGTGTGCAACAAACAACTAGGGTCCTTGGGAAAAATTTTCCAGGGTTTTGACTATTTCTGGGACTTTTGGGAAAATTAATTTAATCATTTTCTTGATTTTTAACTAATTTTTTTTTCTTTTAACAAGTTTTTTGAATTGAGTTGCAAGTCTAAATTTGGGAAAAATACCTATTTTGACGCAGGTATTGACTTTTCGGAGAGGTTTGTCAGGTTTCTTGGTCGAATTAATTGCTTCGGTGGTTGAACTGGAGCGATATAGCTCCTCTACCGTCTTTAACATGTTTCTTGGGAAAAGGTTTGCAGGCTTTAGGTGTAACGATGGCAGAAAATGGCTATCGGGGGTTCTTTGTAGATTTACACAGTTGGGAGGGAAAAACAATGGTTTAAACACAAAAGATATGCAATAACGCATTTTCTAAAGTTTTATTAAAACATATGAATGTGCCTTTAATGCAGGATGCATCATGGCAGGAAGAGGTTTCAGTTTACAAAGGCTTTGAAAAGCCAACGGTTTATCACGTGGTTTTTAAGTGGTAAGCAGTTTTAAGCCAAAATCACACGATCCAATCATAAGAAGCCATGTGGAGGGGAGGGTTCATTGTGAAACTTCCTATTTCGTGTGGATTTTGTATTGGAGCGATCGGGCATGTTGTCTATGCGATACTGCTCGTTGACCGTCGGATCTATGAAGTGTATGCGAATGGTGATGATTTGTTCAGGAGGTGCATTTTCATGTAAAGGTGGGACCAAGCTTTAATTTCATAAGCGGAAGGGTTGGGATAGGTTTAAACGTTCATAAAATGGTTGAGGGGTAAAGGTTTAAAAAATGTATGCAATGGTTACTTTATATGCAGCGGCAGGATAAATGGTTTTTAAAACATATGATAATGTTTTAATTTATATACAAGGTGCATGCTTTAGACATGGTATATATATATATGGTGGGTTAGGTTTGTAACATTTAATAAAAAATGTTTCGCAAATGTGCATAATGATATGTTATATTATATAGTTTTTTAACCCTTTTGAATGGTTTTTAAACTATAGGGGCAGAATAAAAATAGAGATAGTTTAGACCAAAGGGCTTTATAACTTGGAATTTTTATTTGTGCACATGGGTAATAGACTTTGGTCATAAACATTATAATAGTGGGGTTTTTTTTTTAGGGGTATTATTGAATATAAGGGAATTAATAACTAGGAAAGGGTATTTCTTAGGGATTTAATAAAATATGTTAAAAGTTAATATGAAAGGGGAGTGAAATGTAAAACAAAATACATATTATCTCTAAGTATCATGTAAAATCATGCATTGCTCATCTTTATATTTCTTTCAATAACACTTAGTATAAGTGTGATTTTGTGGATTTTTATGAATGCTTATGAAGGGATGAAGTAAATTACTAAGTAAGAATGTGTTTTTACCTAGAAAAAAGGGGTTTCAATATATGAATCAAGGGTAAATGTTGATGAATGAGGATTATCATAAGAACTCAATATTTTCAACTAACCAGTCATAGAGCCTTGGGTTTGGTCCCAGCAAGAGTCATAGAAATGCTCTGAGCCTGTTTGACTAATAGCCTAGAATACTAAACACTCATGGGGGAGGGGAAATTAGTGATTTTTCCCGATGATGTATTATTTACATGATTTCTCCACTTCTTTCTACCTACCCAATCTTGTATTTATAACATTTTTTCTTCATTTTGCAAGTGCATTTAGGCTTGCAACCTTAAAAAATTTTCTTTCAAACCATAAAACTAATATAAATCTACCTTATTTCATCTGAGGGCTCAGATTAAACTGTTGAGCTCCTCATTATTCTCTACCCATCTACTGATTTGTCGAGTTTAAACTGTTTGAAAAATCTTTATTCTCTATCTAAAACATGAAATTGAAAAATGAAAAGTTAATATTAAACTGTTTAACTAATCATGGATTATGGCATTTATTGACACTCTGCACATAATCATTATTTTTTGCAGTAAAAGTAAAAGTAGTGGCATTTGGATTTGCTCACTTTCAGGTTTTATTTCTTTTCTTTTGGGGTATATATTTTTCTAAGTCCTTTGATCTTTCTTTTAGGACTTTAACCCTATTTTTAATTTTTTATTATTTTTCATCTTTTCAAAATATTGGAAAACAACTTGCAGAAAGCAAGGTATGTACATATTTACAAGACTTATCAAAGTCAATTCAAAATTTTATGAACCCTATTATTATAGGACCCTAATAGTGACTCCACATGGGGATGATATTTCCTGGTGAAATATCAAGAACTCTAAGACTTAGTAGCCTTTGAAATTTGACTTGTGATGATCCTGTAAATGTCTTCTGATATCTGCAACTTTTTCATATTTATGATATTTACTTTTCAAAGCTTAGGGCCTTCTCTTCAGGCTTCAACTTTGCTAAGGAAACATCCAATCCAATCTAGACTTTGCAATGTATATTTACAATGATCAAAGTGAATAAAAGCTAACTATTGGTTAACTCATGTGAGTAGTAGTGCTTCAGTATTCTGCCATTAACTGGTCGTTATTGCTGATCTATTCCATCCAATTCTTTGAGAAAGAAAGCATTATTACCTCTATATCCATAAATTACATAAGGCCCTTTCCATATAAAATCAAAATTTCCATGTTTTCCTTTGTCTTCTCTTCTGGAATCCCATTTTAACACTTTATATCCTATGTAAAAATCATCCTCTTTAGTCTTTTTACCATATATTTTCTTGATCTTATCCTGAATGACTTGAGATTGGACATAAACTTCTTCTATTGTTTATTGCAAGTGAATAGTTTGATTTAGACTTCTTTGGATGTCATTTGTTTCAACCTGTAATTCCTAGATAATTTTCATCACTGGTACACCTAGGGAGGAAGGAAAAACAACATCCATTCCATAAAATAATTGGTAAGGTGAAGTACCAATGGATTTATTAGTAGTAAGTCTATCTGCCCATAAGGCATTGACTAACTTCTTATGCCAAGTCCTTTTATTGTCTTCAAGTAATTTTTTGATGATATTTACTAGGCTTTTGTTTGAGGATTCAGCTAGGCCATTACCTTGGGGGTAATATGCAGTAGAGTGGCCTAGGGTAGTATGGTATTTGTGGAAAAATTCAATTATTTTCTTGGATTTGAATTCTGCTGCATTATCAGTGATTATCTTTTGAGGGCACCCAAATCTTGAAAGGATGTTGTTTTCTAGGAAGGAGATAATGACAGTATCAGTGAATTGCCTAGAAGGCATGGCTTCAATCCACTTGGTAAAATAATCAGTGGCTTTCAAAATCCACTTATGTTGGCCTGAAGAGGGAGGGTGAATTTCACCAATGAAGTCTAAACCCCATTGTTGAAATGACACTTCAGTTGAAATAGGCTTTAAAGAGACGGGTAATAATTTCTTCTTACCCTAAAAAATTTGGCACTTATGACATGAAATAACATATTTTTTGACATCAAAAAACAAGGTAGGCCAGTAAAAACCAACTCTCAGGATCTTGTTAGCAGTATATTTCCAGTATAAATGTCCTCCACAGTCACCTGCATGAAATTCTTCAAGTATATTGTCAGCTTCTTCCTTTAGTAAACAATTTAGTAAAATCCTACTATGATCTCTCCAAAAAAGTACATTATCTAAGATACAAATGTTGGAAATATTGTCATTGATGGCAAAGGAAGTGGCAAAGGAATTGGCATCTAAAACAATAACTAGGAACAGAGAAAAGAATTGTAGCAGAGAACAAAGGTCAGTAGAGAAGAACAGAGAAAGAGTGCATCTACAAAGAGCAGTATCAGTCAAGAAGCAAATTGAATTCAATAGGAAGGATAATTGAGTCCCTGTGGAACTAATTCATGTGTGAACATATGTATACATCTTGATGGAGGATAATTGAAATCCGTGATAAGTAACAAACCCTATGAGGGGATTAATGGTGCTTTGTATGTTGTTCGAGGAACTGATGTTAATACGATCGATAGAGTATCCAAACTGGTAGACAGTGGAGTTATATATTCGTTGAATATATGATATGAACACAGTTATGGTTTAAACCTCCACATGGAAGGATCTATGATATTAGTAAGGAGCTGACTGGCTTTCATGAACAAGGAATGAGAGCAAATCAGTTATAATGCGGAAGAACTAAAACAGAGTATTTGGCATTGAACTCTCGATGAAACACGGACTAAATCTTTGGAATCATGAACGAAACCTGGAAGGAAAGAGGTATAACGTAACAAAAGGAAGCGCGACAGAACCCTACATGGAAGAGTGGAACCATGACCGAGTGAACAGTGAAGGCGGTTTCCAGGTTTCATCGCACCACCCTTCGGTGATAGGCGGTATTTCCTGGTTGGGGAGCGATTCCATAGAAACGTTGACATGTAGCAAAGGTGGACCCACGAAAACCACTATCAAAGTGCGCCATCACATGTTAACATTCAACCAAAGACGCCGAGCAATATTATTAAACGTCGTTGATCTAGGAAGGAGTCATTAGACAGTGTTCATTTGCTATAAATGCGCGAAGGTTACCCAAGGTATGACGCGCCATCGTGTGTTATCATACGTGCATCATCAATGAATGATATATGTCAGATCATCTCAAGACTGAGCGATGTGCTCTTCGCCATCGGATGGAAACGATCGTTAGCGATGGGCCCTAGTTTTTAAATTATATTGATTGGGCCGTCGATTATTTGATAAAAGTGCTAGTTATTAATATAAAGTTCTATTATTTCCAAAGGTTGTGAATAATATTTATTTATCAAATTCCATGAATTTGATAAATAAAATTCCAATAAAAGAAAGAAAACCATCAGCGGCACGTTAATGTTACTTAACCTTGGCTATAGTATTATTTAGTGGAGATTCGTGCATGGAAGAATGACGATTGGGATTTCAAATTGGATTGGTTCGATATTTAATATGAATACCATTAGCGGTTGAGTGGTTTTCTACTCATGGTATTGATAAAGGCTAAACTATATAAGAAGAAGAGGATTACACTACAATGTGTGCGCATGGAAGGGTTGTTAATAAGTAAATCTCTTTAAGAGATATCTGTATATATGATGCACCTATGGATATGATCTAGAAATGATGAATCTCTATGATGATCTGCAAAAGAAATGATGAAGAACTGACGGAAGTCTGATGAAGAAATTGAAGAAATCTGGTGGATCTGAGGGCTGAAGACTTCTATATGAAAGTGGAAGTAACCTGCTAGTAGAAGCTAGTGTTAAAATCAGGGGGTTGGAGCTCCCTTCCAGTAGTGGCTGGAGAATGAGAGAAGGTTGTAGCCTTTCTTCAGGTGGGTGCTTGCGTGCTGGTATGAGTATGCGCCAGTACGAAATTGTAAGAAGTTTTCTTTATAATAAATATTGAAGACAGAGATGACAGCAGTGGTGGTTTTCTCCCAAATTGGGTTTCCACCTTAAAATACTGGTGTTCATGTGTGTTGCTTATGTGTGACGGTTTATTCTGTTATTACTGCACATGCTTACTTCTTACTAAATATCTGATGAAGAATGATGCAATGATCTAAGTAAAGAATTAAACATATAATAAGATCTCTGGACATATGCAAGTTTTCTTAAGGATATCCATATTTATATGTGAATTAGGTTCAGTAAATAAAAAAAAGTGAAAATTTTTCAATCAGCTCTAAATACTGATTCACCCCCCCTCTTAGTATTTTTCCCAACAATTGGTATCAGAGAAGGTCCTTCTGAAAAAGCTTAGCCGCTAGAAGGAAGATCAAACAAGATGAGCAATCAAGATGGAACAACTTCTATCAGGCCTCCGCTCTTCAACGGAAGCAATTTAATTTTCTGGAAAACAAGGATGAGATCCTATCTTCAGTCTCTAGGAGTAGATGTATGGGCTATTGTTGAAAGAGGATATCAATATCCAGCCGCAATACCATCAGATCCAACGGAAAGAAAGAATTATGAAACAAATGCCAAGGCTGTCAATTCTCTATTCGGAAGTCTAACTGAATCATAATTTGTCAAATTCATGTAGCTGGATACAGAAAAGGCTATATGGGACAAAATCATTCTAAGTTATGAAGGTGATGCAAAGGTAAAAAGTGCTAAACTCCAAACTCTCAGAATACAATATGAGATCGAAAAATTCATAATTAGGAGAGAATTGCCAATTTATTTTTACGTCTTGATGATATTGTAAATCGTATGAGAAATCTGGGAGAAAAAATAACCGAATCTAATTTGGTTGAGAAAGTCTTAAGATCACTAACGACTAAATTTGAGTCAAAATTTTCTGCTCTTGAAGAAAAGCAGGATCTTCAAAATCTTACTATGGTGCAACTTCATGGCATACTAACTGCATATGAAATGAGAAGAGGAGGACCATCTGAAGTCAAAGAAGCCATCTTTAAAGCTTCTACAAAAGGGAAATAAGTACAAGAGACAGAAGGATCAGGGTATATCTCAGAAGAAGATGAGGTAAACTTTGTAAATAAACTCCAACTTGGTACAAGACGGTTCAGAGGTAAGCTTCCTTTCAAATTTTTTACTTGTGGAAGAGTTGGTCATTATGCTGCTAAGTGTCCTCACAAATAAATACATGAAAAAGGGAAGGAAATAGCAAGAAGGAATAAGAATCGGTTTAGCACTAGAAAAAGTTACTATACTCATGAGGACAGTGATGGATTAACAGACAGTGAGGAAGAATGTGAACAAGATCTTAGACTTCTCATGACATTTGAAAAAGAGTCTAGAGAAGAAAAAGATACTTTTATGGATGCTTTAGAGGACAATGATTTTCTTGATGAAATAAATCAACTCAAAATACGCTTAGAAGAAAGTAAAATAACCATAGAAACTCTGAAAAATCAGCTTGAAGAAAAGGAGAAACACAATGAGAAATTAGAATGTGAAATAGTAAGTCTAAGAAAAGAAATTGAGAAAGTGAAGACTTTGAATCTTAGATTTGCTAAAGGATATAAAACCTTAGATGAGATTATCAAGGTACAACGTTCTCCTCTTATAAAGACAGGTCTTGGATATATCGGAGAATCTTCTCAGGCTTCAACACCAAATTATCTAAAAGCAGCTACAGCTAGTATACAACATTCTGCCACTCAGCAAGGGAATAAAGAATCTTTACAGGTAAAGCATGACCATCTCAATTCAAAGAACACTAACAGGAATACCTTTCAAAGAAACACCAATCAATAGGTAAATTCAAGTAGAAGATTTCATGATCGCAGAAATTTCTTCTTCAATGGACATTGTTTCTCATGTCACAATTTTGGTCATAAAGCTGTTCAATGTGTTTCATATAAAACCATCATGACAAGAGAAGAAAGAAAGAAAAGGATTGATATTGGAACAAAGAAGAATACCTATAACAACTTTTCTCCTCTTCAAAATGAAGTTGAATGTGCTTATTGCAATAAATTTGGCCATGAAGAATCTGAATGCAGGAGCAAAGTCCAGCCAAAAGAGCAGTTTCCTTCAAGCTCCAAAGCATGGAAAAAGAAGGAATCACAGGTTGAAAATTGTGGCATAGCTTTATTTGCAGAAGGTGAAGAAAAACAATGGTACATTGATAATGGATGCTCAAAACACATGACAGGTGACAAAAACAAACTTCTTTCATATAGTACTCTAGAAAAAGAAAAGAATGTTACATTTGGAAATAATACTCCTGCGGTCATTAAGGGAAAAGGGTCTGTTTTTCTAAAAGAAAAGGTGAAAGCTAATAATTTCATGTATGTGGATGGATTAAAACATAACCTGTTAAGTGTAAGTCAAATGTGTGATCAAGGAACTGAAGTTGTATTTAGTTCAAAAGAATGTGTGCTACATGATATTGATATAGGTAAAACAATTATAAAAGGAAAAAGAACTCCAAGCAACCTGTATGTATTGAAGAACTGCAAAGAACAATGTTACTTGAGTAAATCTTCAGAAAACTAGCTATGGCATAGAAGGTTGGGGCATCTGAGCTTCTCTCAAATCAACAAATCAAGCAGACTTAAAGTTGTTCGTGATCTTCCCAATATTACTCTACCTGAAAATATCATATGCAAATCTTGCCAATTCGGCAAGCAAACCAGAGTACAATTTAATGCCAAGGAAGGATCATCAAGTAAGCCTCTTGAACTCATTCATACCGACATATGTGGACCTATGAGGAAAAATTCACCACGTGGTGAAGAATACTATATCTTATTCATTGATGATTTCTCTAGAATGTGTTGGATTGGGTTGATTAAACACAAAGATGAAGCATCTGAGAAATTTCAGATCTTCAAAGCACTGGTTGAAAATGAATTAGATCTAAAAATCAAGTGTCTTAGATCTGATCGAGGAGGAGAATATACATCAGATGAATTCCTTGAATTTTGTGAACAACATGGCATAAAAAGACAGTTTTCTGTAGCTGGCACTCCACAACAAAATGGCGTAGCAAAAAGAATGAACAGAACAGTTCAACAAATGGCTAGAGCTATGCTTGATGACTTCGGAACACCTGACACATTTTGGGGAGAAGTAGCACATACAGCGGTAAATATTCTTAATAAGGCACATGTCCGTGTAAATAATGATAAAACGCCATATGAACTCTGGTATGGTAATCCTCCCACTGTAAAGAATTTTAGAATTTTTGGAAGCAAATGCTTTATCAAAAATAATGATGAAAAACTTGGCAAGTTTGAACCCAAAGCAGATGAAGGAATACTTCTAGGTTACTCCTCTAGGAGTAAAGCATATAAATGCTACAATAAAATACTTTAGAAGATTGTTGAATGTATTGATGTTGTTATTGATGAGTCTCCTGCAGCTCCAAAAGAAGAAAAACAAACACCCGATGAAGATGATGATGACATATATCCTTCTACATCAAATAGTAATGATATAAACAGTGAACCCAATGAAGAACACGAAGATGATTTATCTGAAAAAGCTCCATCCAGATATGTTCAAAAGAATCATCCAGAATCTCAAATTTTGGGGGAAAAGGAATCAGGTGTACAAACAAGAAGGACTCTTGTGGGATCTTCTAGCTATCTGGCATTTCTATCCACTATTGAACCACAAAATGTTGATCAAGCTAGCAAAGATGAATGCTGGATTCAAGCCATGAATGAAGAGCTTGATCAGATTGAAAAGAATCACACTTGGGAATTAGTACCAAGACCTCATGACAAAAATGTCATTGGAACTAAATGGATATTCAAAAACAAGTTAAATGAGAATGGGGAGGTTATAAGAAATAAAGCTAGACTTGTCTGCAAGGGGTATGCTCAACAAGAAGGTATAGACTTTGAAGAAACTTTTGCTCCTGTAGCTATACTTGAAGCCATAAGAATGTTTCTTGCTTTTTCAAGCTTCCAACAAATCAAAGTTTATCAAATGGATGTTAAATCTGATTTTCTCAAGGAGAAGAAAAGAAGAAGAAGTTTATATAGAACAACCAGAAGGATTCATTTTTGGAAATGATGAAAATCTTGTTTGTAGACTTAAAAAGGCTCTATATGGTCTCAAACAAGCTCCAAGGGCATGGTACTATCGTCTTGACAAATATCTTCATCAAAAAGGATTTTCAAAGGGGTCTGCTGATAGCAACTTATACACAAAAACTGAAAATGATAAACTATTGATTGTGGTTGTATATGTTGATGATATCATTTTTGGAAGTAATGAAGAGTCTATGAGTCAGAAATTTGCTTCTGATATGCAGCAAGAATTTGAAATGTCTTTACTTGGGGAACTAACATTCTTTCTTGGCTTGCAAGTGCAACAAGCAACAAATGGCATATTCTTATCACAAGAAAAATATCTTAAGCAAATCTTGAAGAAGTATGGCATGGAAGATTGCAAACATGTAAGTACACCAATGATAACCGGATGTAATCTCAGTTCTAATGATGATTCCCCCATGGTGAATCAACCAGAATACAGATCTATGATAGGAAGTCTACTTTATCTCACTGGGACAAGACCAGACATTATGCATGCAGTTGGGATTGTTGGACGATTTCAAGCTAATCCAAAAGAGTCTCACCTTCAGGCTGTGAAAATAATATTCAAATATCTACAAGGAACTCAAGACTTTGGACTATGGTATCCAAAGAATGCTGATCTTACTCTTCATGCATACACTGATGCAGATTGGGCTGGAAATGTTGATGATCGGAAAAGCACCAGTGGTGGTGCATTCTATATGGGGCCCCGGTTAGTATCTTGGTTCAGCAAGAAGCAAATCTCTATTGCCTTATCTACAGCAGAAGCAGAATATGTGGCTGCCGCATCATGTTGCACTCAACTTCTCTGGATGATGCAAACCTTACAAGACTTTCAAATCAAATGTTCACCTCCTATCTCCATTATGTGTGACAATACAAGTGCCATCAGTATCTCAAATAATCTTGTTATGCATTCCAAGACCAAGCACATTCCCATCAAATATCACTTCTTACGTGAACAAGTGCTTCAACAAAAGGTGAAATTGGAGTATGTTCCCTCCAAAGAACAAATTGTTGATATATTTACCAAACCTCTACCCAGGGAAGCGTTCGAATATCTCAGACAAAAGCTAGGAGTAGTCTCTGCCATGCAAAAGATCAGATCTACTTAAATACAGAAGATGCGGATTTCCTGCAGGACAACCGTGTATGGGTATTTGATGACAAATTCTTTTGGGTCAGCATTCTTCAGCACAACTGCGGTGCTGATGGGTATCTACAGATGCACAGGTCAAGGGGGAGCATTGGTCATGTGGAAAGAATGCATTGTTGGCATTCTAATTATATGTTGTAGTCTGATCTCCTGCTTGAAAATTTTTGGTCTTGATAGTATAAGACATTTCTGTTATTTCATTGAAATTTATGTTTGAAGATGCAGCATGATCTCAGGGGGAGCATGGTTTTGTCAGTCCAAAGGATCTTGATCAACCCTTTTCCATTGATTTCAAAGGGGGAGGAAAAGCAAAAAGGGGCTTCTATAAGACAAATAGAGGAAAAGTATTGCCATCAATGCCAAAGGGGGAGATTGTTGGAAATATTGACATTGATGGCAAAGGAATTGGCAAAGGAGGAGCATCCGAAACAGTAACTAGAAAAGGAGAAAAGTAATGTAGTAGAGCAGAACAGAGGACGAGTGCATTTACAGAAAGCAATATCAGTCAAGGAGCAGAGAGGTTACATTTGTATATAATGATGAGGGATTGCTTCTAAATTCTCTGTGAATTATGTATATTCTTGATTGAATTCAGTAGGAAGGATAGTTGATTCCCTGTGGAAAATTATGAATTATTGTGAAAGCATGGTCTGTAAACATCATAAGCTCTGTGGAAGGAGTAGATTCGTGAATCTGTATAAGGTAATTTTGAGGAGTATTGATTGGAAAAATCGCTATTGATACTGGTATCTCTCGCCGTAGAATGCATTGTCGAACATTTGATTCATGGATATCGGGTTGCTAAGGCCACGATACAGTAAGAAATGGGAATAACCTGATGAATTAGTACATTATAGTATGCGGAGGAGCGTATTAAAACTTTGATGAACCAAAGGATTGACGGAACCTTGAACGAAGGGGCGGAACCATGAAGGAGGAACAGTAAAGGCGGTTTCCAGTTTTCATCGCACCGCTTTCAACGGGCAAGCAGTATTTGAGGAGGGGGGAGCGATTCCATAGAATGAGCGACACGCGTCCCTGAACGAAGTTCCAAAACTGCCATCACTGCGCGCCATCGCACGTTAACGATCGACCAAGGAGGCCGCGCGATATTGTTGTGCGCCGCCGATCTGGAGGGGAGCCATCGGACGGTGGTCGTATGAGGAAGATGCATGATGGATAACCATGGTATGGTGAGAGTATGTGATTGGGTCATTGATTTGATAGGTGGGCCTAGTTCAAATTATATTGATTGGGACCATTCAAATTAATGGTTGCGGTTTTAACCAAGGATTGTTTAAATTAAATATAAATTATAATGAAAAGCGATTGGGCCATCACTTTTAATATTATTCCAAAGTTGGTGGAATGAATAAACCTGGGGGTTGACATATGAGGGTCATTACTAAAGGAGAAATTTGGATTAATATCTCAATCTAAGATTGAGATATTAAAAGCCTTAGATTAATTTTCTAATTGCCAGAAAATAGAACAATGAGAAGTTGTTTGGGGCTCGGGTAGACCCCACTGGATTCTCCATTTGATCCCGTCTAGGAATACCATCATCAGTTGAATGGTTTTGAATCATGGTATTAATAAAGGCTAAAAATATATAAGGAAGAGAGAATTAAAAAGTACGAGGCGTGCATGGAGAAGGGTTGATAACAAATAAATCTCTTTAAGAGATATCTACATGATTTAACTCTGATAGATCTGAATCTATGATGCACCTATGGATATGATGAAGGTTCAAGATCTCTAGATATAAAAATGTTGAATCTCTAAGAAGATCTGTAGAAGAAATGATGAAGACCTGGCGCAAGTCTGATGAAGAAATTGAAGAAAGTTGGTGGAACTGTTGAAGCCTTCAGCATGAAAGTGGAAGCTTTCTGTCAGTAAAATCTGGTGTTAAATTAGGGGGTAAATAAAGGCTGGTAAACGATATCAGGGGATTGGAGCTCCCTTCCAGTAGTAACTGGAAAACGAGAGAAGGTTGTAGCCTTCTGCAGGCTGGTACCTGCGTGCTGGTAGAAGTCTGCCCCAGCACAAAATTGTAAGAAGATTTCTTTATAATAAATATTGAAGACAGAGACGACAACAACGGTGGTTTTCTCCCGAATTGGGTTTCCACCTTAAAAACTGGTGTTTATGTGTGTTTCTTATGTGTGGTGGTTTTTTCTTTTATTACTGCGCATGCTTACTGCTTACTAGACATCTGATGAATAATGCAATTAAGAATTAAATGCATAATAAGATCTCTGGACATACGCAAATTTTGTTAAGGATATCTGCATGTATATGCGAGTTGGGTTTAGTACAGTAGTGTATGGTCTTAAGAGAAAGAAAAATTAAAAAGGTTTTAATTAGCTCTAAATACTGATTCACCCCCCCTCTCAATATTTTTTCGCAACACAAATTAATGCCAGAACTCAGGAAAAAATGGTAATAGATTGAATGTTGAATTGAAGAACTTACAAATGAATTTAACCTTAAAAGAACCTATGTCCTATGTGAAGAATATATTTTGGACCAAAATCATTGAATCCATCAATGATGTTTGGCCATCAATACAATTAATTTATGAGAAAAAAGATTTAATAAAGGTAGCTGAAGAGGAGATTCAGAAAACAAAGGATGAAATAGGTGCCAAACCTGAAGAGGCCCTAGAAATAATTAAATTTCTCAATAGTAAGAACAAACAAGAATTGGATAAGACAGAAATTACTGACAGAACAGAGACAATCCTTGAAATAAGGAAAGTAATTTCAAAGAAAAATTTGATGAAGCAGCTAGAATAAAAGTGTGGAAACATGAACATAGCCATAACTAAATTTATGGTTAAATTTGAGATCTTAAGGCAAAAAGGTCTGCCAAATATCCTTTTTCTTAATGATAAACTCATGCCACAAGAATACTACAACAAGAAGATCAGAGATTATGCAGAAAGAGAAGGTAAATAAAACATAAGGACAAGGAATTCCTATAGGAAAGGTTCTACATAAAAGCTTTGAAGACTTGTTTTATCTACAACATGAAATAAAGCATCTTTTTGTGGTAAAACCAACATTTTCTAGATACACAGAGGCAGATGAGAACTTTAGGAAGTTGAAAAAGATCAAAATCCCTGATGAAGAATTTTGGGAAAAAACTCACTAACTTACTATAAAAGTCAAATTGCAGTGAAAAGGATGAAAAATAGTTTGTTGTTTTTACACAGTGAAAACAGAATTTACAGCAGTAAGAGATTTAAAAAGTGGTTAAAGAGTATTAGATGGTAAATTGTATCAGATGAGAAGATAACACTTCAAATTATATTAAACTATCTTTTCCAGCGTTAGAGACAACAAGGCAGGCAGCTGGACCCAATCCAAAACAACATTTCTATTTTATTTGGATAAATATGACAACTTGCTAGTTGTTAAGCAACTGTCACTATATTTTTGTAAAATATATTTTTATTTCCTTAGAAAATTCCTATGAGTATTATAGGATATTTTGTAAACATTTTTGTATAAATACTTCAAACTTTGAAATATTATTGTGGAATAAATAGTTGAAGATTTCTATAGTCAATATGTTTGTACCTGAAGGCTTTTTGTAGCAAGTTCAAGTAGCAGACTGTATCAAATCATAAAGCGTCATATTTTAGGATTCATGTGATGAGCCATTGAAGTGAATTAATTTCTACTTTCATTGTTTATCTTCTTATGTTTTACATGCATCCATATATGTGTTCTAAATTTGAAGGATAAACTAGTAATATTATTACAGGATTTGTTAAAAGCACCTTGTCTTTAACTATTTATCATTTCTATGTTTTATGCATATTTCTAGAGTAGGGAACCCTTAATTTCTCCCTCTTTCAAATGACCTCTGTCTTCTCCTTCCTTAACAGGATCAAAGAATCCTTGATTGCTCTTTATCCCGATTAAACCACTTCACCAATCAGCCTTCCAAGATCTTCAATGAATTTTATATCTTGCCCCAAAAATATTTGATCTTTTGACCTTGATCCTAGTCCTGCTTACTTGATATTTGACTCCTTTTCCAAATGGACAAACAAATATATCACTATCTATCTCATTAAGTGATTTTTTCACACCAAACCAAACCAAATATCAAAACTAATTTGCACATCATAACTACCCTAATAGCATATAATTAAAACAAAGTTAAATCTTATAGAGAGAGCCCTTTATGAACCCTATGAAATGGAAAATAGTATAGGGGTTTGTTGGCAAACCTTAACCTCCAAACCTAGGTCAGGACCCCTCAAGCCAATAGGTACCATCAAGTTTTGCGATAGTGAATAGGATTATCCTCAATGGAAAATCTCGTACATCATGGATGTTTATTTTCCATCCTTACTAGGTTCAGTCCTTGGTGTTGTGGTCCTATGATTTGGTAGATTGGCATACTAAATGACAAGGCAACATGGAACCAATATTTATAGTTCTAGGACCTAGCCTTCCTAGACTCAGAGAGGGATCTCTCAGGTTATTTGCAAAGGATATGTGCTTGTTTTCTTTTAAGGGTTGATTTTAGGCTAGTTATTAAGTACAAGGTTTGTTTTATTGTTTTGGTTGGACATAATGATCAAAGAGCATAAATAGAATGGGAAATATCTAAGTCATTGGGCAATGGAGTCAAAAGGAAGTCATGATAAGTATATACAAGGATCAGGGAGTATCATAGGGCGAATCTAACTTGGCCAGTGGATCTTCAAAGTTTTTGGAATAATGAGGTGAACATTAAGGATAAGAATGAAAAGTAGGAAAAAGAGCAATTAAGAATTCTTTATCATGTACTTTAAACAAGAGAAATATTTCAAGGTAACTGTTTTGAAGTGAACCAAGGGACAAGGCAAACCATAGACTTATTTGGATAAACTTTTAATAAGAAACCTTTCAGACAACAATCCAGTAAAAAAAAGACTACTTTTAGATAAGAAAACATATAAGATAAATAGTAAGAGTAGCCTAAGATCAAACAGAAATAATCTAATCTGCTTTTCACCAACTCTCTAAGGATGTTCAAAGAAACCTTTTAAAGGCGGACCAAAGGATAGGGCACACGATAGACTTTCCTGGTTTAGACTCTACTAAGCATACTTTAAAGAAGTTTCAGAAACAATTCTCAAGTTGTACTCAAAGGAGCATGGACTTACCACTTAATTTCCCGGTTTCACTCTATTGAAATCATTCCTTAAAAAAAACTCTCAAGCCGTACTCAAAGGAATATGGACTTACCAAAAGAGAAACTCCTTGGTTATACTCTATTGAATTATTTCTAAAATAACAAGCTAGATGGAACTGGGGGCAATTAAGAATACTCCAATCAAACCTTATAGAAGAAAACATTTAGACAGTGAAGAGTAATCAAAACTAAGGTGCTTTCAAAAGACATTTCTTAGCCTAAAACCTTTACTCTATTGTAACAAAGAAAGATGAAAAGATAATGAAAATAGGAAATGAAAATAATAGATAGAAGCACTTCACCAACAACCAAGCTCAGGGATCTAGTGATCTAGCCTCCATCAACAAAGAAATTAGGGCATCCACAAGATCCAAGACATCAATTTTCCTTCAACTTCCAAGAGACTATGTATTACTTCAAAGAGTCATCAAATGCCAACAATACAATGAGTTCGAATGCAATATTTATGCTGCAAATGAGGAGGTGAGCTTAAGATAGGGTTTGGGTATCATTGATTACAGAGTAGGTGTATCTCTTTCCTTGAAAACCAAGCAAGGCATAAGGTATAAATATCTGTAGATACTTCTCTGTTTTAATAACTTTGTATTAACTTTCTAAGGAAAAATAGGTGGATAGTTTGAATTTAAGGCCTATTTTTAACTATTACAATAACTGCCTTGACAGATAAAATATCTTCTGAATGTGCAATAACTTCCAATTGCCTTTATGGACAGAAAGCATGCAGTAGGTGGCAATTTGATCTTTTGGAGGAGTAACTGCTTCCTTGTTGAGTTTTTTGAGGCTTTATTTGGGTTAAGTTTGCATTATTTAATCATAAACTCAGTATTAAGGCCTTTAATCTTGATTTGGATTTAATAATTTTTCCTTAATACCTTTATCCTATGTTTCTTCTTTATGACTGTTTTATTCATTTATCCTTAATCACTGTCTTAAAGGGCTAATCTATGTTTTATCCTTCGATCTGTAATTAGCCCTTTAAGCCTTTTGTTCTTCGTTCCTTCCTCGTTCCTTCTTTTGTTTGTTTCTCTGTGTGCATGAAGGGTTTCTTTGTACATTGGAGGGTTTTATAACCCATCAATGATCATGATTCATCGAGGGTACAACCATATGCAAGCCCTCCTGGTCCTTCTGAGGTGATTTTTACCTCTAGATTGTCATTCAGAGGTTAAATAACCATTGGAATGCCCCTCTGAGAAATTTCTACCATTAAAACCTGCAAACACACAAACAACTATTAATTTTGAAAACCCGCGAGAGTGGAGAAAACTGCATTTTTCAGGGTTTTGAGGTGTCGGGGGTGATTTGCAGAGGGAGACAAGATGCAGAGGGGAGGTTCCATATGCGGAACTAGGCGGAAAAAATGAGGAAAATTGAATTTTGGGCGTGAGGGGAAGAAAGAGGTTTCAGAAAACTGGGGTGGTTTTATCGCGTAGGGGATGAATGGTAAGAAGTTTTGAGTGGAGGCTGCGTGATTCCACTTAGCGTTGGACATGTGTCCAGGGTGAAACCACCTTTTTCGTGCGGGTTGGGAGGTCTTAACCCTCGGTGCCCAAATTTGCGTGATATGGATTTGAGACCGTTAGATCGCGGGTGATGAGATCTATGGTGTGGACAGTGCCTTGGAGTGGGGTGCAGGTTTGGCAGATGGGACCCAGAGACAGGTGGAAAATTGTGGTTGATTAGCAGGAGGGTAATGGAAAGTGGGGCCCAGCTGGGTGATGTGATAGATTTTTCATGTTGCGAGGTTGAGTTAGGAGATGGGATGAAGGGCGGGAGTGCGATGGCCATTGGATCAGGGGAACATGCCCTGATCAACGGTGGGGGTTTGGCCAGATATAACAGAAAGCGGGGGCCCACCATTGATTTTTTAAAGGTTATGGAGGGTGCATAAGGATAGAAGGGCGGAGGCATACTTTTAAATGGATAAGGGGCTAAAATAGGCAGAAGGTCATGGTTTTATGTGAGTGAGGATCTAGGGCTCAAGCAGGGAGGGGCTTAAGGCAATGTTTTGTAAAGAGGGTGGATATTTATAAAAATAGGGTTTTTATAAGTTTTTAGACGGTCCAATAAGTTACAAAGTTAAGGTTTAAACAATGTAAAAAGGGTTTTAAAATTGTTTAAGGGTTATTTATACCAAAAATGATGAATGAATGGGGTTTATGAGGGGTTAAAAGGGGATGAAATGAGGCAAACAAGCCTAGAAAATGGGGTCTTCTTCAGAGCTATAGGGTAAAATTTTAAGAGGGAAAAGATAGGAAAATTTAGGAGAGAAATTAGGTTTTAGGATGATGAAGGCAATGGGATTTCTAGAACTCACAATGTTTCCTTCAATATTGTTTCTAGAAATCTAGGATTTACAACTTAGTCATCTTTTCATATCAGAAAAATTACTGATAACTAATAGTGGCTCCACTTGGGGAGGGCATCTTTCATTTCAAGGTATCTAGAACCTCATTTTATCAAATCTCCGAGTTTCAGAAAATCAATACCTTATCCATTGGGAAGATGTCCCTTCCTTTTTACTTTCTGATATTCTTTTGAAGTGACAAGTCTTAACAATCTACAACATATAATTTTTCCCAACAACACTTCTACCTACCCAATCCTACTTGTCCTAACATTTTTCTTCCTTTTTTGAGTGCATTTGAACTAGAAAACTCTTTGACATATTTATTTGACAACATAAATAAGATATCTACTCCTATCCTTATTTCTTCCAAGTATTCGGATTAAACTGTTGAACTCTTTTATTTTCCTACCTAAGCTACTTGAATGCCAAGATTAAGATGTTTGGTAATCTTGATTCTCTAGCTATTAATATGAAATTTAAAGCATGGTTCAAATCAGGATTAGACAGTCTGATTAACCATGGTTGTGGCATTTGGAACAGGCTGCACACAAACATTATTTGCATAAAATGAAATTTATAAAGATAGGTTGTGATTTGTCATTAGTAATGTATCCTTATCTATCTCTTTGGTTCTATTTTGAGCATGTGGAACTAGAATCTTTATATTTTCCTAATCTATCATTCTTGATAAGTCAAATCTGAAATAATCTTGACAATCATTGTTTCTACTAACTTATCAACATAAATTTAAAGCATGTTCAACCATGATTAGGCTAGATGGCTGAACAAGATATCATTTTGAATCAGTAGTGGCATTTAGACTTGCACACTTTCAGTAGGAATATTTTTTTTTGGGTATAGTGTTGTACCTCTTTTGTTTTTCCCTCTTTTTCCTTTTATTTTCTTTCATTTTTTTTGTATTTTCTTTGATTTTTCCAATACTATGTTATGTATAATGAGTGAAAACTTTGAATCTAGGATTCTTGACAGAAATAATGTTTAAGCATCTTTCCATTGATAGGACCTCCAAAAAGTTCTTCTCCATTCAACCCTTGTAAAAAGAAAGCATTATGACCCCTAATTGAGTGAATGATATAAGACCCTTTCCATAAATTCTCAAACTTGCCATGTTTACCTTTATCTTCTCTCCTTGAATCCCATTTCAAAACTGTGTCTCCAACTTGAAATTTATTTGATTTGGTCCTTCTATCAAAGATATTCTTGATGTTTTCTTGAACTGTTTGTGTCCTTTTGTACACTTCCTCTCTTTTCTATTGTAGATGAATGGTTTGATTTAGTCTTCTCCGCATGTCATTTTCTTCAGTTTGTACCTCTTGGAGAAGCTTTATGACTGGAACTCCCAAATATGTAGGGAAAACTACATCTAAGCCATATACCAACTAATAGGGGGATATATTTATTGATTTCTTGGTGGTTAGCCTATCAACCCATAATGCATGAACCAACTTACTATGCCATCATTTTTTATTCTGATCGAACAATTTTTTGATAATGTTGATCAGAATTTTGTTGGAGGATTCAGCTAATCCATTACCCTGGGGGTAGTAAGTTGTGGAGTGGCCCAAGGTGATATGATATTTGAAACAAAAATAAACCATTATTTTGGATTTGAAGGCAACAACATTGTCTGTAATGATTTTCGTAGGACAACCAAATCTAGATAGTATGTTATTTTCAAGTTACTTGATAATGACATAGTCAGTAGCATTCCTAGAGGAGATGGCTTCTATCCATTTGGTAAAGTAATCTGTGGCAGTAAGGATCCACTTATGTTGGGCAGATGAGGTTGGGTGGATTTCTCCAATAAAGTCTAAACCCCATTGCTGAAAGGGAGCCTCAACAATGATGGGATGTAAAGGTAAAGGTAGGAGTTTTCTCTTTCCATCAAATATCTGACACTTATGGCAAGTCATGACTAGTTTTTGAGTATCTGGAAAAAGGGTGGGCCAATAATAGCCAGCTCTAAGGATATTGTTGGCTGTTGTCTTCCAGTAAAGGTGGCCTCCACATTCTCCTTCATGCAGCTCATGCATGATTTTTCTTGCATCATCCTCAAACAAACATTTAAGCAATATGTCAACAACATTTTTCCAATATAATATTCCATCTAAAATGTAGTAATTTAAATATTTTTGTTTCAAGTATCTAGCTTTAGTCTTTGATAAAGAGGGAGGAGTGTTAAGATAGAGAAGCACATAAATGATATTAGCATACCAAGATGGATTCAAAAATGTTTCTTCAATGTAAGGAGCTATGAATTCTTCTGTTTCTTCTAAAACGTCAACCATGTTTATATCTAATTCTTGGAAATTTGACTCTGCCATGAGTTTTTCTAATCCTTATCCTTTGATCAGCTTGGTAGGCCTGATTTCTAAATAGTATTCTAAGATAATTGCAACCCATGGGCCATTTTCCCCTTTTACCATCAGGGTCTTGATTTAGAATGTCCTTGACAGCTGTATGTGGGATAAAGGCAATGATATGAGAGTGTAAAATGTAGACTCAGAAATCTTTCAATGCTTTTATCAAGGCTAAGGCTTGTTTCTCCATGATATTATATTTGAGTGGAGCATCTCTTAAGGTTATATTGAAAAAGGATATGGGTTGTTCTTGCTCTACATTATTCTTTTATAGCAATACTGCAGCAATTGTGTGTTTAGAGGCAAATGAGAAGATGTAGAAATCTTTAGTGAAATCAGGACTAATAAGAATTGGTGTTTGAGTGAGAAATTGTTTTACCAGTTCAAATGATTGTTTTGATTCTAAGGTCCACTTAACCCCTATTTCCTTTTTGAGCATGTTTGTGATATTCCTCAAAAGTTCAGCAAGGTAGAGGATGAACCTTGTAAAAAAATTGATCTTCCCAATGAAAGATTGCAATTCCTTGAGGTTTCTAGGATGGTTGATTTCCAATATGCCTTCAATCCTTTTAGGGTCTAATTTGATTCCCTCTTCAGAAATTATGTGGCCAAGAATTTTTCCTTCTTGGAGACCAAAGAGGGTCTTTTTAGGATTCAAAGATAATCCATATTTTCTACATTTCTTAAAAACTTTTCTCAAATGAATCAAATGTTCTTTATCAGTTTTGGAGAAAACAGTAACGTCCTCAAGGTAAATGATTATAAAATAGCCTATGTGTTCTGAAAAAGCTATGTCCATAGCCCTTTGGAATGTGGCCCCTGTATTCATTAAACCAAATGGATTTTAACATACATGAATGTACCTCAAGGTGTAGTGAAAAAAGTCTTGTGTTGATCCCTTCGGAGTACTAACACTTGGTTGTAGCCTAAAAAACCATCCAAAAATGATATTATTTTAGATTCAACCACCTGTTGAAGTATGTGGTCCATTTTAGGCAAGGGATAATTATCTTTCATGGAGGCTCTGTTTAGAATTCTAAAGTCAATGCAGAGCCTAATTTCCCCTATCTTTTTCCTAACAGACACAAGGTTGGACACCCACCGTGAGTATCTAAGGGGAACAATGATCCCAACATCATACATATTCTTGATCTCTTTCTCAAATAAAGGCAATAAAATAGGGTTTATCCTTCTTAGTTTTTGTTTGAAAAGTTTTTGATTTTCCCTAAGAGGAATTTTGTGTTGAGTGATGCTAGTATCATATGATTTCAGATCTTTGTACCCCCATGAAAACACATCTCCAAACTCTTTGAAAAGTTAAATATATTCCTGCTTGATATGAGAAGGGAGAGTGCTAGATAAATTGATCATTTTGGGTTCATCTATGCTTCCTATGTTATGTTATTCTACATTAGTTTCTATAGGGTCCATCTTAGGTTTTTTAGCTACATCATTAAAATCAAAAAGCTCCTCTAATGGTGCAAGACCCCTTGGTATTGAATGATTTTTACATTGTAAAACTTCAAGGTCCTTTTGGTCTATTTTGTTTAGTAATTCTACTATATAAAGATATTCAAATTGATTTAAATTAGCAGTAGAGGACAACTCTATTTTATGGACTTATTTTTCATCACGATAGTCCTTTTCATGGCTTGAGCTAGGTGTTAATTCAACAAAATCATTCTTTGATTGCAGAAAATCATCAATGTGTTTATCACCTTCAAACACTTGAAAATAGTATTCATTTTCAAGGACTGTAGGCCTATTTTTCACTTTGATATTGAATTGTTCATTTACCTGGGGTATCTGGCAATTGCTGGCAGCAAAGGCAAGTTCATTTGCAAGGTTTTTCTGAGCTCTAGGTATGAGTGTGAGTTCATATTTTTCAAAGGTTTTTAGGAGCTCTAGGGCAGCATTCCTATATTATCTTAATCTTGGGTTTTTGGCTGCATAATCCCCTTTTATTTTCCTAATAATTAGCTCTGAATCTCCTTGGACTAATGTTTTCTTGGCTCTTAAATCTTTGAGAAAATGTAGGCCAAGGAGGAGGGCTTCATATTTTGCAATGTTATTTGTGCATTGGAAATCAAGTTTATAAGAATGTCCTTGGTTTGCATTATTTTCCTGTTGAGATTGCAGCAAGATGATGAGCTTAGTGGAAAGAATTTGCCTTCACTAAGTGGGCCCACAGACTATTTTTGGTGCAAGTCTATTTTTAGACTATGTCTATTTTTAGACATGTCGATCATATTCTATGAGTTGTAGGATGCTATTCGTGGATGGTTGGTCAAGTTGGAAAAAAAGATGGACTTCTATTTTTAGACATATTGGGCAGAATCTATTTTTAGATTTCCAGTCTAAAAATAGATATGTCGAATATTATTAGCTGTTAATACTATTTGGACTATAAACATTATCTTATTCTCTTGGAGCACTTCAGTTAAGTGAAAAGATGTGGCAAAGGATCTGATAGAAGGAATTACACTATTCCTGAGGGTTAAGTGAAGCTATTGCATGGATACTTCAGTTAGAACTCATGTGATAAAGTTTGGTGGAGTTATTGAGGTAGTTGGTGGAGTTGTGTTCAGTTTAACTGAGTTAAACATAGTTGAGCTAGTTGTATCTAGTCTAACTAATTGATACACTAGTGAGAGTGGTGTGAATTAATTATTAATTAATTCACTAATTATTAAATCATTAATCAACTAAAGAATACATCAGTTAACTACAATGCATGGACAGTTTCAGTGGAGACCAGTGAAGAGGTAGGTGAAAGAGCAGTGTGACTATCACCTGTGTCTATAGTGTTGGATGATTTGCAACACACAGTGGTTGGAGATACCAAAGAGGATTGTGTGAGCTAGGCTGGACCAATTCGAGTTCATTCAGAGCCATTCTTCAGTAGTGATTGCGTGGTAGAGGCAGGCTAGCAGGTGGCATAGATTGGAGCATGTGTTTTGCTAGATCGGACCTGATTAGTGTGTAGCAATTGGAGATTGTACTGAGAGCTTGTGAGGAGCTTTGTATAATGATTGTTACATGATCTCTATGAAATATAATATACAGATATTTGGGGGTTTTCAGCTTTAAGCTTTCCCATAAATATTGTGTTCATATGTGTGAATGTTTATGGTTTTAATGTGCGCATGCGACTATTTTTATTTCCGCAATTAATGATCAATGGTAGAAGAGATTCTGTATTGTGCATGAATTCAAATAGTGTGTGATCAGGAGAATCTTGGATGTATAAAATATCAGTTATATAAATTTCTACATGGTATCAGAGGGATATTGATCATTGGAGCAATTGCAAAACATTGAAGCGGTTGAGTTTTGTGCTGGTGAAATTCGAATTTGCAACAGTGTTTTCTTGGTGTCAAAGTTGAGATGTCTTTCAACGGATTGTGATTGGATTATGCCCTTGAGGGTAGCTCAAATGATATTGCATGGAAGGACAGGATGGAGGTGGTGCTATATGACAATGGGTTGAAGGAGTTCATAGATGCAGAAATTCCAAAACCTACTTGTAGCGATGCTGCCGTACTTGACGCATGGCAAAAGAAGACAACAAAGTGTTGAAGGATTCTATTGGAAGGTGTGAAGGATCACATAGTGTCCAAAATTCATGGTAAATATTCTCCATTCTTGATGTGGAAATCTTTGACAGATTTATTTCAAAGCAAGAGCGACCAGAGGAAGTTGGCGCTCAAGGATAAACTTAGGAACATAAAAATGGATAAAGGCGACAGTATACTCAAGTACCTCATGAAGTTTGTCGAGTGCAAGGATGAGATGGGAAGTGTGGGGGTTACTGTAGATGATGAGGAATTGGTGAGCTTGGCTCTCCTTGGGCTTTCGAAGATTTGGCATTCCTATCAGGACTTTGTCAATGGTCAGGAGAAATTGCCAGGATGGGAACGACTTTGGTCGGATATTGTGCAAGAGGAGATAAGGTGGAATACCAGGGACGGATCTTCATCGAAGAGTGCAGATGAAGAAAATTGTGCTTTGGCTGCCAAAGCAAGGAAGGGAAAGAGCAAGAAGAATGCTTCTCAATCTAGTGCGAAAGGCAAGAAGCAGGACATGTCCAAGGTGAAGTGCTTTCACTGTCACCAACAAGGACATTACGCCACTAATTGTCCACAGAAAAAGAAAAATAAGTAGGCTACTGGATCTACAGCTGGAGAGGCATTAGCCTCGCAGTTTGAGCTGGATTTTTTGTTGATCGCATGCTTGGTCTCAAGTGTGATCGGTTTAGTGTGGTTTATTGACAGTGGTGCGTATTTTCATATGACCAGAGACAAATATTTGTTTACTGATCTGGATGAAAAAGATCTTGGAGTGCACATCGAGATGGGCGATGATGGTAGATACAGTGTGACCAGTATCGGTACCATTTCCTTTGAGAGGGAGTCTGGTAAACCCTTCGTATTGAAGGAAGTGATGCATGTTCCAAGATTGAAGAAGAATCTGATCTCGGTGGCCATGTTAGAAGACAAGGGATATGATGTTGTCTTTAGCAAGGGAAAGGCTTTCCTGCGCAGTAAGGCAACTGGTGAAACCCGGAGGATAGGGATTCGAGTTAAGAAACTTTATCAATTGCAGGTAGATGGCTGCGCAACAATGGAAGGCAAGGCAGAAGGAGTGGTGAGCCGAGTTGATGATGAGCTATGGCACAGGAGATTGGGCCATCTTCACCATGGTGCTTTGAAAATTTTGCAGCAGATTTCTATCGGGCTTCCCAAAGGTACACTTGCGCAGTTAGATCAATGCAAGGGATGTACTTTGGGAAAATTTGTGAAAGCCACCTTTCACGAGAAGGATAGTCACGCCATGACGATCCTTGAGAGAATTCACATAGACGTGTGTGGACCTTTCTCAGTAGCTTCGACAGAAAAGCACGGGTACTATGTGATATTTGTTGATGATTTTTCTCGGAAGTGTTGGATCTTCTTCATGCAGAAGAAGAGCGAGACATACTCAAAGTTTTATGAGTTCAAAGAACTAGTTGAGAAAGAATCTGTGAAGCAGGTGAAGGCTCTTAGGAGTGACAATGGTGGTGAATTCAAAGACTTTTGCAGTGCAAAAGGAATTCGAAGAGAGCTCATAACGCCTCATAACCCACAACAGAATGGGGTCGTGGAGCGAAAGAATAGAACAATCGTGGGTGCTGCATGGGCGATGTTGCATGATCAGGGCCTTCCCATACACTTGTGGGCTAAGGCATGCAATACTGTGGTTTATGTGCAAAATCGTTGTCCTCACAGGATACTTGGCATGAGTACACCTGAAGAGGTGTTTTCTGGTAAGAGGCTTGATATTTCCCATTTGAGGATTTTTGGTTCACCTGTTTACATTCATGTGATGAAGGATGCTAGGAAGAAGTTAGAGTCGACTGCAGAGGTTGGGATATTTGTGGGGTACACTCATACACCCCACAACTATCGTGTGTATTTTCCAGACAGTCACAAGATTGTTGTGCAACGAGATATCAAATTTCATGAGGAGAAGGCCATGAAGTGTTCATTTGAGAGGGAGCCACACTTGCATGCAGATAAGGAGCTATTAGTTCCTAAGGAGATTCTCAGGATGTGGATCAACCACAAGAGGAGGTTCATGGAGTGGAAGAGACCACTCATGCATCACCAACCATCAGAGGGCAGAAGCACACTACAGAAGCTGGGCGACTGATTTAGCATGCAGAGAAGATTGTAGGAGCACCTACATCATAGCGCTAATAGAGATAGTCACTCGACCGATATACTAGATACATGGCTCTGATGAGAAAGTGTATCATGACAGAGCCATCCTTTTTTGAGGAAGTTGTGGAGGACCCCGCATGGGTATATGCCATGGTGGAAGAGTATGATTCAATTTTCAGAAATAGTGCATGGGAGATTTTCCCAAGGTCTGAAGGGAAATTAGTGGTAGGTTTGAGATGGATCTACAAAGTGAAGCAAGCAGCTAACGGGAGTGTGGAGAAGTACAAGGCAAGATTTTTTTTCCCAAGGCTTCTCACAGATTGAGGGGATCGATTATGAGGAAACGTTTGCACCTATCGCAAGGTATTCTTCCATACGGACGATTCTTGCTCTCTCAGCGCAGATGGGGTGGCACATTCATCTAATGGATGTGAAGACTACGTTCCTCAACGGAGTGATTGATGAGGAGGTGTACATAGAGCAGCCCGAAGGTTTTAAGATCTTCAGCAGTTAGTCACATGTGTGCAGGCTTAAAAGAGAATTGTATGGGTTGAAACAAGCACCTCGTGCTTGGTACACATGCATAGACAGTTATTTCACCAGACTTGGATTCTCCAAGAGTGAGGTGGATCCAAACCTATACCAGATTGTGGTGGAGGGTAAGTTGCTGATCATTGTACTTTATGTAGATGATTTGATTCTGACAGGTGATGAACTGTTGATACACTCATGCAACGTTGATCTTGCAAAGGAGTTCGAGATGAAGGACTTGGCCCTCCTTCATTATTTCCTGGGATTGGAAATTTGGCAGCTCAGTGATGGACTATTTGTGTCTCAAGGAAAGTATGCCCATGAGATACTGAAGAAGTTCAACATGCATGGCTACAAGCCTATCGACACTCCTCTTCTTGGTGGATGGAGGAAAGAGGATGATACATCAGTAGAGGTAGTGGATGCCACTGTTTACCGATAGTTGGCGGGGTCGTTTATGTATCTAGTCAATACACAACCTGACATATGCTACGCTGTTAACTAGCTTTCACAAGCTATGGTTAAGCCTACCAAGCTCTTTTGTAAGGCAAGTAAGCATGTATTGAGATATATCAGAGGCACATCGGGATATGGATTATGGTACAGACAGTCGGATGAGGTGATGCTGTGTGGCTTCATGGATGCAGATTAGGAAGGGAGCCCAACAGACTGGAAGAGCACATTTGGAGGTATTTTTAGTATCGGATCGACAATAGTTTCTTGGTACAATAGGAAGCAGAGATCCGTGGAACTCAGTTCAGTGGAGGCCGAGTATATGGCAGCGAGTTTGGCTACATGCGAGGCTATATGGATGAGGAAGATCCTGGTTCACACTTGGATCCTACTGTGATATATTGTGATAATCAGAGTTGCATCAAACTCTCGGTTAATCCAGTATTTCATGATAGATCTAAGCACATTTAAATCCGGTATCATCATATCAGAGATTGTGTGCAGCGGAAGATCATGTTACTTTCTTACATTCCTACGGAGGATCAGGATGCTGATATCTTGACGAAGGCGCTCACCAGGAGAAAATTCGAATACCATAGAGGCAGGATCGGGGTGGCAGATAATCCCTATCTTGTTGAGAGGGAGTGTTGAGATTGCAAAAATATGATGAGCTTAGTGAAAAGAGTCGCCTTCACTAAGTGGGCCCGCAGGCTATTTTTGGCGCAAGTCTATTTTTAGACTATGTTTATTTTTAGACATGTCGATCATATTCTATGAGTTGCAGGATGCTATTTGTGGATGGTTGGTCAAGTTGGAAAAAATAGATGGACTTCTATTTTTAGGCATATTGGGCAGAATCTATTTTTAGATTGCCAGTCTAAAAATAGATATGTCGAATATTATTAGCTCTTAATAATATTTGGACTATAAACATTATCTTATTCTCTTGGAGCACTTCAGTTAAGTGCACAGATGTGGAACAGAACCTGACAGAAGGAATTACGCTATTCTTGAGGGTTAAGTGGAGCTATTGAATGGATACTTTAGTTAGAACTCATGTGACAGAGTTTGTTGGAGTTATTGAGGTGTTGGTGGAGTTGTGTTCAGTTTAACTGAGTTAAAAATAGTTGAGCTAGTTGTATCTAGTCTAACTGATTGATACACTAGTGAGAGTGGTGTGAATTAATTATTAATTAATTCACTAATTATTAACTCATTAATCAAATAAAGAATAAATTAGTTAAATACACTGCATGGACAGTTTTAGTGGAGACCAGTGAAGAGGTAGGTGAAAGAGCAGTGTGACTATCAGTTGTGACTATAGTGTTGCATGATTTTCAACACACAGTGGTTGGAGATGCGAAAGAGGATTGTGTGAGCAAGGCTGGACCAATTCAAGTTGATTTAGAGCCATTCTTTAGTAGTGATTGTGTAGTAGACGCAGGCTAGCAGGTGGCAGAGATTGGAGCATGTGTTTTGCTAGATCGGACCTGATTAGTGTGTAGCAATTGGAGATTGTACTGAGATCTTGTGAGGAGCTTTGCATAATTATTGTTACATGATCTCAATGACATATAATATACAGATAGTTGGGGGTTTTTAGCTTTAATCTTTCCCATAAATACTGTGTTCATATGTGTGAATGTTTATGGTTTTAATGTGCGCATGCGATTGTTTTTATTTCTGCAATTAATGATCAATGGTAGAAGAGATTATGTATTGTGCATGAAGTCAAATAGTGTGTGATCAGGAGAATCTTGGGTGTATAACATATCAATTATATAAATTTCTACAGTGTCCATACTCTAGCTCCAGAACTTGTTTTACTAGAAGAGCCATCAAAATTCATTTCCCAAAGTGTTTGTCTCATATTCATTTTTATTTGGTTGTTCAGGGCTTCTAAGGCTAAGACTGCCAGATTCTTATTTTAGGGATAGATTTGACTGTTTTAGGAGGTTCAATCCTGTCTCATTTTGTTTTTCTTGTTGGCTGATTTCATCTTCATTATACAAGATAAAGGATTCTAAATCTAAATGGATACAATAAACAGGAGTGTTGTTTGGCCTATCCATGTTGCTTACTATAAATTTCATATGAGATTCTCTGTATAATATTCTAGTTTGGTTAAAAAAAGTTATGGTAGCATAGGACATGTCCATTTGAAGGCTTCCTTGAAGTTTTGCTCTCCATGATCTAGATAGAAGCATGCCATATTTTGGGGAAATTTTAGTAACAACTATGTCCATAACTAGACCCTTAGCAGGAATTTGTGCCAGATTGACACATAAATCCTTGATGACGCCTAAACACTTGACTTTGCTTGAATCAAAGGAATACAAGTCCTTGTAAAGTTTAGTAATCTCTAGGCCTAATCTCTACATCACTACTTTTTGCATAAGGTTGTGAGAGGCACCAGAATCTAGCATGGCATTGTGAAAAATCTTATCATGTATATTTAGGCTGACATAAAATGGAGGAATGGTTCCTTCTTGGTATTTTACTTCTAATTCAGGACCAAAAAATAGTTCTGGTTTATCATCTGTCAAGTTTAATGTATCAGTATCATTTCCTATGTTCAAAGCTTTCAAAACTTGGTTTTTATATACATCCTGGGTTACTAGTTTAGCTAAGGGTATGCTAATTTTGATCTTGGCAATCTCACCTTCAAGGCTGAAGCGGACCAATTTTTTCGACATACTTATATTTTTTTTGTCAAGCATAGTTTTTTCAGCAATTATTATTTGCTGAGTTTTATTAGGACTGTTATTTAGGACAGATTTCTTAGGGCCACTAGTAGAAATACTAGGGCAGCTTTGGTTAACACTTTGCTGATCTATTTTCTCTTTATCTGAGTCAACTTTCTTAGTCAAAGTGTTACTATTGTTTTCTATCTTCTTAGGAATATTTTATGAAGTTTTCCTAATAGCAATGTTTGTGTTTTGATCATTGGAAATTTCTGGGTTTCTCTTGCTTCTAAGATCATACTGCCTGTGTACCTCCATTATTGCATTTTCAAACCCAATTCGTAATCTTAAGATTCCTCATGATTATTTTCAACTTGTTCTAAGGAGAAGAAACCTTTTTCTTCTTCAGTGAGGAAAACATTTGTCTTACTGTCAGATCCTATTAGATTTACATGATTTTCCTCTAATCATTCAGTTTCCCTTTCTTCTTCCTGATATACATATTTTTGTTGAAAGGGAGGCCTAATTTGCTGGTAATTATCTCTTTGTATATCTTGGATGGGATCTCTTCTAAAATTTGGATTTCTTTTTTTGTTTTGGGAATTGATTTAGTTTTCTCTTGGAGGCACTCTATCATTTAAGTTTATCTTCTCAAGAATTCTTTCCATTACCCTCACTAAGTTATCAATTTTGGCATCAGATGATGAGGTTGATGCCATTGTTTCATCTTTATATGTAACTCTTTTCTCTGATTTCAATCTATCTCTTTTCTCAATCAGATTGGCTTCTACACTAATAGCTCCCCTCTGCATGTCTTCTAATGTTAAGGGGTCTCTCTCGTAGTTGGTAGGCCATATCTGGATCAAAGCCTTCAGGAAAATTAGCTAAGGCTAGGCCTAGTGGAGGTTTCATGTTTGGGGGAAGTGCATTTTAAACACTATTGAATCTAGTGCAATAATCTTGGACACTTTCCCCAGTGTTTCTTTTGAGGTTGCTATATTCTGAAAGGATTTGGAGAGGGTTCTTTTTGACTTCCCACTTGATTATGAATGGTTGGTATAAATAAGGGAGATCATTTATGCTATTAGGACTTAATATTTTAAACCATGTCTTGGCTTCTCCTCCTAAACTTTGGGCAAACATTCTCATCTTAATGGTATCTTATTCTATTTCCATGTAGTCAAAGGCATCATTCATTTTATCTACATTCTGTTGGGTAGTAGTAGATTCAGTTCCAGTGAAATGAGGAATTCTAGATTAATAATCATTTGGTAAAGGAACTAGAGGTTGAGGTAACACTAATGGGGCATACCATATAGCCATGGTGGGAAAAAATGGGGGATTTATAAGAGGTGGATTTGAAAAAGGAAGAGTGGGATGAAAAGGAGTGTTTTTAATAGTGGATGTGTGGGTGAGAGTTGTGGAAGCACTTGGACTAGCAGGCTGATTATCCGCAGATTTTTTGTGGAAAGAACTGAAGTGGTGAAGAAGCTGAAAATCAAGAGGAGTGGAAGGAGAGGCTTCTCTGCTAAATTTTTGCTGCAAATCTGTGGGCTCAAGGTCAGATTGTTCAATATCACTATGAGACTTGGTTCTAAATAGGTTCCTTGTATGAGAGAAGTCAAAGTGAGGATCTTTCAAGGCTGTAAGGTTTTCAGGGAAAGATCTTGTTCTTTGGATGATCCTATCGGTAGTTAAATTTCCAAATTTAGAAGTTTTCCAGAAAATATTTTTCTGGATCATCAACTATTGGAGGAGGATTAGGGTCTGGATGAGATCTGGTATTGATCTTATGTGAAGCCAGATTTCAAGTTCAAAAATTAGAGAGGTTGAAAGCTTCATGACTGTTTTCAAATGTTTTGACCTGTCCTAGTGTTTAGTATTCTTCTAAGATATGGAACTAGGCCTCTTGAACTTCTTATGACTGATGTAAAACAATATTAAGGGAATCTAAGAGAACTAGTGGATAAATAGGCCTACTAGGGCTAGTGGAGTTTCCAGGTGGAAATTTTTAGCTATTTTGAAGGTAAAATAAGTTATGGTTCACCACCAAATGAGCAATAAAACCAATCCAAGAATTGTTTTTGGGGTTTTATGAGTTTTTATGTGGTTCTTATGGTTTATGGAGTCCTAAGGAGTAATTAGTTTGCCATTAACTCAGAAGGTCCCACTGTGATTGCCAAAATGTTGTGCTCTTGTGATTTGGCAGATTGGCATACTAAATGACAAGGAAACATGGAACCAATATTTAGAGTTCTAGCACCTAGCCTTCCTAGACTCAGAGAGGGATCTCTCAGGTTATTTGCAAAGGATATGTGCTTGTTTTCTTTTAAGGGTTGATTTTAGGCTAGTTATTAATTACAAGGTTTGTTTTATTTTTTTGGTTGGACATAATGATCAAAGAGCATAAATAGAATGGGAAATCTCTAAGTGATTGGGAAATGGAGTCAAATGGAAGTCATGATAAGTATATAAAAGGATTGGGGAGTATCACAGGGAAAATCTAACTTGTCCAGTGGATCTTCAAAGTTTTTGGAAAAATGAGGTGAACATTAAGGATAAGAATGAAAAGTAGGAAAAAGAGAAATTAAGAATTCTTTATCATGCACTTTAAACAAGAGACATATTTCAAGGTAATTGTTTTGAAGTGAACCAAAGGACAAGGAAAACCATAGAATTCTTTGGAAATTTTTTTAATAAGCAACATTTCAGACAACAATCCAACAATCAAAAGACTACTTTTAGATAAGAAAACATATAAGATTAACAGTAAGAGCATCCTAAGATCAAATAGAAATAATCTAATATGATTTTGACCAACTCTCTAAGGATGTTCAAAGAAAATTTTTAAAGGCAGACCAGAGGACATGGCACACTATAGACTTTCCTGGTTTAGACTCTACTAAGCATATTTTAAAGAAGTTTCAGAAACAATTCTCAAGTTGTACTCAAAGGAGCATGGACCTACCACTTAATTTCCTGGTTTCACTCTATTGAAATCATTCCTTAAAACAACCTCTCAAGTCGTACTCAAAGGAATATGGACTTACCAATAGAGAAACTCATTGGTTATACTCTATTGAATTATTTCTAAAATAACAAGCTAGATGGAGCTGGGGGGAAATTAAGAATCTTCCAATCAAACCTTGCAGAAGAAAACATTTAGACAATGAAGAGAAAAAAGAACTAAGGTGCTTTCAAAAGACATTTCTTAGCCTAAAACCTTTACTCTACTGTAGCAAAGAAAGATGGAAACATAATGAAAATAGGAAATGACAATAACAGATAGAAGCACTTCACCAACAACCAAGCTCAGGGATCTAGTGATCTAGCGTCCTCCGTCAACAAACAAATTAGGGCATCCACAAGATCCAAGACATCAATTTTCCTTAAACTTCCAAGAGATTATGTATTACTTTAAAGAGTCATCAAGTGCCAACAATACAACGAGTTCAAATGCAGTATTTATACTACAAATGAGGAGGTGATTTTAAGATAGGGTTTGGGTATCATTTATTACAAAGTAGGTGTATTTCTGACCTTGAAAACCATGCAAGGCATAAGGTAGAAATATCTGCAGATACTTCTCTGTTTTAGCAACTCTGTCTTAACTTTCTAAGGAAAAATAGGTGGAGAGTTTGAATTTAAGGCCTATTTTTAACTATTACAATAACTGTCTTGATAGATAAAATATCTTCTGAATGTGCAATAACTTCCAATTGCCTTTATGGATAGAAAGCATGTAGTAGGTGGAAATCTAATCTTTTGGAGAAGCAATTGCTTCCTTGTTGAGTTTTTAGAGGCTTTCTTTGGGTTAAGTTTCCTTTATTTAATCATAAACTTGGTATTAAGGCCTTTAATCTTGATTTGGCTTTAATAATTTTGCCTTACTGCCTTTATCCTCTGTTTCTTCTTGATGAATTTTTTATTCATTTATCCTTAATCACTGTCTTAAAGGGCTAATCTATGTTTTATCCTTTGATCTGTAATTAGCCCTTTAAGCCTTCTGTTCTTCGTTCCTTCATCGTTCCTTCTTTTTTTTGTTTTTCTGTGTGCATGAAGGGTTTCTTTGTATGTTGGAGGGTTTTATAACCCATCGATGATCATGATTCATCAAGGGTACAACGATATGCAAGCCCTCCTGGCCCTTCTCAGGTGATTTTTACCTCTGGATCATCATTCAAAGGTTAAATTACCATTAGAATGCCCCTCTCAGAAATTGCTTCCATTAAAACCTACAAACACACAAACAACTATTAATTTTTAAAACCTGCAAAAGTGGAGAAAACTTCATTTTTCAAGGTTCTGAGGCATCATGGGTGATTTGCGAAGGGAAAGAAGATGCAAAGGGGAGGTTTTTTATGTGGAACCAGGCGGAAAAAATGAGGAAAATTGAATTTTGGGCATGAGGGTAAGAAAGAGGTTTTAGAAAACTGGGGTGGTTTTATTGCACAGGGGATGAGTGGTAAGAGGTTTTGAGTGGAGGTTGCACGATTCCACTTAGTGTTGGACGTGTGTCCAGGGCGAAATCACCTTTTTCGCATAGGTTGAGGGGTCTTAACCTTCGGTGCCTAAATCTGCGCGATATGGATTTGAGACCGTTAGATCTCGGGTGATGAGATCTACGGTGCGGACAACACCTTGGAGCAGGGTGCAGGTTTGGTAGATGGGACCCAGAGATAGGTGGTGGACTGTGGTTGATTGGCAGGAGGGTAATGGAAAGTGGGGCCCAACTGGATGACATGATAGCTTTGTCATGTTGCGGGGTTGAGTTAGGATATGGGATGAAGGGTGGGAGTGCGATGGCTGTTGGATTAGGGGAACAGGCCCTGATCAACGGGGGGTGGTTTGGCTAGATATAACAGAAAGCTGGGGCCCACCTTTGATTTTTTAAAGGTTATGGAGGGTGCATAAGGACAGAAGGGCAGAGGCATACTTTTAAATGGAGAAGGGGCTAAAACAGGCAGAAGGTCGTCATTTTATGCGAGTGAGGAGCTAGGCCTCAAGCAGGGAGGGGCTTAAGGGCCTATTTTGTAAAGAGGGCAGAAATTTATAAAAATAGGGTTTTTATAAGTTTTTAGAAGGTCCGATAAGTTAAAAATTTAAGGTTTAAACAATGTAAAAAGTGTTTTTACATTGTTTAAGGGTTCTTTAGACCAAAAATTATGAATGAAGGGGGTATATTAGGGGTTAAAAGGGGATGAAATGAGGCAAACATGCCTATAAAATAGGGTTTTATTCAGAGCTACATGGTAAAATTTTAAGAGGAAAAAGATAGAAAAATCTAGCAGAACAAATAGGTTTTAGGATGATGAAGGCAGTGAGATTTCTAGAGCTCACAAAGTTTCCTTAAATATTGTTTCTAGAAATCTAGGATTTACAACTTAGTCATATTTTGATATCAGAAAAATTACTGATAACTAGCACCTGGATTGTAATACTACAATATATAATGTCTCTGTATCTCTATGCAACTCAATAAGAATAACGTTGTCAAGGAAGCATTTTGTCAAACATATGATTGTAGCCCTCTTTTGATGTTATCTCTTCTATCTTTGTCTTGTATTTTCAACTATATACTTGGTAAAATGAATTGTAAAACTTATTTACTACTGAGAATACTATTAGAACATCTTTTATGAGCCTCCTATCACTACTCTGCAGAAACTGCATTATTTCCCAAGCATAATTCTTTGTTGTTGCTGCAGTCTCTCTTTGAGGCATTTCTGAAGACAAATAGGTGTGGGAGATCTTTTTAACCCACCTAGGAGGATTTATTTATGATGCCCACTTGGATTTAGTACTTAGATACTCATATCTAAGGGATCCAAGTGCTGTTTTCTATTACTCTAGCAGCCATTACTGGAAAATTCGTTTTCCAGTCATGCCTTGCTAGATGTTCCCAATTTGGGATATTACAGTGGTATCAGAGCATGATCTCTGGCTTATACTATGAGATTTAGCTATTAGAAGAATAAATATAAGAAGCAGAGATTAGAATGATGGAAAGGATGAGTTTCTTCTCATCTATTTTTAGATGTAAGGAGAGCCTCTCCAAAGAGGTTAGACAGGCCAAGGAGGAAGAAGGAAATGAAGCTCTAGGAGGGTTTCAAGAAGAAGGAAGTTGCAGTGAGACCTATAGAAGGTTTCAAGAAGGAGAGGAAGACCCATGCACTTCCTCCCCTCACAAAGAAGAGGGATTGTACATTGAAAACAAAAGCATGACTCCACCACTTGGAAGAATGACAAAAGAGGAGATCTCCCTACTTCTTTTCCAAACTATGAGAGGTATTGAAGAAGACCTCAAGGAGTTTGAATGGGAGGATACTTGTACCAGCGCTGGCACAACCTTGCAGTAGCAGCCTTCATTTTCAATGGAGGAGGAAAACATAATTGAGGAAGAAGCTCTTACTTCTACATCTCACCAAGGTATGAGTAAAAATCCATCTATTGTCATTTCAACACATTGTATGAAGGGATCTACATCTTTGCATGTTGTTAATTTAGAGCAACAGAGTTTCACTACACTGTGCAAAGGAAGTAAGAAAAGAAGAGAGTAACCATTCCTCATTGGAACATTCACATGGAAGCTTCATTCATGAAGAAATAGAGGATGGAATGATGGATAGTAGACATCTTGAAGTGAGAAACCCTTTCTCCCTTATAGATGACCCTTTCTCAATGAGCACATCCCTGCTCAAAGAGAAACTTCTAATTACAGCAAATCCAAGGCCCCTTTGGTTTTGGAAGGCCATGCATGAGGAGAAGACCTCATGGGAAGAATTCATTGGAGGTGCACTTCATCACATCATGGAGTGAAAAGTTCTTCAACAGTTTGAGGAGGATCTTCCCTTCTCACAGGAGCAGATAGTAGATGGAGGACATATTCAGATGGATAACATCTCTCATGACTGTGTTGGACATTTCTTGAGCCATGCACATCATGATGGGAGGTTTTTTCCTACCAGCTATTTGGGTCCTCATAGGGTCAAACTGATCCTTGGGAATATTGCATTTCAAGATCCCATGAAATGTAGGAATTAGATTTGGGATGATGGTAGTCCTCATGGGCGGAGTACCAAGATGAATGGTGGAAGGAGACATCCACAATTGTTTGAGTGGATGTGGATGGAGAGCAAGAAGCTGGAGAGCTATTTGTAGATATATGGCACCAAGAAGTAGGAGGCGTGGTTGCGTTGGTTTCTCTTGAAAGAGTTTGGTCATCACTCTCTTTCTAAGGGTATGTGGTTGGATACTTGCATCATGGAGCAGCAAAGAGTATGGGCACATTGTGTTGGCATAACATTCTTCATGTTAAGCACCATGTTGTCACTACATGATTTGGATGATAAAAGTATGAGGAGGCAGCAAAAGATTTTGTTGCTTGGGGTGTTCTTGAAAGAGCAAGGGTAGATTTTCTCTCACAGTTTCCATGATGTTGCAGGAGTAGAAGATGGAACTATTATAGTGCAAAGGGGTTACTCCTTGGTGTTAGATGTTCAAGAAGGAATTTCTTTATGGGAAGGACTTCTCATATGTAGTAGAATTATGGGGGATGCCTTTGACATTCTACATGTCAAAGATTGGAGCTATGTGTTGATGGGAGCCTATTTGCATAGGCCAACATCATTGTCACTTTGGAGCTAGGGTTTATTGATGGAGTATTCCCAAGATAGCTTCTCATTCGATGCACTTGATGAGCAAAGAGGAGGTGAAGAAGATGAAGTGGTAGATGGAGACATCTATTAATGTAGTGTGATTTTATTGATTTGGGTTTCCAAGCATGAGGAGAATGACTTTCAGGCAGCACTTGGTTCATCCTCCTTCATGGGAGTGTACCAAACTATTATTGAGGATTCATTCATGGATCCATGTATCTTCTTGCTTCCAACATATGGTGAGAGATTTTTCTTGCATCCTCTTACCATATTTTGGCAGTGCATTGCTCACTAAGAGGGCAAGCTATTCATTGAGCTCCATGATCTACATTGGGCCAAATTATATGGTGGACACATCCATCTCTTATGTGGCCTTGGGAAAAGATGTTTTTCGTACATGTATGTTCATTTGATTCATATGATTAACCATGTAACAAGGAAAAATTTTCCATGTAATCTTTTGAAGAAACAGTTTGTAAAATTGCACTGTGAAGGCTTGGGGAATTGTTGGTACTCTCTTCCATTACATATGACCTTCAGTATTTCCGTCATGATGGTGATAATCATGTTTTCATATGCTGATATTTCTTTTATCTAGATGGTAGACATGATTTTGAGTGAGGCACATGGTTTGGATGTGTCCTTTTGGGAAGTAGGCTCCCACATTTTCTGCAGTACATGTTCTAATGGGAACATGGGAAGAGTTGTGGCCACCATAACCAAACACTTATTTCTCTTGGAGGTGAGCCATGGGTGTGATGGGATACCTTATGATGATACTCTTCCATCCATCACATATGAAACATTTTTGGCTAACTAGTTTTACAGCGTTGGAGGGAGGACCTTTGCAGATCTAATCTTCATGATGCCACTTGAGGGCAATATCCTTGCAGCCCAAGATCATTTTGCACTCTACAGTTATCTTAAGTGGAGAGGAGAACAAAGTGGGGTAGGACATCTTGTCTACCACTTGCAGATTTTCAGCCCACCTATTTTGAGGGAGCTCAAGGTGGAAGAACATTTTCAGGAGTTTCCATGTTGGGAGGTGACTCATTTGGTGTGGATGATTGCTTGGGGATGGAGGATCCACCTGGGAATTTTGTTTCCCAATACATTTCAGATCCCATGCCTCAAGGGAGCCTCTAGGAAACACCTTATTTCCTTTTGGAGTACTCTACTTATTCATTATGATAGTTATTCAGCTAACTTGCATGCTTGGGAGAGGAAATATGGAGATTCATTGTTGACACAACATCTCATTATTTGGAAGAGATCATCATATGCAGATGCTACAGTAGGAGGAGGGGAAATCCTTCAGTTCCATCCTTGCAGTTTCTTGAGGACAAGAAAAATTTGGGAGGGGAGGACTGTAATATTCCTAAATTAGCCCAAGCTAATAGGAATACTCAAATTTTCCTTGTTTTACTTTTATTTTCCTGTTAATGGAGGACATGTAAAACTCCTTAGATCGAAGAATAAATACATGCCCAATTTGAAAAATGATAAATCTGGGCCATTGTAATAAAATCCACTTATGTGTGAAACAAGATTGAGACAATTGGCTGGGTCAACAGGACCAAATCTTAGTTCTGTCTAGGTTCAGTGAACCATCTAGAGGCTCAGCACAGTTTATATGGAGGAACCTCATGTGAAAGGCGTTAAGTGATTCAAGGTGTTTTATGGTTTTGCACATCCTTGTCTTATAAAAGGAAGGAGAAGGCTCAAGAGAAAGGTTGTTGATGTTATTATTTTCTGAAGGTTTTGTCTGTTGCGACACACCTCTGTTGGGTTTTCCTGTTTAGGAACTCCCACCTCCTTCCTTGAGCAGCTCTTGGAGGAGCCTTGTTTTCCTAGTCCACTATTAGACATTTGGCCAAGCCTCATCTTGCATCTACAACGCAGTTTTTCTTAGGATTTGGTTGTCTATGTGAGCTGCAGCAAGTGGAAATATAGATCTGCAAAGATCTAGCTTGTATTGGAACCTCTTCTCAGTGAGTGTGTCTTTTAACCTCCTAGAAGAGTGTATCCATTGTTGAGCTTTAGTTTTGCATCTTGGCATCAGGCCAACACAGTTAATCAAGCTGCAACACAGTATCCCTTGAGGGACTGAATTATTTTTAAAGAGATTAGATCTCTTCAGATCTAAGTCATTTCAGTGCTCTTTATCAGTGGAGGAGGCCTCTGATCTATTGGAGGAAGTATATTGGAGTGCATGAGCTTTAGTTTCAGATCTTGGCATATGCCCATTAGCTGCCTATCCTCTACAATGTAGTTTTTTCTCTAGATCTGCGTTATTCCTATAGGAGGTGTTGCATGGGGTTTGGGTGCGTCAATTGGAGAGCTGGTTTTGGAGTGTTGAGGATCCACTCTTCATTCTGAGATCTTGTGGAGGAGATCTATTCATTGTACTTTCAGATCTAATCTCCATAATATGAATGCTTCAGTATTTATGAATATTTTTGTAGATCTGCTTTATTAGATCTCAAATATACTGTTCATGTTTGGTGTAAACCCCGAAATTCCAAGGGGATATGAAAGAGGAGCTCGTCTAGTGCATGGATCTGATATAGATCTAAAATTTTATGCAGATATCTTCTCTAGATCTAACATGTAACATACAACAGTGCAGCTCAATAAGAATAATGCTGTCAAGGCAGCATTTTGTCAAACATATGGTTGTAGCCCTCTTTTGAGGAGATTTCTTCTATCTTTGTCTTGTATTTTCAGCTATATACTTGATTGACTGAATTTTAAAACTTATTTTCTACTGAGAATACTATTAGAACATATTTTATGAGCTCCCTATCACTGCTCTGTAGAAAATACGTTATTTCCCAAGCAGAATTATTTGTTGTTGCTGCAGTCTCTCTTTGAGGCATTTCTAAAGACAACTAGGTGTGGGAGATCTGTTTAACTCACCTGAGAGGATTTATTTCTAATGCCCACTTGGATTTAGTACTTAGATACTCAGATCTAATGGATCCAAATGTTGGTTTCCATTACTCTAGTAGCCGTTACTGGAAAATGCGTTTTCTAGTCATGCCTTGCTAGTAGTTCCCAATTTGGGATATTACAGTGGTATCGGAGCATGATCTCTGGCTCAGCCTATGAGATCCAACTATCAGAAGAATAAATATAAGAATCAGAGATCAGGATGATGGAAATGATGAGTTTCTTCTCATCTATTTTTAGCTCTAAGGAGAGCCTCTCCAAAGAGGTTAGATAGGCTAAGGAGGAAGAAGACAATGAAACTCTAAGAGGGTTTCAAGAAGAAGGAAGCTGTAGTGAGACCTATAGAAGGTTTCAAGAAGGAGAGGAAGACCCATGCACTTCCACCCCTCACAAAGAAGAGGGATTGTACATAGAAAAAAAAAGCATGACTCCACCACTTGGAAGAATGACGGAAGTGGATATCTCCCTACTTCTTTTCCAAACTATGAGAGGTATTGAAGAAGACCTCAAGGAGTTTGAATGGGAGGATACTTGTACCAGTGCTGGTACAACCTTGGAGGAGTAGCCTTCATGTTAAATGGAGGGGGAAAAAACAGTGAGGAATAAGCTGTTGCTTCTACATCTCACTAAGGTATGAGTAAAAATCCATCTATTTTCATTTCAACACATTGTATGAAGGGATATACATCTTTGCATGCTGCTGATTTAGAGAAACAGAGTTGCACTGCGCTGTGGAAAGGCAATAAGGAAGAAGAGAGGAACAATTTCTCATTAGATCATTCACATGGAAGCTTCATTCATGAAGCAATAGAGGATGGAATGATGGATGGTAGACATCTTGAAGTGAGAAACCCTTTCTCCCTTCTAGATGACCCTTTCTCAATGAGCACACCCCTGCTCAAAGAGAAACTTCTACTTACATAAAATCCAAGGCCCCTTTGGTTTTGGAAGGCCATGCATGAGGAGAAGACCTCATGGGAAGAATTCATTGGAGGTGCACTTCATCACATCATGGAGTGCAAAGTTCTTCAACAGTTTGAGGAGGATCTTCCCTTCTCACAGGAGCAGATAGTAGATGGAGGACATCTTTGGATTGATAACATCTCTCATGACCGTGTTGGAAATTTCTTGAGCCATGCACATCATGATGGGAGGTTTTTTCCTACCAGCTATTTGGGTCCTCATAGGGTCAAATTGATCCTCAAGAAGATTGCATTTCAAGATCCCATGAAATGCAGGAATTTGATTTGGGATGATGGTAGCCCTCATGGGAGGAGTACCAAGATGAAGGGTGGAAGGAGACATC
Organism: Pinus albicaulis; assembly: GCA_034641835.2. Taxonomy (NCBI): domain Eukaryota; kingdom Viridiplantae; phylum Streptophyta; class Pinopsida; order Pinales; family Pinaceae; genus Pinus; species Pinus albicaulis. Next base: position 1,475,943,867 of record CM076582.1, read on the forward strand.
CACAATTGGTTGAGTGGATGTGTATGGAGAGTAAGAATATGGAGAGCTACTTGTAGATCTATGACACCGGGCAGTAGGGGGCTTGGCTGCGTTGTTTTCTCTTGAAAGAGTTTGGTCATCACTCTCTTTCTAAGGGTATGTGGCTAGATACTTGCATCATGGAGCAGAAAAGAGTATGGGAACATTATTTTGGCATAACGTACTTCATGTCAAGCACCATGTTGTCACTACATGATTTTGATGATGGAAGTATGAAAAGGCAGCAAAATATTTTGTTTCTTGGGGTGTTCTTGAGAGAGCAAGGGCAGATTTGCTCTCAAAGTTTTCAAGATGTTGCAGGAGTAGAAGATGTCACTACCATAGTGCAAAGATGTTCAATAAGGAATTTATTCATGGGAAGGACTTCTCATATGTAGCAGCATTATGGGGGATGCCTTTGACATTCTGCATGTCAAATATTGGAGCTATGTGTTGATGGGATCCTATTTTCATAGGCCAATATCGTTGTCATTTTGGAGCTGGGATTTATTGATGGAGTATTCCCAGGATCACTTTTCATTTGATGCACTTGGTGAGTAAAGAGGAGGTGAAGAAGATGAAGTGGTAGATGGAGACATCTATTACTGTAATGTGCTTTTCTTGACTTGGGTTTCCAAGCATGAGGAGAAGGACTTTCAGGCAGCACTTTGTTCATCCCCCTTCATGGGAGTGTGCCAAATTATTATTGAGGATTCATTCATGGATCCATGTATCTTCTTGCTTCAAACATATGGTGAGAGCTTTTTCTTGCATCCTCTTACAATCTTTTGGTAGTGCATTGCTCCACAAGAGGGCAAGCTATTCATTGAGATCCATGATCTATTTGGGCCAAATTATATGGTGGAGACAACCATCTCTTATGTGGCTTTGGGAAAATATGTTTTTCTTACATGTATGTTCATTTGATTCATATGATTAACCATGTAACAAGGAACAATTTGCCATTTATTCTTCTGAAGTAGCAGTTTGCAAAACTGCGCTGTGAAGGCTTGGGGAACTGTTGGTATTCTCTTGCATCACATAGGACCTTCAATATTTCATTCATGATGGTGATAATCATGTTTTTATATGCTGATATTGTTTTATCTTGATGGTAGACATGATGTTGAGTGAGGCACATGGTTTGGATGTGTCCTTTTGGGAAGTAGGTTCCCACATTTTCTGTAGTACATGTTCTAATGGGAACATGGGAAGAGTTGTGGCCACCATAACCAAACACTTGTTTCTCTTAGAGGTGAGCCATGGGTGTGATGGGATACCTTATGATGATACTCTTCCATCCATCACATATGAAAAATTTTGGGCTAACTAGTTTTACAACGTTGGAGAGAGGATCTTTGCAGATCCAATCTTCATATGCCACTTGAGGGAAATATCCTTGTAGCCCAAGATCCATTTGCACTCTAAACTTATCTTAATTGGAGAGGAGAACAATGTGGAGTAGGCCATCTTGTCAACCAGGTGCAGATTTTCAGCCCACCTATTTTGAGGGAGCTCAAGGTGGAGGAACATTTTCAAGAGTTGCCATGTTGGGAGGTGACTCATTTGGTGTGGATGATTGCTTGGGGATGGAGGATCCACATGGGAATTTTGTTTCCCAATACATTTCAGATGCCATGCCTCAAGGGATCCTCTAGGCAACACCTTATTTCCTTCTGGAGTACTCTCCTTATTCATGATGATAGCTATTTAGCTAACTTGCATGATTGGAAGAGGCAATATGGAGATTCATTGCTGACACAAGATCTCATTATTGGGAAGAGATTATCATATGTGGATGCTACAGTAGGAGGAGGGAAAATCATTCAGTTCTATCCTTGCAGTTACTTGAGGACAAGCAACATTTGGGATGGGAGGACTGTAATATTCCTAAATTAGCCCAAGCTAATAGGAATATTCAATTTTTCCTTGTTTTACTTTTCTTTTCATGTTTATGAATAAATTAATAATGGAGGACATGTAATAATCCTTAGATCGAAGAATAAATACATGTCCAATGTGAAAAAGGATAAATCTGGGCCATTGTAATAAAATCCACTTGTGTGTGAAACAAGATTGAGACAATTGACTGGGTCAATAGGACCAAATCTCAGTTCTGTCTAGATTCATTGAACCATCTAGAGCCTCAGCATAGCTTAGATGGAGGAACCTAATGTGAAAGGGGTTAAGTGATTCAAGGTTGTTTATGTTTTTGCACATCCTCATCTTATAAAAGGAAGGAGAAGGCTCAAGAGAAAGGTTGTTGATGTTATTATTTTCTGAAGGTTTTGTCTGTTAAGACACACCTCTGTTGGGGTTTCCTATTCAAGAACTCCCACCTCCTTCCTTGAGCAGCTCTTGGAGGAGCCTTGTTTGCCTAGTCCACTACCCAACATTTGGCCAAGCCTCATCTTGCATCTACAGTGCAGTTCTGCTTAGGATTGGGTTGTCTATGTGAGCTGCAACAAGTGGAAATCTAGATCTGCAAAGATCTAGCTTGTATTGGAACCTCTTCTTAGTGAGTGTGTATTTTAACCTCCTGGAAGAGTGTATCCATTTTTGAGCTTTAGTTTTGCATCTTGGCATCAGGCCAACACAGTTAATCAAGATGCAGCACAGTCTCCCTTAAGGGACTGCATTATTTTCAAAGAGATTAGATCTCTTCAGATCTAATTCATTTCAGTGCTCTTTATCAATGGAGGAGGCCTCTACTCTATTGGAGGAAGGATATTGGAGTGCATGAGCTTCAATTTCAGATCTTGGCATATGGCCATTAGCTGCCTATCCTCTACAGCGCATTTTTTGCACTAGAACTGCATTATTCCTGTAGGAGGTGTTTCAGGGGGTTTGGGTGCATCAATTGGAGAGCTGGTTTTGGAGTGTTGAGGATCCACTCTTCATTCTAAGATCTTGTGGAGGAGATCTATTCATTGTGCTTCCAAATATGATCTGCATCATATGAATGATTCAATATTTCTGAATATTTCAGCAGATTTTCTTTCTTAGATCTCAGATCTACAGTTCATGTTATGTGTAAACCCCGAAATTCCAAGGGGATCTGAAAGAGGAGCTCTTCTAGTGCATGGATCTGATATAGATTTGACATTTTATGCACAGATCTGCTTTAGATCTAACATGTAGCATACAACAGTGTAGCTCAATAAGAATAACGTTTTCAAGGTAGCATTTTGTCAAACATATGGTTGTAGCCATCTTTTGAGGAGATTTATTCTATATTTGTCTTGTATTTTCAGCTATATACTTGATGGAATGAATTGTAAAACTTATTTGCTGCTGAGAATACTATTATAACATCTTTTGTGAGCCTCCTATCACTGCTCTGCAGAAATTTTGTTATTTCCCAAGCAGAATTCTTTGTTGTTGCTGCAGTATCTCTTTGAGGCATTTCTAAAGACAACTAGGCATGGGAGATCTGTTTAGCCCACCTAGGAGGATTTCTTTGTGATTCCCACTTGGATTTAGTACTTAGATACTCAGATCTAAGGGATGCAAGTGCTGGTTTCCATTACTCTAGCAGCCATTACTGAAAAATGCGTTTTCTAGTCATGCCTTTCTAATAGTTCCCAATTTGGGATATTACATAAAGAGAAGGTTCATAGCTCTAACCTAGATCGAACAACGAGGAAAATTGTCCACATAATCTATCGCAATCAACTGGTAAAGTTCGGGGGAAAAAACTGGTTCAGAGCTCCAAATTTCAAATGGTATCTTTCAAATGGGAAAATGAATTGTAAAAAATCTTTTAATTAGTCATTTGATTATTTCAAAATCATATTTAGTGTTGTGACTATGGTTTTTATTCATTTTTTGCTATGAAACATGTATCTTTAATCCATTTGATATTGTTATGAACAAGGTTTATAGTTGATATAGTAATTTAATCTTGAAAACTTATTCAAGAATGATTTGACCACAAAGCATACTTTTATCCTTATTATTTCGAGCTTTGATAAAAATGAAAAATGACTTGAAGCACACTTTTATCGCTTTTTCGAGCTTCGATAATGACGAGAAGGGAACCCCTGTAGTCTTCTTTTATCTCTTTTCAGAATCCGATAATGTGAAAATATTTTCAAGTTTTCTCGTAAAAGTAAATGAAACGACATCTACTCAGTATAAGTTTAACCCCTTTCCAGACTGAGATAGATTATTTACGAAAAAGGAAAACCTTAGTCGAACATGGCTAGGAGGTTCTCTTAGATATCATTTTACACTTTTTCGGATCTGAGTGAAATTTTTTAAAAAGAGGACTCGCGAAGTTTTCTTTTGTCCCCTTCTTCAAACTCTCTAAATATGAAAAAGGACCAGGCAGTCACTGTCGTTAGGCTCGTTAAGACATAAAATAGCGATGGGCTTGTCAATCATGGCAAGAATAGAGTTTCATTTATCGCTAGACTCGTTAAATTATCTAATAGTGATGCATTCTCCTGAAGGGTTGGATTATAGATCAAGCATATGTTATCATCCTCAAGCTTGTTAAAAAGTAATGAGGTACTGGTCGACAAATGACCAGGAAAATTTGGGAAAATGAACAAAACACTTTATGGTAGCAGGTCGCTCTTGAACATGACACTTTCACTCCATCATCATGACTTTTGGGTTGGGTAATATTATTGATGGTTCATTCATACCTATGGTTCATCATACCTTCACTTCGGTTTTGGGTCAATGTTGCCAACTCATCTCACTATTGCTGATATGATCAAGAGAAGTCATCTAGTGAATACTCATCTTTTTGCAATACTCATAAACCTTCATTTTCATGACATTCATCCTTGAACATTATTATATCAAGTCACATTTTGTCTCTGAAAGCAGTAACTTACATTTCGTGATAAAGTGGCTTCCTGTCGACATCAACTCATCATCCATGAAGTTTACTTAGAAACATCATCTTCCACTACCATGAGGCTTGTTACATCATCAAAAAGTTCCTCACTTCCGGATCTTTGACCGAAATATTTTTTTTGGTGTTTGACATCAAATCATTTATTCAAGTCTTGAAAACTGTACTGCAATACCTTAAGAGCCATTAACATCAATGGTGGTGTGATCACAAAATTACTCCTTGATAGGCTGCTAATCAGACAATCTTGTGTAATTATTTAAAACCAATCGTGTGATTGAGGCTTAGCCTCCTCAATTTGAGAGGGCTCTCTCAAGGGTTAATGATATGAAATAGAGATATAGATGGCTAAATTTATTTAAGAAATGAACTGGTTATGATGAATTTAGGTTAAAAATATCATCAACATGTAGACATTGGGCTTATGGAGTCAAAAATTTAGTGATTCATTGAGTTTACTTGACATGGAAGTTGAGGTAGATCATAGTTTTTAGTAATAGGACACACACACACATGAAACATGAAATTACACAACGAATTCACTTATAAAGGAAGTCAGAGCATTAAATGGATGAATTCTGAGTAATATTAATGAAAACCACTACAATTTAGATACATAAGATGTACAAATAGAATAGGAAAGCACTAAAATCCTTCAAAATCTCAAGTTGGTCAAGTAACAAATCTCTGTATTGCTGAAACAATCAATTTACAATAAGCTGCAATTTTTCCAAAAATCTCCAACCCCTAATAAATTTAACTCAATGACCTTTAATAGAGTTGTTACATCATGAGATGAATTGCCTCTAGGCTAGATACATCTAATTTTTTCCTATTGACACCTTGCATAACCATAAAACATTAACTTTATGACAAACAAACACTTATCCTACTTGACATTCCTATTTCAACTCAGACTCAAACTCTTCATTATTATCTTTAACAACCTTATCTACTAAAAGAAATTACATCTTCGAAAATTATGCTGTCACATGGTCAAATTTAGATAACGGGATTCACCACTTTGTGACCACTTAACTGACCTCCTCAAAACTAGGAAACAAAACCCTGCTTTTTAGGTAAACGATCTTCTTCTTCTTTGAATATTTTGGCTGTCATCTAGTCTTCAATTCATGGTCCTTGAGTGTTTAATAATTTCTTTACATGGTCTTTAATTCTTCCATAACCTCCAGTTGTCCAAGAACTACTCCAAAACCTGCTGTTAGCCCCCCTATGAAATTCTTGACAAGCAAGCTGGGGGCTGAATTATTTTGGAAGCCTTCAAGGAATGTCTTTCCCTTGAAAACACATCTTCCTTGAAGTCCCCATGTTCTAAGCCTGATATACTCCCCCTCTGCTAATTCATGCCCCCCCAAGAGGCCTTCTTTGACCCCTTGTACCCTTGAAAAACCCCACAATTTCATGATTCTGACTTCCTTCCTCCATAAACCCCATTTCATAAGGTCTAGGGTCCCTTCTTACCATTATCGGAATTTCCATTTCCTTTGAAAAAACATTGAAAAACCATAAAAACACATATTTTCCATACATCAGACTTTAGCCCCCTCGGGCTAAGTCTCCAATTCTTTTCTCTCCATGCGTCCGAGCGCCATAACCACTTGCTTAACCCATCAGGCGTTTGTTCTCTCCACTGTCTTTTCCGCCCAAAAATCATAGAAAACCTTTGTTAAAGAACATTTTCGGGTTTTGATTATTTTCTAAAGATTTCCACCAGTTTGATTATCCGTTAAATCTCCGCTGTAGATCTGCTACGCAAATCCAAGGGTGCGGAACGTGGTGTTTCCCCGTGGGCCCTGTCAACCATACGTCTTCCCCCCAAATCCGGCGGTTTATTCCGCACCATTTTTGCGTGCTGGCGGTTTTTCCCCAACGTCGGGCGATTCCACTCATAAACTGACAGGCATCATCTGTCCTATTTTCAAACTGTTTTCCTCGCTAAATTTATCTCCCGTGCACTAACTCACGACCCGGGACGCCCAGCGAAACCCATGTTGACCGTCCGATCCCAGGCGCCCCATCCAACGGCTCCCGATCGTCAAAGACGCACGATGTTTAATAAAGTTGCGCGTGCGATAGTCCGTGTCCTGGCCCGCCTTCAATCATCCTCCATCGTTGATCTCTGTCCGATTGATGGTTCAGATCTGTCCCTCCATTGTTGACCAGTCCACGGTCTCCCGCCTCACCCCGTCTCGCCATGTCATTGCCACCTGTACGCCCCGTACATTCCCCGTCTCCGTCACTATATCTTTGGTTTTATCGTGATTTTTAATGTTTTTCGTTCATCTATTACGTGCATTCGCACTGTGTTTCATTGTTCCTCCGCTAGAGCATTCCGCCATTGTTTTCCACGATCTCTCCCCATTTCTCCATCTGCATGGTTTTTTCCAGCACGTCCATTTCTTCCATCCACATCACCTGCCACCCTCGCCCATGGATTTCCCCACATTTTTTGTGTCTTGCAAGGATATTTGAAAGAAATGGCCGCCATGATCGCCCAGTTTCCTATGCAGCGGCCGAGAGATGCAGGAAAGCTTTGTACCTTGGTACATTTAATGAAGAGGGCCCGGGAAGGTGAAGACAGGTCGTTTATTCAAAGAACAGGGTTCAAGATCAGTGAAAACCTTTCAGCACTATTAAAAGCCTGAGCTAACCTGTCAGAAGAAAACGGAGCTGCAGAATGTTTCAGCGCAGAGAAAAAGGAAGATTAAAGCTAGTTTATGAGGATCTTGAGCTTTTAACCCGAAGTTTAAAGGCAAAGCATCAGTTCACAGACCACGAGGATCGATCAAAGGATCCTGAGTGCTGGAAAAAGGTAATATCAGGGTTTTTCATCAGCAGAATGTTTTTTATGCATCAAGTACATGGCGCCCAAACAACTTTTATTATGCACCATGTCCCTGAAGAGTTTTCCACCAGACTACAGCTCAAAACAGTCAGACATTTATATGACAGGCCTTTCAGTAGTTTATTTTATTTTGTTCAAATCACCAGGAGTACTTCAGCTGAAAGATGTCAAGATAAAATCTGGAGCAGATCATTCTCTCACAGGGAAGGTGACAAAGATTAAATATACAGTATGTCAAGCAGAATGGGTTTCGGCCCTGCATTCATTGTTATGTTTAATGATACATTTAATTTTCATCTACTCCTTCAGTCGATCTTAGGTTCATCCTTTGCTATAAAGCACAAAAGGAAACATTGTAATGGTGGTTGATGAGATATCTGTGAAATGCAAGTATTCTCCTCTTGAGACAAGTTCTCTGTGTATATTGTAAGATAGACTGAGATTAGATGTATTCAGACTGAATGTTCAAGCTATGGGCAATGATGTACCTGATTGGTGTTGTTTTTAATATGACAAGCATGTTTCTTTGGATCCTGATCTAAAGCAGCTGGTGATGTTTCCTCTTTCTCTGTATTTGTGATTGACTTGCTCTCATGTTATGTTTCATTTTATTTCATTTCTGCTGGTAGGCAACAGAAGTATAACATAGGATTCACCCTTGTTAGGTGCCCTATGCTTCCTGCTCTCCCTACCTCAATGTTTTCTGCTTATATGTGTATCTAAATGTTGATTTCAATCGATTTAACCAGTGTAGTGTATGATATTGCCTGCTCTCTGATGTATGAGTTCATGGAATCAGTATTTAGATGTTCTTGGTAGGATTTGGCTGGAAGGTTTGGGAACACTGGGGATTAGTGTTAGCCCTGTCCACTAGGATCCTTGTGCGACCAGTTAACCTTTCCAAGATCCCTTGTAATTAGTTCTGATTTTGTCCAAGCAGGCCTGGAGTTAAATGACCTCTGGTCTGATCTATAGACAGAATTGGTTGTTTCTCCCCCTTTCATTTTCTGTCCTTAATGTTCCATTCCATCTTCTAACCTTTAAAATCCAGATTATTTAGATGACTAGCCCAACTGAAAGCTTGCACATTGAACAAAAATTAAACCCTTTCTTGACTCCATAGCCCAATGGCTTTGATGTTCTCTGAGTTATCTGTCTCTGCCTAAGCTTCCTCCTTGCTCACCCTTGTCTTATATTGGTCCTTCTTTTCCTGATTCCCTCCAACCAATCACAAACAATCAAACCAAAAACCCTGAGCCTATAAATAGCCTAAAACCATAACATCCGCACCTCAAAGACATATCCTTTGACCCATATAGAGAGATCCCTCTTTGGACCTAGGAGGGCTAGATCCTAAGGTCTGAAAGTGGTTCTACGTTGTCTCATCTTTTGGTCTTTGTCAACCTGGCCAAAACATGGGAACCCCAACATAATGGCGACTTTGCTGGGGAGAAGACCACTTTGCCTTTAGATTGGCTTTCAATTGCTAATGGTGGACAGCAGCCTACTCCAAATGTTCATGTACATCCACCTGGTGACTCCACACTCCCTATGATCCAAAGACCAAATGACTCCACTGGTAGAAGACTCCGAACTGGTTGAGAAGATACAGTGACCTCTTTCTGATTTACAAACATGCTTCCACGCATACAGAGAAGATATGCCCCAATGAGTAGGGAGCATATTCATGGATTCCCACACAAAATTCCTGAAGTGGACTGGTTAAAAAACCTGCCTATTTTTCAGGGTGAAAACGCTGAGGACCCCTTGCTGCATCTCATCAAGTTTCATATACATGTGTGGAAATTTAAAGTTGAATGGCATGAAGACTGCCTAATGAAAATTTTCATGGCAACGTTAGAAGGAAAGGCTAGGGTCTGGTATGAATGGTTAGAACCTCGGAGTTTGTTTTCTTTAAAGGACATGCACCAAGTATTTTACAAGAATTATAAAGGAAACTCTCCACCCTTATCATGGGACTGTTGTGATCAATCCCAGAATATCATACAATACCTGTTAGAAATTGATAAGGAATTGGTTAATACGCAATCTGAAGATCTGTTGACAGCCATTCAAGATTTTCATATGCATCCTAGTTATCACAAGAATATGGATGAATTGGCTGAGGAAGAAAACAGTCAAGAGGCTGTGGACTTTTTTCAAGATATTCCTGAAAACTCAGTTGTTGATTCATCATTCTTTATGGTTGAGGCTCAATATGACATCCAGCCTGAAGTCTAGTCTTCAGAGGAAACAGAGAGCTGCTGCACTTCTGCACAAAGGGACACAAGACCATCCTCCCCTTTGACAGAGGAAGAAATAGATCAAATCATCAATAGACAACCGGCCTCTAAATTTTTTTACAGATTAGAAATTCTTGTCCATTCATCTGATGAGCTTTATTGTACAGGGTTGGAAAGCTCACATGAAAATCAGAATGAAGAAAAATCTGCTGACAATCCAGTATATCTAATTGGTAACATTACTTACATTCTCGATTCCCTTATCTTTGATCTATCTGATGATGATGTTCTCCAAACAGAAGTTGATCTTGCAGGGTCATCATTAGTAGATTTATGGGAGGAAAATCATTTCCATTTACTTCCAAAGAGTAATGAGCCAATGCAGGCTATTTATGGTACTGATGAAGAAAGCTTTAAGAGTGCAGAACAGGGTGAAGGATCTCTAGATATTTGCTTCATTCCATTACAACTCATCAGTAATGGTTTTCACATGATTGGAGGCCAGCAACCTTTCTTTTCAAGAGATGAGGAGGAAAGCAAAGAAGAGATTCCGGAGCAGAATGTAAGCAAGGAGCCTTCTCTTGAAGAAGAGAAAGCAATGGACCAAAACCTTGCTCTAGAATACACTGATCTTTTCACAGAGCTCAGCCCACCAGATCAGAATGTATCAGAGCTCCAGGAGGACACAGCTACAGTCTACGATGAGTCCTCCAGTTCAGAAAATGAAGAAGATGAAGAAGATTCTCTTTCCCAAGAGAGTCTTATTCTTGATCCAGTGGAAGGAGGAGAAATCCTCGTTGAAGCCTGCCTGTCAAATGTTCATAGCCAGGTATCTCTTCATGATCCTTATGCACATTTCCTGCATACATTTGAGGAAGGATCGTAGGTCTTGTTGAGCGGCATGTTGCAGACAGAAAGAAAATTTTTCAAGGCTGTTGTTATTGAACAAAAAGAGTGGGAGCTGCCCTGCCTATCTAGCATGCTCAACGAGTTGAGCAAGAAAGGCCAGCCATGGGATCATCTGATGGGTTGGTTACATTGGAAGACCATGTTTGTAAGCTAGACTTGTAAATATTTCAATAGAGTAGGGTAGGTAGGAAAAGCTCAATAAAGCTCAGCCTATGAGCATGTAGTTAGTTGTTTCATTTTCTGTCTTAGAATGTAGAGAAGAAACCTGCTAGACAGTCTAATCCTAGCAGGTAGTAGTGTAGGTAGAGAAACATATGAGGCCAACAGTTTAACCTGGTCTCATGGAGCAATAAGGTTAGATTTAGAATAGGTTGTTTTTGTTTTAAAAATAAAATGATGTAAAGGGTCTACTAGTTCAAATGCACCCAAGGGAAAATGGTAGAGCTGTAGTTTGGGGAGGCAGATTGGTTGGGAAATATTTTTGCTGATGTTTATATCACACTGCGGCAGCTAAAATCAAAGAAGGAAGATGGATTATGATAGCAGGCACCTGGCCTACACCAAGAGATCATTTTCTGAATTCTTAACTCCTCTAAGGAGAAGCCATCCCCATGTGGAGCCACTGTTAGCCCCCCTATGAAATTCTTGTCAAGCAAGCTGGGGGCTGAATTGTTTTGGAAGCCTTCAAGGAATGTCTTTCCCTTGAAAACCCATCTTCCTTGAAGTCCCCATATGCTAAGCCTGATATACTCCCCCTATGCTAATTCATGCCCCCCCAAGAGGCCTTCTTTGACCCCTTGTACCCCTGAAAAACCCCACAATTTCATGATTCTGTCTTCCTTCCTCCATAAACCCCATTTCATAAGGTCTAGGGTCCCTTCTTAGCATTATCGGAATTTCCATTTCCTTTGAAAAAATATTGAAAAACCATAAAAACACATATTTTACATACATCAGACTTTAGCCCCCTCGAGCTAAGTCTCCAATCCTTTTCTCTCTATGCAACCGAGCGCCATAACCACTTGTTTAACCCGTTGGGCGTTTGTTCTCTCCACTGTCTTTTCGGCTCAAAAATCATAGAAAACCTTTGTTAAAGAACATTTTCGGGTTTTGATTATTTTCTAAAGATTGCCGCCAATTTGATTATCCGTTAAATCTCCGCCGTAGATCTGCTACGCAGATCCAAGGGTGCGGAACGTGGCATTTCCCCGTGGGCCCCGTCAACCATACATCTTTCCCCCAAATCCAGCGGTTTATTCCGCACCTTTTTTGCATGCTGGCGATTTTTCCCCAATGCCGGGCGATTCCACTCATAAACTGACACGCGTCCTCTGTCCGATTTTCAAACCGTTTTCCCCGATCACTAAAGTTATCCCCCGCACGCTAACTCACGACCCGGGACGCCCAGCGAAACCCATGTCAACCGTCTGATCCCAAACGCCCCATCCAACGGCTCCCGATCGTCAAAGACGCATGATGTTTAATAAAGTTGCGCACGCGATAGTCCGTGTCCTGGCCCGCCTTCAATCATCCTCTGTCGTTGATCTCCGTCCGATCGACGGTTCAGATCTGTCCCTCCATTGTTGACCAGTCCACGGTCTCCAGCCTCACCCCGTCTCGCCATGTCATTGCCACATGTACGCCCTGTACATTCCCCTTCTCCGTCATTATATCTTTGGTTTTATCGTGATTTTTAATGTTTTTCGTTCGTCTATTATGTGCATTCGCATTGTGTTTCATTGTTCCTCCACCAGAGCATTCCACCATTGTTTTCCACGATCTCTCCCCATTTCTCCATCTGCATGGTTTTTTCCAGAACGTCCATTTCGTCCATCCACATCACCCGCCACCCTTGCCCATGGATTTCCCCACAGTCTTCGTGTCTTGCAGGGATATTTGAAAGAAATGGCCGCCATGATCGCCTAGTTTCCTATTCAGCGGCCGAGAGATGCAGGAAAGCTTTGTACCTTGGTACATCTAATGAAGAGGGCCCGGGAAGGTGAAGACAGGTCGTTTATTCAAAGAACAGGGTTCAAGATCAGTGAAAACCTTTCAGCGCTATTAAAAGCCAGAGCTAACCTGTCAGAAGAAAACGGAGCGGCAGAATGTTTCAGCACAGAGAAAAAGGAAGATTAAAGCTAGTTTATGAGGATCTTGAGCTTTTAACCCGAAGTTTAAAGGCAAAGAATCAATTAACAGACCTTGAGGATCGATCAAAGGATCCTGAGCACTGGAAAAAGGTAATATCAGGGTTTTTCATCAGCAGAATGTTTTTTATGCATCAAGTACATGGCGCCCAAACAACTTTTATTATGCACCATGTCCCTGAAGAGTTTTCCACCAGACTACAGCTCAAAACAGTCAGACATTTATATGACAGGCCTTTCAGTAGTTTATTTTATTTTGATCAAATCACCAGGAGTACTTCAGCCAAAAGATGTCAAGATCAAATCTGGAGCAGATCATTCTCTCATAGGGAAGGTGACAGAGATTAAATATACAGTATGTCAAGTAGAATGGGTTTCGGCCCTGCATTCATTTTTATGTTTAATGATACATTTAATTTTCACCTACTCCTTCAGTCGATCTTAGGTTCATCCTTTGCTATAAAGCACAGAAGGAAACATTGTAATGGTGGTTGATGAGAAATCTGTGAAATGCAAGTATTCTCCTCTTGAGACAAGCTCTCTGTGTATATTGTAATATAGAATGAGATTAGATGTATTCAGACTGAATGTTCAAGCTATGGGCAATGATTTACCTGATTGGTGTTGTTTTTAATATGACAAGCATGTTTCTTTGGATCCTGATCTAAAGCAGCTGGTGATGTTTCCTCTTTCTCTGTATTTGTGATTGACTTGCTCTCATGCTATGTTTCATTTTATTTCATTTCTGCTGGTAGGCAACAGAAGTATAACATAGGATTCACCCTTGTTAGGTGCCCTATGCTTCCTGCTCTCCCTACCTGAATGTTTTTTGCTTATATGTGTATCTGAATGTTGATTTCAATCGATTTAACCAGTGTAGTGGATGATATTGCCTGCTCTCTGATGTATGATTTCATGGAATCAGTATTTCGATGTTCTTGGTAGGATTTGGCTGGAAGGTTTGGGAACACTGGGGATTAGTGTTAGCCCTGTCCACTAGGATCCTTGCATGACTAGTTAACCTTTCCAAGATCCCTTGTAATTAGTTCTGATTTTGTCCAAGCAGGCATGGAGTTAAATGACCTCTGGTCTGATCTATAGACAGAATTCGTTGTTTCTCCCCCTTTCATTTTCTGTCCTTAATGTTCCATTCCATCTTCTAACCTTTAAGATCTAGATGATTTAGATGACTAGCCCAACTGAAAGCTTGCACATTGAACAACAAGTAAACCCTTTCTTGACTCCATAGCCCAATGGCTTTGATGTTCTCTGAGTTATCTATCTCTGCCTAAGCTTCCTCCTTGCTCACCCTTGTCTTATATTGGTCCTTCTTTTCCTGATTCCCTCCAACCAATCACAAACAATCAAACCAACAACCCTGAGCCTATAACTAGCCTAAAACCATAACATCCGCGCCTCAAAGACATATCCTTTGACCCATATAGAGAGATCTCTCTCTGGACCTAGGAGGGCTAGATCCTAAGGTTTGAAAGTGGTTCTATGTTGTCTCATCTTTTGGTCTTTGTCAACCTGGCCAAAACATGGGAACCCCAACACCTGCTAAAAAGGATAAAATACAGTGCGCTATGAAAGTAAGGCATTTTCGTAGCGCAGTTTCGTAGTGCTGAAAAACAAGTCTTTAACCTAAAAATTTTTAGCTCTTTTGTTTTGAATAAGGTTCATCATAAAAAAAAAACATCTTTCATACCAATTTCATCTCTTAATACCCTCAAAAACTGGCCAAAAAGTAAAAAACCCAGCTACAGTAGTTTCATAACGCTTTGCTGCCGTTCAAGCCTAGAGGCGCTACGAAACTGCTGAAAAGTACTGAAAATATAGTTTTTTGCATAATTTTGGAAAATGAAAGTTGTAAGTGCCAAAAGCTTGTAACTAACATGTCTTCATCCTCCATTAACCATAAACCAACTCGCTTTAGGCTCCTTGAGGCATTTCTTCCTCATTTACAATTGGTTGGGCTATTGTTTCTTCAATTACTGTCATTTTAAGCCCCTTTTTCTCTAATTCTTCATGTATCAGTTCAAGTTGCTCATGTATATCCTTGACCTGGTATTTAAGTATTTTTTTAGTGGATTTTAAATGAGTGTTCACATTTTTGACATGCTTGGATTCTAACCTTGATGGAATTGTCCACTTGACAAATTGTTGTGTATTGTCTAAGGTTTTTGAGACAGTGTTCACCTGTTCTTCCCAAAATGCCTTCATCTTTTCAAATTGAATTTTCTCAACACTGTTTTTCCTAGCTTCTTTTTTCATGACAACAATCTCCTCATCTACCAATTTCAATTTCTCTTCAAGGAGTTGCAACTCTGTTTTTTTGTCACCTTCTCCTTTCCCTTTTTTGATTTGCTAATTTTATCCTTTGTTGTGGGTGATGAGAGGTAAATAATCTCTTGAGGTGGTGGAGTTGTCTCAATAAGTACTTGAACTTATTTGCTTCTCTCTATCAATTTCCTAGCATGCCTTGTAATGGGTTTTCTTGCTTGGAAAATGAAACCTGCATCTTCTCTCTCAAACTCTAATTTCTTTTAGATTTGGCCTTCTTTAACTTCTACCCAACTTCCTCTATGAATTTATCTTGGAAAATAGGTGTTTCCTCTATGTCATTGGCATGTAGAATATCCTCTAGATTCCCCTTAGCTTCTTCTTTTTCTTCTACAGCCACTGTCTTCTCTTTCAAAACCACTATTTTGCTTCTAGTCATTCTTTTGGTCCCTTATTTGCTAACAGTTTGTTCCTATTTTGCAGGCATGACCACCTTTGATTTTTATTTTGTAGGCTTGACCACCTTTGATTTTTTTTTTTAGGTGGGACATTTGGTGTGTCAAGAATCTGCATTTTCTCTGGCTCCTTCATAGTGTAATATCCCAAAATTGGGATTGCTAGCAAGGCATGCCTGAAAAACGCATTTTTTAGGAATGGATGCTACAAATCTTGAAATTAACCCTTGTATTCCTTATATCTGAGTATCTAAGACCTAAATCCAAGAGGAGATCAGAAAAAAATCTCTCTAGGTGGGTTAAACAGATCTCCCACACCTAGGAAGGCTTGAAAACTGCCCAAAGAAGGGACTGCAACAATACAAAAGAACACTGCCCATAAAATAACGTAGTTTTAGATAGAAGTAGTAGTAGGCCAATATGATAGCTTAAAAATAGCTTATACAATGATAAATAAGATTTACAGTATAGCCCAATCAATGTACAGGAGAAAGAAAGAGACTTCGATGGAGAAAAACCCTCTAAAAGAGGTACTGCAACAATGTCTTTCACTGCAAAGCCTTGACAACATTATTTTTATGAATAAACAGTAGCTGTAGGTTACAACTCAGATCTAGCACAGATCTGTGTATAAAATATTAGATCTATTTCAGATCTGTACACTAGAATGTCTCTATTTTACATACCCCTTGGGGTTTTTAGCAAAACATGAAAGCACAAGAGTAGATCTGAGATCTACTGCAGCAGATTTGTAGAATTCTTCAAGAATTATGAAGTAAATAAATCAATGAATAAATAATATCTGAAACATACATGGATTATTTGGCTAATCCATGGATCACCATAGTGTAAGGAAGGCTCCTTTACACTAGAGATCTCTACAAATAGCTGCCAAACACCCTGCAACTCTCCACTTATTAAATAACGCATTCTAGGGATAGAAACTGCATTGTAGACTTGATGTAGACTTTGGCCTGATGCCAAGGTATGGATATGGAGTTCCAATGATCTAGGACACTCTTGCCAATGGAATAGAAGACTTTCCCAGTGAAAAGAGGGGCTAGATGTGCATACATCTGAAGAGATCTATCTCCCACTTGCTGCTGCTCACAAGGACAACCAAACCCTCAACAGGATCTGAATTGTAATTGGAAGAAGAAGCTTGGCCAAATTCCTGATAGTGGACCAAGAAAAGAAATACTCTTCCAAGAGGCCTCTCAAGGAAAGAGGTGGGATTCCCGTCCAGGAACACCCAAGTGCTAAACAACACTATTCTCAGCTAAACAACCAGAGAATGAGAAGTGTCTAAATAGACAAATCCTTTCAATAAAATATGTTCAAAAACCCTTCTCATGTTGTCCTCCTCCTCCTTAAATAAGATGGAATCCTTGCCAAACCTTAAACCATCTCAATGGTTTAGTTGCATTCACATGATTAGCCTCCAACTAAAACTGCGATGTGCATCTAGATGGTTCAATGTATCTAGACAACGCTTATGATTTGGTTTAGTTGACCCTGTCAAATGACTTAATCCCTTTCACACATAAGGGTGTTTTTCTCAAGTAGCCCAGATTTAGCCTTGTTCATATGGGAATTTGTTAGGTCCCTATATTACTAGTATAGTCCCTTATTGTTATTAGTGTAACCCGCTTATTTTTATTATTGTACTCTTGTAACCCCCATTTTGTTATTATTTTTCCCTTAAATTATTATTGTTAGGTCGACTAGGATTACATTATGACCACATGGACTCCTATATATAGAAAGGAGGTTTTGTAAATTGTATCACCCAAGATTTGTTCATTTATGTAATGTATTGGAGGTTTCCCCCTCAAAGTGGCTTATTTCTAAGGCTTTGATATCTCTTTTCTTCTATTTTTGGAGCTGGTTACACAACATTTGGTATCAGAGCTTTGGATTCTAGGGTTTCGCTACTCCAAACAGGTCATTGTGGAATTTTTGCTATAACTTGTTTTCTACGAAGTTTCAGAAGCTGAAATTTTTAGGGTTCGAAGCCGAAATCCTGAGGAACAGCATAAAAAAATTTCAGATCTTGGTTCGCAATATTTTTGGAGATATGATCTGTGGAATTTAGGTCTTGTTTCAGGCTCCTAAACAGGTCATCGTGGAATTTGCGCTATAAAGTTTTTTCTACGAAGTTTCAGAGGCTGAAATTTTTAGGGTGCAAAGCTGACATCCTAATGAAAATGTTCAAAAAATTTCAGAGCTTGGTTCGCAATATTTTCGGAGATATGATCTGTGGAAGGTAGTGCTTTTTCAGGCTCCTGAATTTCTTCTCAAAGAGGTGATCGTGGGAAAATATTCATAACTCTCTTTCTGAGAATCAGATTGGAGTGCCGTAAAAATTGGTCACAAGTAAATGGACTTTAGTTTCTTGGCTATCAATTTTAGAGCTGAAGGATGAAACAGTGACACGTGGCCAGTCATACAAGTTCGCTCTACGAACCAGTCCATAATTAGGTCATTGTGGGAGATTGGACACAAATTTGTCTTGGAGAAGCCAAATTAGGTCATAATTGTGGCATTTGAAAGATAATTAAGAGGGCTACATTGTTACCAAAATTCAAATATTTAAGTGATGCAATCACAGAGATAATCCAATTTCAATATCGAGCTCCTAAAAAGCAAGAAAAATGTGTGTATTTTTTTCCTGAATTGCATAAGTCTTGTTTGAAGAATCAATTTGAATTGATTCCAAGGGCATATTGTAGAATAGATATCAGTATTGGGTTCTAAAATATGCCCCGTAAAAATAATTCAACACCCATTAAGCCTTCATAAGGCTCTACTATGACTCATGACGATGAAGCATTGCAACATGATCTATCAAAATTACAAGAGCAAGTGCAACAAATTTCACTCTCGCAAAGAGCAACAAAAAATGAAATGGAAGTTTTGAAGAAAGGCGTGGAAGTGAAGATGGATGACATGGAAGCTGGCATGGAAGTTAAGATGGATGACATGAAAGATAACATGGAAAACATGAAGAATGATCTAAAATCAAACATTGAAGGTTTGACAAAGTTGATACAAGAAATGTTTCCTAATGGTGAAAAGATAGTAGAAGAACCTCATGATGAGAACAAAATAAATGTTAATCGTGATTTCATAAACTCTAATGATGGCGGGAAGAACCACCATATTCCAAAAATGGATATGAGGAAGTTTGATGGAAAGGATCCTGTAACATGGATACTACAGATGGAGCAATATTTTGATCTCCATAACGTGAAAAACACACAAAAGGTACGCATTGCAACTTTACATTTAGAACAAAATACATTTGTACGGTATCGATGGCTTTGTTCCCGTAAAAAAAATGTCACTTGGTCAATTTTTACGAAGGAAATGATAGCACATTATGAGGATATGAAGAGAAACACATTCTTTAGCCAATTGATAAATCTCAAACAAAAGGGTTTAGTGGGGTAGCACATTGAGGACTTCCAAAAATTGAATGTACGGGTAACTGATATTCCAGAGGAACACAGGATCGATCTCTTCATAGGCACTTTAAAGGATAATGCATTGGTAGGAATTACCACTCCTCAAACTCTCAAGATAGAAGGACAGATCAAGAAGAAAAAGGTAATAGTGTTGATTGATTCAGGTAGCACCCATAATTTTATTCATTGTAAGGTAGCCAAGGAATTAAATTGTTTCCTATACCCAACACTAGAATGTCAAGTAATGGTTGCAAATGGAGGAACTATAAATTGCTCTGGAAAATGCTAGAATATCAAGCTAACCATGGGGGAATATGTATTGACTAGTCCAATGCTTTCCATTCCTATGGAAGGTGCTGATGTTGTACTAGGAGTACAATGGTTACAATCTTTGGGGACGGTAGCTTTTAATTTTCAAGAATTTTTCTTGAAATTTTTTTCAGAATGAAAGGAAATCAAATTACGGGGTGTTGCGGGGAAGCCGGGAAAGATAATAAGCTCTAATGTCATGAAAAAGCTTCTAAAGAAAGAACAACGAGGTGTAATTGCACAATTATGCTCACTAGAAGTTGCAACATCAAAATCATCTATTTCTGCAGATCTCCAAAAAGTCTTGGACAATCATTCCAAGGTGTTTGAAACTCCCAAAGGACTCCCACCTATTAGTGATCATGATCATGCTATTCATTTGATTCCAGGAAGTGTTCCTCCAAAAATCAGGCCTTATAGATATCCTTACATCCAAAAGAGTGAAATTGAACGTATGATTGCAGAAATGTTAGAGGCGGGTATAATTCAACCTAGTCAAAGTTCTTTCTCTGCTCCTGTAGTATTGGTACACAAGGATGGATCGTGGTAAATGTGTCTGGATTATAGGGAGCTCAATAAGCTCACCATTAAAGATAAATTTCCCATTCCTGTGATTGATGAATTATTGGATGAATTACATGGAGCAAATTATTTTACCAAGTTGGATCTTCGTTCAGGATATCATCAAATTTGAATGAAGACTAAAGATATTCCAAAAACAACATTTCGAACTCATGAGGGTCATTATGAATTTTTGGTCATGCCTTTTGGCCTTACCAATGCACCTTCTACATTTCAAGGGTTGATGAATTCCATTTTCAAACCCTTCCTTAGAAAATTTGTGCTAGAAATTTTTGATAATATACTAATCTATAGCAGGTCTTGGAAGGATCATGTTGAACATGTTGACAGGGTGCTCAAACTATTGCAAGAGAAAAAATTATATGCAAAAACATCCAAATGCTTCTTTGGAGTACAAGAGGTGGAATATCTGGGTCATATTGTATCTCACAAGGGTGTTAAAGTAAACCCTAACAAAATTAAATCCATTAAGGAATGGAAAGTCCCCACAACCATAAAGAAGTTGCGAGGATTTCTCAGGTTAACAGGGTATTATTGCAAGTTTGTTAAGAATTATGGGAGAATAGCAGCACCTCTAAGAAAGATGCATTTTCATGGAATCCTGAAGCAACTAAGGCCTTTGAACATCTTAAAGAGCCAATGTGCCTAGCACTGGTCTTAGCTACGCCAGACTTCACAAAAACCTTTATTGTGGAATGTGATGCCTCATGAAATGGAATTGGTGTTGTTTTAATGCAGGAAGGAAGACCCATTGCTTTTGAATGTCGTCCAATCAAAGGAAAGTATTTACAGAAACCTATTTATGAGTAGGAAATGTTAGCAATACTGCATGCACTAAAGAAATGGAGAAATTACCTAATGGGAAGACACTTCAAGGTAAAAAATGATCATGATAGTATTAAACACTTCTTGGAACAAAGACTATCTTCAGAAGAGCAGCAAAAATGGGTCACAAAGATGTTGGGTTATGACTTTGAAATAATCTACAAAAAAGGAAAGCTTAATGTTGTTGCAGATGCACTCTCAAGAAAGAGTGAAGAGGTGGAAGAATTGCTTTGTGCCATTTCTATTATCCAACCAGATTGGATAACCGAAGCAAGAGATAAATGGAAGAAGGAAAAAGATATATGGACACTCATTCAAAAGTTGCAGCAAGATCCTAGTACATTTGATACATTTAGTTGGAAAAATGTTTCCTTATGGTACAAAGATCACTTATATCTTTGTAAGAATTCCCAACTAAAACAAAAGATTCTTCTGGAATTGCACACTTCTCCTTTGGGAGGACACTCAGGATTTTTAAAAACTTACCACAGGGTGAAGAAATAATTTTTTTGGGATGGCCTTAAATCTAATATTCAAAATTTTGTGGTGAAATGTTTGGTTTTCCAGCAGAATAAAGTTGAGACAATTAAGACTCCGGGACTTCTACAACCTTTATCCATTCCAAGTCAACGTTGGGAGGAGATTTCAATGGATTTTATCACAGGTTTACCTAAGTCTGACGGAAAGAGTGTCATCATGGTGGTAGTTGATAGACTTACCAATTATGCACACTTTTGTGCATTTTATCATCCATTTAATGCAAGTACAGTTGCTACTACATTTATGGATAGAATTCAAAATCTACTTGGAAGCCCAAGGGTTATTGTGAGTGACAGAGATCCCATTTTTACTGGAAATTTTTGGATGGAGTTATTTTCTTCTTTAGGTACTCAATTAGCTCATAGCTCATCTTATCATCCTTAATATGATTGTCAAATTGAGATAGTAAATAAATGTTTGGAAGGATATCTTCGTTGTTTTTTATCTGATAAACAATCACAATGGGTCAAGTGGTTACCTCTCACTGAATGGTGGTATAACACTTCCTTCCATATTGCAGCAAAAATGACCCCATTTATGGCACTTTATGGATATCATCCACCATCCATCACATCATCTCTAAGGGAAAATTCGAAGGTTCAAGCAGTGGAAGATCACATCGAGCATCAACAAGAAGTTCTCCAACTCTTACAGGATAACCTGAATTTGGCACAAAATCAAATGAAACAACAAGCAGATCAACATCACAGCGAGAGAAGTTTTGATGTAGGAGATTGGGTATTTTTACAGTTACAACCATACAAACAAATGTCCCTCAAGTAAGATAAGAAGGATAATAAATTATCGCCAAAGTACTATGGTCCTTACAAGGTGTTGCAAAAGATTGGTACCATGTCATACAAATTGGAGCTTCCTGCTTCTTCGCGAGTGCATCTAGTTTTCCATGTTTCATGCTTAAAGAAGGTTATAGGTGAAAATCTTCCAGTTCAAACAATATTGCTAGAACTTGATGAGGAAGGAAAAATCATATTGGAACCTGAAGCGATCACGGAAACAAGAACTCGACAACTACATAATCGATCAATTTCAGAGTATCTCATCAAGTGGAAGAACTTACCCACTGAATATTCTACATGGGAGGATGAGAATTTTATACAGAAGCACCCAGAGCTACTCCAGTGTTGAGGACAAAACTTTTTTGGAGAGGGGCATGTTAGGTCCCTATATTACTAGTATAGTCCGTTATTGTTATTAATGTAACCCCTTTATTGTTATTATTGTACCCTTGTAACCCCCATTTTGTTATTATTGTGCCCTTAAATTATTATTGTTAGGTCAGCCAGGATTACATTATGGCCACATGGACTCCTATATATAGAAATGAGGTTTTGTAAATTGTATCATCCAAGATTTGTTCATTTATGTAATGTATTGGAGGTTTCCCCCTTGAAGTGGCTTATTTCTAAGGTGTTGATATCTCTTTTCTTCTATTTTTGGAGCTGGTTACACAACATAATTGATTTATTTTGTTGTTTTAGGAGTTTAATTTATCCTCCTTTACAATTTTATTCTTGCAACAAGGAAATGAAAACAAAATAGTATATTCCTATTAGCTTGGGCTAAGTGGGAATATTACACATAGTTTACTTAATTGGCTTTTCCCTTGCAGGTTCATTTGGTTTTGAAACCTAATTTTGGCTCTGTTCTGCTGCTAGAGGTGATGGAACATTCTTAGTTTTAGGAGTTTTTGAAGGAGTTAGAGCATCTAATTCAAAATCACTGACAAACAAGAATGAGGACCAATCTCTGCCTAAACTTTGAAGTTCATCTAAAACCAATAATTTCATTAAGCCATGATGAAATAATGATGTCTCACTCCCCTCAAAGATTGCTTGGATCTTATCAGCCTTATTTTATAAACTTCTATGAAAATAGAAAGGTAAGTTAAGGAAATCTTACCAGTGAAGTGCAGAAGTAATTTGAAATGGTATGTGTAGACTCTGTGATATCTACCTTCACAGGTAAAGTACTTTTGGATGATGAGCAGAAATTTTCAATAGTAATCTTTAATGCAGCTTCTTGGAACAACATTGTTGAGATCCATCTCAGTGTGCTCAGGCTTTATGAACACCTTACACTTCTCCATGTTAAACTTGAAACCTTTGAACTAGGTTTCTTGACCTCTTGGAATTTCTGTAGCAACAGCAATAACCTTTGGTGTGATGGAAAAATTTAGCATTCCCACTTTAGTGGTTTTTCCACTGAAATTAAAATAAAACTCCTTAGATACCTGTGTATGACAGCCCTGCAATTTCTCACAAAACTATAGGCAACTTGCATTTCTGAAGGCTTCCATTACTGTTGGATCTTGAGTGATTACTTTAATGTCTTTAGGTTCATATCTCAAACATAGTCCACCCTTGTGTATTTTTCTTTTCTCTGCCATAGCTTCTTAAAGAATTTCTCAGCCTAGCTTGATGATGTTCAACCTCGCTTGATGAATTTGCAGGCTCACTTGATAATTTTCAAAATAAACCTTTGAAGAAACCAGCCACAAGTTTGGCTTAATAAAATAACTCTCTAGAGCTTAGATATTGTGCATGGAGGAATGAGGAATGAAAATGACTAAATTAGGAAAATATTTGAAGTTTAAATGTCTTATCATGACTCAATGATGACTTATTCATTACCTAAACTAGCCATGATGACTGCAAATGTGGGTATTGCCTTTATTTCATCACTACATGACTCAACAAGAATCTAACTTACCCTTTCACAATGTTTTGTGACACCTAACAACTCGACTGATAAGACAGACAGAAAATCGTGCTTTCGTAGCGCCTCTAGTGTTAATTTGACTATTTCAGCTATGAAACTATCAGCAGTTTTGTAGTGAAAAGTGACATTTTACGGTGAAATGCACTACAAAACTATGGTTTCTTGGCTAATTAGGTAGTTTTCGGTACAAAATCTTTGGAAAATGAAATGAATCCGAAAATGATGAATGATGTGACATAAAGGATTTTGAATGTGAGTGGGTTTAGACCTTAGGGTAAACTTAAACCATAAAAATTTAACATCTCCATTGATCAAACTTAAAAATGACTCCTACAACCCTATTTTGACTCATGAACTTATGTAACCATGTCAAAATGATGTTCGAATTTTTTGAGTGACAACAGGTGGTTCTTTCGCATTTGTTAACAAATCACATCATTGGCTGGTAATCAAACAATTTCTTTCCATGTTTGACTACAAACCATATATTCACATGGCTAGACTTGTACCCAAACAATCGAGTGAATGAGATAAGAAGACCTCGTATCTAGTTTCATCCATCCGGGCTGCGATTTTAGGATTGTTGTACACATCATATGTATGATGGATTTACATACATATCATCATCTAAACATGGGCCTATATCTGTAGGCATGTCTCTATTGGGTAACATTCCAATGTAGACGACATCCTGAACTATGTACATGTTATTAGATAGTTTATGTGTTGAGCATGGGAATGCCTCCCTCGGTAATTCGTGATCAATATGAAAATATCATGATATAATTTATTGTAAGATTGATTTAGGTCACTGTTCCACTTCAAATCCAACCCATCACATTGTAAATAATCTCATCCAATTATTATTATTATTATTATTTTTACCTCATGCTTTAGGGGGCAATTGTTATAGGTCAATTTGGTCATCATCCCCCATGACCTTGTCAAACTGGACATCATCCTTAGGACCAATGAAATATGGTCTATCATCCCCTCATTGTTCATTTGCTATATGCCCTAAGAGAAGAAAAATTCATTCATGGCTTCTATTGTGAGATTTCCAAGTTTTCAAGTATATGTTATATAACTTATTGACTCACCAACGCAACCTCTAAAGGGACTAACTATGTTGCAATGCAAAACCCCCCATTCAAGGGTGAACGAAAATGCACTTCCCGACATTCAAGAGTGCGTTGGACACCTGGGAGTGGAATTATCATTGTTCCAAGAATCTCCACATGTCCAGTGCCTTCTAGAAGAGTTCATATGTGTCAAAATTTGAATCCAAGTGTGACTCTAACACCTCTGAACTTGGGAACATGTCTTTCCTATTATTAGAAAGTCATTCATTGAGAAAATAACACAATTTTCCCTATAATTTGAGCACATATTCATCCTAGTGCCAGGGAAGGAAGAAATTTGGTAAAGTTATGCTATTGGATTATCATTTGAGAGAGTGAAAGTACAGATATGCTGCTGATATGATTTTGGATGTGATGAGGTTGGAATGAATATGGAGCTGGTTTGCAACAAGTCGATCATTGGTTGTAACCTCCCCCTTCTACTCTTTAATAAATATTGACGTTTATTTTCCCATATATATGTCTTTATTTCTTGCGCAATGGATTCTTGAATGATTTTTACAGGTCAAAATACCTCCTCATCAGCTCAGAGGAGAGGACAAATATGGAAGGAGTACAATGACCTAAATTAAACCTATTTCTGCCAGGGTAATGCCTATCTATAACAACACAGGAGTGTTATAACATAGCTAATCAGTGAATGGGCCGTGTTAGTGGCTAGGGCAACGCTCTGTTTACACTGGAGGGAAAAGTTACCCGTGTTTAAAGTTTGAATCGGGAAAAGCCCACGGAGAATGATTTGAATCTCCGGCTTTCCCTCACAAGAGAGTCAGTTCATAAAAGAAACTGTAGAGCACCAGTTAATTATTGTTCATTGCTATAACAAGACTGAACTCCAAAGGAGGCAAAAGCATAGAGATTAAAGAAACATCTAAGTTTTTTCCATTCCAAACTAGTGGAAAGAGAAAGGCAACAATGGCTTTCTCCCTCTCCTATAAGAAGGAGCAGAAGGCTCTTAATTGAAGGTCGAAGGATTGCTAAAGGTTTTTGCATACTTGTGGAATAGAGAATAGTGCTATATTATGAAGGCTAAGAGTCAAATAGGTTCCTAGAGAGCTTGTTGACTTGGACTTCTTCACTTGAGAGATAAAAGAGATTGGGAGACTGAGGAGGGCTTGGTACAACTGACGGTTGTAATCCTCCTTTCAAAATTAATAAAACTGTGTTCATTTTGTCCGTTCAATGCTTAATATTGTCATTATTGTTTGAACATTTACATTGCATGATATGAATGGCTCAGATGGGTATAATCTAGAAGTTCATTATATATTGACTTGATTGATAGGATATATGTTATGTTAGAAATTACATGGGTTCTTTGACTGATTGCAGGGCTAAGATTTGGAGCCGGTGAAGAAGGAATCTTGTTTTGCTACCTAGCGCTCTCCAAGGGAATCCAAGATTGTCAAAGAGGTAATTCTCTATCGCATTCCATCAAGTTATTTTAAGTTAATATGAACATGCTCATGCCATCTTTGTGAACAGCACAGCTAATCTTACTGTCTGCCTCGGGCACCGGAAAGCCCTGAGAGGGATATTCGAAAACCAACAACCCAAGCAGTTTACCATATAGAAGAATTGGTGACTCCACTGGGGATTTTCCCCATAGTTTCCAGACTATTTCTTCCCTCCTCTCTTGTTTCCTCTTTTCACAGACCCTTCCAACCATTTTTGATGCCTAGTAGACATATCAAATGCTCGCAGAGTTCAATCCTGTTTCTGTTTGACCAACTAAAGAATTTTTCCCTGGCTAACGCTACCTCTGTAGGTTTTCCAGTGCGTTATAACGCTGTCTTTGATTAAATACAGTGCGTTAGTCGCTGTCTTTACTCACAGACAAAGCGTTACTCAACCAAAACCTTGCTGTTCACTGCTGTGATGGTGTCTTAGTTGCAGAGTTTTTTTGCCATCAATACATTTTGCTGACTGAATCCCTGTGCTTGTATGCTAAGCTGGAATTTCTATTTGTTTCTGTTGTTTGAAAAGTTAGTGTCCAAAGAATTTACTTTTTAAGAGAATTTATTATTATTATTATTATTATTCTGCATCTAGCTGAGTTTATTCTGAAATTTTCAGTTCACAGACTGTTTAAAAGAGGTAGATAGAAGTCTGAATATTTAAAAGTTGAACCATGCTATTTGAATGTTAGTGCATGGATGTTGAAAAGAAACCTCTCCCTATAGAAACACTCTTCATCGAATTTAATATCTAGAGCATGTTTTGCATGGTTTCTTGAGTCAGAGTCTCATCACATTTCATACGTCCACTCCCCCTCTGTAAGACTAATAATCAAGTACACTAAGAATAAAGAGATAATAAAATCAATCACATTACTCTTTTTTGAGCTCACACAAACAGTAGTTCAGGCTAGGATCTTGGGTTAGGAACAGTGAGAAAACTACCCAAGATCTCAAAACTTGAAACTAGAGTCATTAATGAGAGAAATCCTACTGCACTCATATTATCGGGACTGTTCCTTTACTGGAGCTCAGCGCGAGACAACACTTGGGTGCACAAGAAGGTATCCCGCCTTTGACTGCATCCCGTGGGTGTGTTATATATTGGGGTTCCCTTCGGGGATGTCGAAACTAGATCGGGAATCTAGGTATTCTGCCCATATAGCACATTGTCCTTGACCGTGGACCACACTGATGATGTCTATGATTTGAGGTATCTTTAGTGTCCATACTTTTTAGGGACTTACACAAGGTGACTGGGACGGGTTGTCCTAGTAACTGAAATAGACGGACCCACTCTGTCTTCGGTCTTTAGGAGGGTACTCGTCTTCATGAGAGTGCTTACACCTTTCGTCTGAGGTTCAGGTGAACCTCTAGAGTGACCATAACTATAATTTCGACCAACCCTCTCTGTATACTATTGTGATACTGGATTTCATCACCAGTGAACGGTAGTACTCAGACAGGGCACCCTATTCTGGTTGCTTGCTGATTGATTTTAGAGAGTATTTTTTTTCTTTTTTAGGTGTGTGGTTACTGTCACTAAGACTTTATAATACATCACAATTTATTAAAATTTGTTAAAATTAAACAAGTCACCATGGCGTCCCCCGACCCACACCATCTGTCTAGATGACAGCAAGGTCTACCTCCTCTAACTATTGAGGAAGAACTGAACCTGGGTGAACCCGTGCCTTCTACGGAAGAGCAGTCTCCACTGACCAATCTTGATTATCACATAGCCTCATATCATCCAGAATTTCCAGAGGACCCTTTCACTGAAGGGGTTGTACCTCATTACAATCCTCCGCTCACTGATCCGTTGGGGCCTGTGATAATTCAGATTCCACCACGCCAAGATATGTCTTCGTCCACACCAACATCCATTTCACCACTAACATCCATTGGGTCGATGCCAATGGAAACCATCCCAGGTTCACCACCATCCTCCCCACCGGTGGTCAGTTCTATGCCATCACTGGGTAACTCCAGTAGTCAACATATACCTATTCCGAACAAGAAGAACAAGAAAAAGTCATCTTCTTCGGAAGAGCAGTCGGATAATCAGAATAACCCTAATCAGAAAAACGCTGCCAAAAATGACAAAGGGAAGGATAAACCCATGAACATTCCTTGCAAAATCTGTGCAGAGGACCACTTGACATACAAATTTCCTCGGCTGCAGGAATACACCGATTTTATTGCCAACAAGGATTATGGGTGAACACCTATCGTTCTTCATAATCCTTTCTCTAATCAACAGCAACAACATCAACACATGGTTGACAATCCACCACAACCCCATCAACGGGGCAATGGTGGTTCATATCCTTCCGGCGAAGGACCGTCTGCCATTTATGGCATTGAGAGTGTTGACCTTCAAACTTGAGCTAAGCTTTATGGAAACCCTACCATAGATACTCAGGAACCTGGTACTAGTTCAAATCCACCGCCACCAAACGATTTGCATATCGAACGACCTATTGCTGACCCGTGATTCATCCCCCCAAAGGGACACTTCGACGCATGACTCATAACACCTCTGCACGTGCAGCCAAAAACTACAACATTGTAGAATATTTTGCGCAGGCACCGTCAGCTATGTCTGCTCTCGAAGTATTACAAACCTGTCCAGCACAAAGGAAAGCCTTTCTTTCGGCCATTGGTGGAATAGACCCCCAGGATTCCATGCTAGCTATCTTTGATATGGAAAAGGCTAAACCTCGCCTCTCACACCAACTCGCATTCCAGGTGCAGGTTGTGTCGAAAGGGAGACCAATCCATCGTACTGTCATAGACGAAGGTGCTTCGACCTGCGTTATGTCACAAGCTTGCTGGCTCAATTTAGGTTCTCCTACCCTCACCCCGCCATCGAATTCCCTCAAAGCTTTCGATGGCCACACGTTCCTCCCAAAAGGATACCTTGCTAGCTTTCCCATCACTCTGAGTGGGAAAATGGTAAACATGGACGTTGAAGTCATAGAGCGCCATCTAGACTATAATCTATTGCTTGGTCGCAGTTGGTCTTATGCCATGACTGCCATTGTATCTTCGGTCTTCCGACTCATCCTATTTCCATTGGATGGGAAAATAGTCATAGTGGATCAGCTATCCTTCTGCACCCCTGATTATGCCACGTTACCAAGTAGCACTGTACCCCTAATAGGAGGCTTTCCTGACTCTTACGTCAGTATCGGTACCGGTCTTCTGAAGGCATCTTCCCTACTGGGTTGTTTTCCTCTCCCGCCGCCATTGATCCCAAACATGGCTGCAATGATATCCACCACTTTGGATGGCTCTATCGACCCATGGATTATTCTGATACCTTCAGACATTGATTCCTACGGAGATCAGATGCCGCTCTCACCAGCCGAGTTGGCTTACCAAGCCATCCAAACCGCATCTGAACCCTCCACTACTATGGTTTCGACCGAAGGTACAAACCTCCCTCCCATCACTGTTCTCTCTAAGGATCTCCTCAATGAAGTCTTGCCTACAGACGAAGCTATTCGAGAGATCATGTCTCTAGAAGAATGACCTTGGGGAGAGTTTCACCATCGCGCTTCGATGATTGACTCGGAGGCGATAAAAACTGAAATCCCATCTTTTGACCCACCTGAGATGGTTCCCTCCGCTTACACGACTGTCCAAACTATCGAGTCAGAAGGGAACATGGGTAATCTTTCTAAGACAATGCTCATTGATATCTCGGTCAAAATGGGTATCGTGGAAAATATTCAGATTGGAGCCGATTGCAATCCAGAGGAAATTGCACGCTTCACATCCCTTTTTAAGGAATTCCACGATGTGTTTGCTTGGTCTTATGACGAAATGCTCGGCATAGACCCTTCTATTGTCGAGCACAAAATCAAGATTTATGATAATGCCAAACCTATTCAGCAACGTCTCAGACCTGTCCACCTGCACAAAGCAGCCGCCATCAAGATTGAAGTAGAAAAACTTTTGAATGCTGGTTTCATCTATCCCGTTCCTTTAACGGAATGGGTTTCCAATCTGGTTCTCGTTGACAAAAAACAAGGCACCATTAGAGTTTGCGTTGACTATCACGATCTGAACGACGCTTGTCCCAAAGACAATTATCCTACACCGTTCATTGACCATATTCTCGATGATTGTGCCAGATGCGAATCTTTCTCATTCATGGATGGATTCTCGGGCTATAACTAGATTGCAATGAAAAAAGACGACCAGCATAAAACTGCTTTCATCTGTCCTTGGGGCATTTTTGCGTATCGAAAAATCCCATTCGGTCTGAAGAATGCTGGAGCAACTTTTCAGCGGGCTATGGACTACGCTTTTCATGACATTCGACATATTGTACAGGCTTACTTGGATGACCTTCCGGCCCATTCCAAGAAGCGATAGGATCACCTCGCTCATTTAAGAGAAATTTTTGCTAGGTGCAGATTCTACAATATATGCTTGAATCCTCATAAATGCGTATTTATGGTCGATTCCGGACATCTATTAGGTTTTATTGTCTCCAAGCATGGGATTAGGGTTGATCCCAATAAGGTTAAGGCAATTGTTGATTTTCCGACACCACAATCCATCCTCCAACTCCAAAGTTTGCAAGGGAAGGAAAACTTTTTGCGTCGTTTCATCGTTAACTATGCCGAGATGACGAAAGGATTCATGCGCTTATTGAATAAAGGAACACTATACTTGTGGGATGACCAAGCTCAACGGTCATTTGATGCTTTAAAACATGCACTTGTTTCAGCCCCACTCCTTAGTGCCCCTGATTATTCACGCGACTTTCTCCTTTATCTGGCAGCATCACCATCCTCACTTGGAATGGTTTTGGTTCAAGTACATGATGACGACAGCGAACATGTGATTTACTATTTATCTAAAGGTCTCATTGGACCTGAATTACGTTATTCACATGTGGAGAAACTCTCTCTGGCAGTAGTTTTCGCCGTCGCCCGGCTCCGACATTATATATTGCTGCGACAGACTACGGTGATTGCTTTGGAGAATCCCATGCGACATATCTTGTCTAGACAAATTATTGGAGGGAAATATTCCAAATGGATCGTCATCCTCCAACAATTTGATTTGGTGTTCACGGTTGCCAAAGCAAAGAAATCCCTTGTCTTCGCCGAATTACTATCGGACCTTCCCAGAATCGACCCGGCAGAGGTAGCTCATGATCCATTCCCTGATGAATCTGTCTACTTGGTCGACTCTTCGGACCCATGGTATGGAGACATCTTAGTCTACCTACAAACTCAACGCTTCCGCCCAGCTCTCACGTCTGATGACCGTCGTCGTATCCGCCACCAAGCAAAGCACTACCTCGTGCTAAACGATACACTATATCGTCGTGGTGTTGATACTATTCTCCAACGTTGTCTCACTATCGATGAGGCAGAACGCGTTTTGAATGACTGCCATGCAGGGGCATGTGGTGGTCATCTTTCGGGCATAGCTACTGCCCAAAAAATTTTGCGCGCTGGTTACTGGTGGCCCACTTTGTTTAAAGATTGCATTGCAGCAGTCCAAAAATGCCATCCATGTCAAATTTTCACAAAGAAAATGCGCGCACATCCTGCCCCCCTTCACCCGGTTATCTCCGTCGGTCCTTTCGCTAAATGGGGAATTAAATTCGTCACCTGCAATCCCACTTCGGAAAATGGACACAACTACATCGTGGTTGCGGTCGATTATTTTACGAAATGGGCTGAAGCCCTTCCCACTTTTAAGGCCGATGGCGAAACGGCCGCTCTCTTCCTGTTTAATTAGGTTATCTGTCGGTTCAGCGTACCCCTATCGATTGTCACAGATCATGGAGCTCACTTTCAAAATCATATGATGACCGAATTAACATCCATGCTAGGTTTCCGACAAGATCAATCTTCGTCTTATTATCCTCAAGCTAATGGTCAAGTAGAAGCCGTAAATGGCGTCCTCAAAACCATGATTCGTCGATTGGTCGGAAACCATAAAACCACATGGCATCGGAAGTTGTATTCTGTGTTATGGGCATACTGAACGTCAGTTAAAACTGCCACAGGCTTCACACCTTTCCAACTTGCTTTCGGCCTGGAGGCAGTACTTCCGATCGAGTGTGAAATCCCATCACTCAAACTTGCCGTTGAACTCCTGCCTGGCACCACCACCACAGAAGAGCGCTTGCTCTCGCTCGATCATTTGGACGAAACTCGTCGAGATGCTACACTAGCACTCGAAGCTCACCAGCGCCGAGTTAAAGCTCAATACGACAAATCTGTCAAGCCTCGTTCTTTCCAAGAGGGCAATCTTGTTCTACTTTATGATAAAAAACACGACCTCTTGGGGGCAGGAACACTCCAACCATTGTGGCTCGGTCCTTACATCGTTACTAAAGCCCTCTCAAAAGGAGCTTACGAACTACAGGACTATAATGGAATTCCACTCGAGGAGCCCCGCAACGGGCTCTATCTGAAGAAGTATTTTGCCTAGTTTCACACTAGGCATATGCTTTGTAATTTTATGTATATAAGTTTTGCCTATTTGTTTTGATGCTTCTGGATTATTTTTGGTTTAAGGTGTTTTTCTCATGTAATCTTTTTCTTTCGCACAGATGTCATCACATTCGTTATCATACGTCGGATATGCGGACGGTGCTAGTCGTCACACTAGACACATTGCTTCAGCTGCTTGGGTTCTCTATACTCCTGAGTCGGACCTTCTTGGTTCCGGGGGAATCTTCCTGGGTAACGCCACCAACAATGTGGCCGAGTACATGTCAGTGATCCAACTCCTCACGGAAGCGGCATCTCGTGACATCTCTGATTTAGTGGTCAGGTTAGATTCCCAACTCATCATTATGTAGTTAAACAATCATTACCGTGTCCGCCACCCTGTGTTGTTACGTTATTTTTTACGAGTGCGACCTTTAGAACGTCAATTTCAAACAATCACATTTGAGCACGTTCCTAGGGAATTTAATGCATTAGCTGATTCTTTGGCAAATTATGTGTTAGATTGGCATTTGTCACATTTATTGTAAAAGATTTACTCATGAGTACATATATTTTTATCACATTGAAAATACATAAAATTTTAAAAAACCAAAATCACCAAAATATATATATATATAGGTCATGTCCAGTACATCGTAACATCAAAAAATCTTCCAAAACTTGGGTGTTTTACAAAAATTTGGCTATACTAAGCCACGCTCTGACACTAACACATCTGCTCCGCCAACTAGGCCTGATGCTCATGGTAGCATACAACTGCTCTAGCTATCCTCGTTAGAGGTACTAGGTATCTCTCCGGCACACCTACAGTATGCCGCTGCAGACGAAATGGAACCTCCTGCATAGGAAGGAGGTGGTATAACCATACTCAGACCCTCCAGGTTTCTGGAGAGTTCATGTAAAACTTGGGCATCATCATCATCGCCGGCTTCAGCATCCTCTACTGGTGCGCCAGCCCTGGGTAGCTGCAGTCCTCGCCGTGCATAGCGAGGGGCCCCAACTGGCCGGACAGGTGCCACATCTATGTCAAGCAAGAAAAAGCTTCATGTCAAAACATAATTTTCACCCTATCTCAAAAAAAAAAAAAAAAAAAATTGCATAAACATTCAAAAGATAAAAAACAAAGTACTTCTTTGGAAATTCACTAATCATTTCTTTCTTACCATCGAGTCCCCACTGGGTACCAGGAGGCAAGACTAACTTTGGATCGCCTGTTAATTTCATCCCTGCATAGGGATAATCCTCAATCATGATTATCTAGGAGTCTAGCCAATCAAAAAATCCATCATCAAAGCAGTGACAGACAGGACCCTCTCTAGTCCGTGGAAGCAAAGCTGCCCACCGAGCCTACCTCAACTCACGTGGGCCCAATGGCACTGTAACGATCCTGGGCCTCATCAACGGTATCCGCTCTCGTAAGAAAGAAACAACCAGTGTACCGTACCCAAACTCTCTCTGGGTATGGGTCTTACATGCGGTAAGTTCTGCTCGGACCCGACGGACAACTCCGTCACACCAGTCAAAAACCTGAGGCTGCATACAGTCCAAGGCTAGGAGCACCTAGGCCTTGGTGGCCACATGCTGACTCTTGGCACCTACCAAGCAAACAATCATCCATAAGATAGACCTCAATGGTCTCAAAGCCACCTGTGCGATGGGTACCCGGTTGCTCACAGCTTGAGTGTCACATATGCAGTGCGCACGAATCATATCAGTAGTGGAACATGGGTCAGCTCTGGACCCCGTCAAGTTGGGCCTTGGCCCACGACATGATAGGCTGGTCAAAAAGTACACATCATCCTTTTCGATTGAGAGTTCATTACACACAATCCGAAAAACATGATGTTGTTCGTCCCATTGCTAGATTAGCCACCTCAGGAGGTCCTCTTGACCCCTCATCAGTTCTAAGCGGGCATATTTTAGCAATCCACACCTGCGGAGAACCAGCAAGCTTGCAGCATCTGTCACCATCTCTTGTTCTTCCCGGTCATGTTCTCTCTCTCTCCAGATACTCATGTTTAAACAGCTGAATACCTGCACAAACAACATTTTCAACCAATCAAAGCTTTCCTGGACCACTTCAAAACGGAAAAAAATGAGTTGCTAGAAAACACAGTGTGCCTAACGCTGGCTCTAGTACAAAACAGAGCGTGCTAACGCAGTATCCCTTCACAGGTTATGCACTTAACGCGTCTGTTATACTCCTGCCCCGCATTA
The DNA here is from genome assembly GCA_034641835.2 of Pinus albicaulis. NCBI lineage: Eukaryota > Viridiplantae > Streptophyta > Pinopsida > Pinales > Pinaceae > Pinus > Pinus albicaulis. The sequence continues at coordinate 1,475,979,424 of CM076582.1, forward strand.
GGCGCAAACATTTTTCTAGGGCCTCGAAAATTTCTAATTTTGAACCAAAAAAAGTAACAAAAATACAATTAAATGCTAGCAGGAGGTTCTAGCTCTTACCTGGATCTCACGGGAAGGAAAACCGTTGCCCGGATTGACCGTAATCGTCAGCTGAAGTTTTCAACCCTTTCACCCCAGAGCTTCTTCACAGCACTTCACACAGTGAAAATGAAAGCGTTCTGACCTTTTCATAGCCATTTTTGGGGCACGACTCTCTTAAGCTAGTCAGCAAAGTCGTGAATTCTTGCTACGCATGTGTTGCAACTTTTGAGATTTGGTACTGATGTTCTGATGAGCGATCAAGATTTATATGCAGACACACTCATGTGACATCGAGTATTCTTTTTACGATATTTTTCTTGCTCGTTAATTCGAAAAACCTCGAGTTCCCTTCTTTGGACTCGTTAAACTTATACGAATTTGACATCGAGCGTTCTTTTTGTATGGTCTTTTTCTTGCTCGTTAATCCGAAAAACCTAGAGTTTTCTTCTTCAGACTCGTTAAAATCATGAAGAAGCACTGAGCTTTCTTTTTTAGGAATATTTTTCTTGCTCACAAAACTAAAAAGACCCCGAGTTGCCTTTGTCGGGCTCATTAAACTACCACGACAGAAATGATGGAGCCATTCTTTTCTCTTTTTCAAATCTCTTTAAACTGAAAAATTAACCGAGTTTTCTCCGTGTGACTCATTAAAATTTCACGGAGGTAATCGAGTTTTCTCCGCACGACTCGTTAAAAATTCATGGAGGACACCAAATTTTTCTTTGTTGGACTCGTTAAAATTTCACAAAGAATACTGAGTTCACTCAATCTCCTCGTACTCATAACAAAATGAGGTAGACGTCTATCGAACATATATTTCTCACTTTTCCGGTTTCGATGGACTAACTTACGGAAAATGAATTGTTTCGGGCTTACTATTACCCCTATGTCGTGCCCAGTTATCAAGACATGACAAAGGTACCCCAATGGAGTTGTCTTTTATGATATTTTTCAGACTCTCTAAACATGAAAAATTCACCGAGTTTACTCATATAGACTCGTTAAACCTAATCAGATGGGACGCAGAGTTGTCTTTTCTGACATTTTTCAGACTCTCTAAACATGAAAAATTCACCGAGTTTACTCATCTGGACTCGTTAAACCTAATCAGATGGGGCACAGAGTTGTCTTTCCTGACATTTTTCAGACTCTCTAAACATGAAAAATTCACCGAGTTTACTCGTCTGGACTCGTTAAACCTAATCAGACGGGGCACAGAGTTGTCTTTCCTGACATTTTTCAAACTCTCTAAACATGAAAAATTCATCGAGTTTACTCGTCTGGACTCGCTAAACTTAATCAGACGGGGAAAAATTTGGACAAAGTGGATACTACCTCTGTTACATTTTCAAAAAGGTCGATTTGGCAGCAAAATTCTTGAACATGGCACTTCCCAGAAAACTCTTTCGCAGTTAGCTGAACCCTACCATCTATGAGTATTAGCCTTCATTTCCCAGTGTCCCTGCACCGGTAAAATCCTAACACACTCTTTGGTGTTCAACACGCTTCAGCTGCCTAGTACCCTGCTAGAGTGCCTTCTATTTTTCAAGCAGATCTCGCTATCTACTGCTCCTGTTATCAACCAAACCGTTCATTATGCCAGAAATTATTTGTCGTCTGACGTTCCCATTTACTCTTCCTTATCTCAAATCATAAAAAAAATAAGTTGGTTTCCGTTTCGTGTTGACTGATGTAGGACACCTCAGTGCCTACCTCTCAACAAATCACTTCCTATCGACTTCAACACCTTATCTAGGAAGTTGATCCAGAAACACATCAGTACCCAGATACTTGCAGACATCAGTGGCAGGTAGTCTTGTGTTTGATCAAGGGTCTTCATCATTGGCTCTTGGTTGAATGATTCTATGAGTGTTCGACTTCAACTCCTTTTATTCACACTCGCTAGATTGTACTGGGCATCTTAGGGACCATCATCATTATCGGTGGCCACCTTCGCGTCTGTTAACAGTTTTCATTATTGACTGGTAATCAGACGATTTCTCACATGTTCAACGACAACTCCTTCATTCACATGTTGAGGAATATGCAGTTTAAGTGAATCGGCGGTCAAGACCTTGGGGCAAAGGCTACATCATTAAAGTTGTGTTTCCTTCCCCAAGTTGCGATATTGTTTATGGAGACAGCTTCTTCAGCCTGATCATGTTATGACAGACACTTCCACATTGTGCCTATCGGTGGACAGATTCTTCATATCTCTATTCTAGAGAAATCATGTTTTTTAAGCTACTGAGCATGGGAAATGCCCGACTCAAGGCAGATACTATATTTTCTGACATATGTTGTTGTTTCAGGTTTTCCTCAGTCTTTCAATCTCTTTATCTCTACACAAATTATAAAGTATTTCAGCCATCGTCGTCGTCTCTGACCTCACACTTTAGGGGGCATCTGTTACAAGTCAAAATACCTCGTCATCAGCTCAGAGGGGAAGACAAATATGGAAGGAGTACAAAGACCTAAATTAAACCTATTTCTGCCTGGGTAATGCCTATCTAGAAAAATAAAAGAGCGTTATAACGCAGTAAATCAGTGAATATGCTGTGTTAGTGGCTAGGGAAATGCTCTGTTTACACTAAAGGGCAGCGTTACCCGTGTTTTAAGTTTGAATCGGGAAAAGCCCACGGAGAATGATTTGAATCTCCGGCTTTCCCTCACAAGAGAGTCAGTTCACAAAGGAAACTGCAAAGCACCAGTTCATTATTGGTCATTGCTATAACAAGACTGAACTCCAAAGGAGGAAAAATCATAGAGATTAAAGAAACATCTAAGTTTTTTCCATTCCAAACTAGTGGAAAGAGAAAGGCAACAATGGCTTTCTCCCTCTCCTATAAGAAGGAGTTGAAGGCTCTTAATTGAAGGTCGAAGGATTGCTAAAGGTTTTTTCATACTTGTGGAATAGAGAATAGTGTTATATTGTGAAGGCCAAGAGTCAAAGAGGTTCCTAGAGAGCTTGTTGACTTGGACTTCTTCACTTGAGAGATAAAAGAGATTGGGAGACTGAGGAGGGCTTGGTACAACCGACGGTTGTAATCCTCCTTCTTTCAAAATCAATAGAACTGTGTTCGTTTTTTCCATTCAATGCTTAATATTGTCATTATTGTTTGAACATTTACATTGCATGATATGAATGGCTCAGATGGGTATAATCTAGAAGTTCATTATATATTGAATTGATTGATAGGATATATGTTATGTTATAAATTACACGGGTGCTTTGACTGATTGTAGGGCTAAGATTTGGAGCTGATGAAGAAGGACTCTTTTTTCGCTACCTAGCACTCTCCAAGGGACTCCAAGATTGTCAAAGAGGTAATTCTATATCGCATTCCATCAAGTTATTTTAAGTTAATGTGAACATGCTCATGCCATCTTTGTGAACAGCACAGCTAATCTTACTGTCTGCCTCGGGCACCGGAAATCCCTGAGAGGGATATTCGAAAACCAACAACCCAAGCAGTTTACCCTATAGCAATGATATATGTATTTCATATCTAATAAGTTTGATTGAGTAAGATAAGTAGATATCGATATATTGCATGTTGTTTGTTGTTCTCTATTTTTGTTTGCAGGAATCGATCTGGAAATTTGAGTTGGATTGAGAGTGACAGCAATAGAAAAAAATAGAGAAGGAGAAGTGATTAAATCACAAGTAGGCTCTTTCACCATTCTGTAATCTTCTTATTTTAGAGAAAGTGATAGTAATTATTTCCTCTATTGTTCTAAGTGATTAACACCACACTTAGGGAATTTGGTTTATCCGTAGATCACAATTCCATATAACAGGATGCATGTGGTATCTAGACAACATTGCCTCATTCCATATGATGGGGAATAGAGGTCTCTTCAGTGACTTGGAGGAGAAGGACCTCCAGCAGAACATAGAGTTTGGGGATGACAGGAGGTATAGTGTGACTGACATATGTATGATTACCTTTCAAAGAGAGTATGGCTCCCCTCTCAGACTAGCAATTTTTTTGTATGGTCCAGGCCTAAGGCATAATCTTGTCTCAATAGTGGTATTGGAGGACCATGGTTATAATGTGATGTTTATAAAAGGAAATTTTTTCCTTAAACACATAGCCACGAGATAGGTGAAACAGATATGTGTAAGAGTCAAGAACCTATATTCTCTTGAGGGCGACGATGCATGCAAAGCTTTGAGGATAAAAGCAATGGTTAATGACTTAGTGGTTGAGAGGGAGAAATTGTCTCTCAAAATGCAGCATCAGAAGCAGTCTTAGAAGTTTTTGGAGCAGCCACAATTGGAGAAGTAGAGAGGATACCGATTGGAAGAGTCCACTCAAGCAAAGACCTCTAGGAGGGGGAAATTTCAAGACAGATGGGAAAAGGGAGTACATGTATCTATACCTCCAAGTGTGACGTGAGGTGATGTGCAGATATAATCCCAAGAAGAAATTTGGGCAGGGTACATTGAGATGGTGTGTCTCATGGATCGAACCTAGCTACGAGGAGCCCACAGTACAACAGTAGAAGGAAGGATCAGTTAGATTGATGTAGTCAGATGTCAAGAAGAAAAAAATTAGAGTGACAGATGTCAGATACTGGAACACGGATCAGAGTTGGTAGTAGTGCAGAGGGGACAGATGATGATTTCAGCAGCAGCGCAAAGAGTCCGGTAGAAAAGTGTAGTAGGATCCAACAGCCAAAATACTTGATGATAGATGCAATATACCAATTTAGTTGTTCGTAGGCTATTCAGTTTTAGGAGTTGTAGGTGCAAACAACACTAAGAAAAGTGTTGCATGAAAAACATTCCAAAGGTATCAGATCGGGATAGATTGAACTCCTTTCTTGTTGAGAGGGATTGTTGAAATTTGCAACAAGAAACAATGAAATTGGCATCCAGAAAGGAAAAAATTGACCACATTATTGGTGTGGGATTCCAGTCACACATGAGTGAGGATTTCAGTTACACACTAGCGCTAAATGTGGGCGTCTAATTTATTTATCCCTTAAATACATTGGAAATTAAATTGTAATTTCATCTCATAACAACTTGTATCAGTTAACTAGGTTAGAAATACTGAGTTAGCTCAAGAAATTTGAGTTGATGGTCAATGGTGAGGCATGTAGAGTGATTATATTATTTTTGGGGTCCATTTTCAGTTAATGCATTATTTTAGTGCATGTGTAATCAGTTAACTCAAATTAATTGAGTTAAAATCAGTTTAACTAGTTCTAACTGAGTGATGAGCTAGTGAGAGGTCAAGTGAATTAAGTTAGATTTAATTCAAAAGTAGTGATCTATAATATAAGTGATGATTCATTGTTAATATCTGCATGCATGTCAATTCTGATGATGACCTAGTTGAGACAGAGGTTAAAGGGAAGTAAACTATCAGTTGTATTATTAGTGAATTGCTCGGGCACAATTATAAAGTCAGAGGAAGGCTCATGATGGATTGCACAGTCAAGGAAGGTTGGTTATCCTATTTAATAGGGATTAATTTCCTAGGGATTGTGTGAGCAAGGCTTGGCTAAGAAGGGGTTGAGAACTGGTTAAGTGTTAGTCAATTTTGCCTAAGAATTGCTAGTCAGTTTTGAGTAGGATCAGGGTGAGACGATCGATAGAGTGCAGGATTTTCTCGGTGTGAGAAAGAATTGTATTATTTCATGATTCTTTGGCTATGTACAATATATGATAGAGGGGTTATGATCACTAATTAACTGATGTGTGAGAATGTAAGTCATGGGGTTGCAATAAGAAATCACTAAGGTTTTGCATAAGAGAATTGTTAGGACTCCACTATGTATCATTTTTGCTATATACTTTGACACCATCTTACCTTTATAACTATGTTTAAAAAAGGATTCCATTATCATTTTAATCTACTTTATCCCAAGGTATATAACATCATCTTCTTTATTATATGTTTAATCTGTTTACACATAATTCCATAATACTCTTATATTTTATCATTAATCGAAGTGGATTGTTGCTAACATAAGTTTAAAAGATCGCAGATTAGTTATATTCTTTGCTGGAACAATCAGTCGTTGCTGAAACAGTTGACTTAGTTGCTGAAACAGCCAGCAAGCACGCAAATTCCGTCACTCGTAATTTGCGATTCTGGAAGAGCCTTTTGTGGAACAATAGTAACAGCATGAAGACATGGTTACATGGACCATTCTGAAGATAGAATTCTTGTTGTCTCTGTTGTAACAATATCTTTTTATGGAAGAACAGAATAGTCCTGTTTTAAGAAAGAGAACAGATTTGGGATAAACGTAGATTTGCTCTCATGTAATTGTAAAAGATGTCTCCTCTTTAAAAAGAGGAGACATCATCATTAGTAGGGGGTTGGAGTTTGAAAGCTACAGGAGAACATTGTGTGTGAGAACTGGAGCTAGACTCCATCTGTAATGTATCATTTCTTTTGACAGATGAATAAAATCTTCTTTTGAGCGCTCCAATTTAATTATTTCCTTGGGGAATCTTGTGAGAGGGAAAGGGCCCGCCTTCCTCACAAGATTCACCCTTCTGTCTCTGTATTTTGTTTAATTTCTTTTTTCTGTTTGCACTTTACTTTAATTTTGTTGATGAGACATCAGTTACACAGTTTTGTAGTTCATCGAGTACTCTGTTTCCTTAACGCTGTATGTGTTTCATACATTCATTCTTGGGAAGTTGAGAAATCTATTTCTGTTAATTGTGTGAATGTATGATGTTGGGAAGCAGGTGCTGAAGATTCATGTACAAAGGAATAGGGTCCTGCTCCCACTAATTGCCTTTCTTTTCCTGCAGTGTAATAGAAAGAGGAGAACAAGTGCTGAAGGTTCCTGTTCATGGGAATAGGGTCTTGGTCTCTTGAGTTATCTTTTCTACAGTGTGATTAGTGTCAGGCAGCAGGTGCTGAAGTTCCTAATTAAGGAATAGGGTCCTGTTCCTGCTATGGTTGATTGATTTATTTTCTTGCAGATTGACTTTCCTTTACTTGGATTTTAAACTGCAACATAGGAATTATTTCTGCTATAACATAAGTGACTTCAGCTTTGATTAAACAGAGTGTGAATAATTAGATTTGTATGATAATTGTGTGGCTTTTTACTACAACATTGTTCTTGCTTTTGAAATTGAGCATATCCAGTGCGTGATTGTCTTTGGAATAAAAATACTTCCTCGGGTTGACAATTTATGTGGAGCTTGAATTGTGAAAACAATTAAAGCGACCAACAAGAATGTAGTGATAAAAATGTTGAAAAACATGAAAAACATCCAATGAAACTTTCTCTATATGAGCATAACAGGTCTCTGTATTGAATAGATTAAGGCTCAAGTAGTACACTACATGTTCTTTCCCATCGTCATCGTCCTAAGCCAGCACCATGCCAATAGTGTTTTCGACAACGACCAAATACAAGTAATAATCATAGTGATAATTTGGAGGATGCAACAGAAGAGCCGTGTGAGGGTTCATTTCACTACATCGAAAGAGCTCTGAGCATATTCATCCCATAGAAGGAGATCCCCTTTTTCAATAAGCGCATAAAGCATTTGGCAAGCTCAGCGTAATTTAGAACAAAATGACAGACTTTCCCCTGCAAACTCTGCAGTTGATGAATGGAAGAAGGAGGAGGCAAGTTGATGATTGCCTAAAATTTCATAGGATTGATGCAAATGCCTTATTTGGACACCATGAGAGCTAGGAGCTTGCCAAATTCGATGAAAAAGACACACTTATGAGAATTCAACTTGATTTTATAGTGTCGAAAGCGTAAGAAGATAGCTCTAAGGTTCTCAGGGTGATCTCGACGTTTTGCAGAATGGGCAGGAAGGTCGTCGAGATATGGCTAAACTATGTGCTTTATGTTATGGAATGCATAAGAGATAGCTCGCTGGAAGGTTTCTCCAACATTCTTTAGGCCAAAAGGGAGCTTCTTATAGGAGAAAGTACCCCATGGAAAAATAAAAGAGGTTTTGTGTTGATCAACGGGAGTGATGGTAATTTGGTTGTAGTGAGAGAAATCATTCATAAAGGAAAATATATCACTCCTGACACATTAATCAATGATCTGATTGATAAACAGAGTGGGGTAATTTTCCTTAGGACAAGGCCGATTTATATCACGGTAATCAACACAAACCCTAATGGATCCTTTCTTCTTATTGAATGGAACAATATGGGAGACCCAATCTGTAAATGGTATGGTGTAGATGAAACCAGCTTTAAAAAGTTTTTAAACTTGACCCTTTATAGCGACAAATTTTCTTGGGTGTATAGGACAAAGTTGTTGGCGAATGAGCTTTGATTCTAGATAGGTTGGAATTTCGTGAACCATGATACTTGGATCAATGCCGAGAATTTCTTCATATGACTACGTGAAGACATCGCAAAAATCCTAAAAAAGTTCCTTATAGATTGTTGGCTTGAGGGGTCCTGACCCAGGTTCAGATTTAAGGTTTTCCAACAAACCCCTATACTACTAGCCCTTTTGGCAATGACCTACTTTTGTAGGCCAAGGTCTCACCCGAAGTAGTATGGGTGGGTGTTGGAACCAAGTTTCTGCACCTTGGGAGAGAGTGGGTAATTAAGGCATATCTTGTTGAGTTCTATTAGGTTCGCACATAAACAAGCTTATTATCGAGCCCTTAACGATATAACTAGCATGTAAACATAAACAAAGATACTAGTATTAAGCAGATCTTATCAACAGCTTCGCATCAACGTGCGCATTAGAAATTAAAAATCGCAGAGTAACACAATAGAAGCTAATTCATATATAAAAAAAAAATCACAGCTAATTCAATTAAAGTGGAGGTCTTTTAGTAGTAAATACAACCAGTTCAAATAAAATAAAGATAATTCAACATATTTTGTGTTCAGTAATGTCCAAAACGTAGTTACAAACCCAACTCACTACCTACGCACACAGTGAGGTCCGCACACAACAGGACTGAGGATTTCTACGCACACAACCAGCAGGAGTCCTTACCCAAAACTACACAAAATAGATCTCAACATTTCATACGTAGCATCAATATTACTTACTTCTAGACTCAAAATATCTATCTATTTATATCATCATAGCTTGTGCTATCCTGTGTTCCACAAACCATGGTTTGCAGACTCTAGGTCTACCCTTTGACCCATTACAATACATTGGGGGCTTTGATCCACCCAAAAGCCCCTATGCAAGACTAATTACTACAAAAATATATAAAAACTACAACGTTGGAACATATCAAAACGTAGCTAGGGGACCCTGCTCCAACAGGCCCCCAACACAATGTTGTGACTCATCCTGAGTCACAGCGGTTGTGGGGATTACATATTTTCTTGGAGCTGCTTGATTGCATCGAACAGAGGGAGAAACACTCCTTCAATTTGCGTGGCAGTGTTTTGCACAATTTCCACCAACTTCTGTGAAGTTGGGCCTTCAGTGGCAGTGGTGACACTCTCCAGGGTTTGATTCAGCTGTTTGACCGCAACATCCAAGTCTTGAGATATCTTGAGGGCTTCATCGGCCCATGGCTTGAGGTGGTCACTCAGAATCTTCTTCTTGTAGCGAAGCCCTTCCAAGTAATCTTTGAGCACATGGCTAGCTCGTAGACATGCCAGGCGTTGAGCTGGAATCAGAGTGGGCATTGTAGCCTCTAGTTGCTGGAATTATTCTTCCTTCTGGCATAGTTCTTGGGTAAATTCACGCAGGAGAGGGTTGCACTGTACCTTAGACCACAGCTGCATAGTTTTCTCAAGAAATTCGACGCTCTGAGAAATCTGAGTTGTAATGGTGTTCGTAGCTTCTGTGACCAACGCATCTCTCCGGGCGCGTACCTTAGGGGGGGTTTTCGGCTGCAACTCAACTTGCAACGTAAAAATCTGCTGCTCCATATCGGTCTTAACATTTTGGGTATTAGTCTGAGAAGATTTTAGGGCTGTGACGAGCCCCTCAATCTTAGCCTGAGGGCTGGTAGAGGTCAGAATGTCTTCGTTCACATATGCGCAGAGTCTGCTAATCATACAGTCCAACTTAGTCTGCTGTGTGGTGGAAAGGATGCACGCGGCCTGTGCCTGGGATGCCTTGGTAGTTGTTTCGACGATTTTCTTCTCAGTTGTACTTAACTATTGCTACACCTGGCGGTCTCTGTGCTAGATTTCCTCAAAGAGGGATGTGTGGAGGACCTACAGTGGCTCGTGCGAAAGTTGGGCTAAGTCTAGATGTACTTCTACGCAGGCCTAGATTTGTGCAGATAAGGCAGGTGAACTCAGAGTGATTTTTGAGCTTGGCAAGGGGCAGGGATGATTCTCGGTCGTGGAGATCAACTCAGTGTTGGTTTCTTGAGGTAGCCTCGCTTGAACCACACTCATTTGCAAAGTATTGACCTTGAGCTGAAGAGCTTGGAGCTTAGACTATAAACAACTACGGCCCTCTACTACTCTTCCAAGGAAAACCATCTGTCTTCTGAAGTGAGGGTGAACACATCTATAATTTTCTCTAGATCTTCCTCGGTTAAGGTACCCTCAATCTCCCTACCGGGACTCATAGTCCATTGTTTCATTCACTAGCCCTTGAGAGGTTCAGCTATCTGTTTCCTGCTACACAGGGAACCAATGCCCTGCACATCTAGATCCTCAATGTCCATGTCCTGCTGCAATTCCTTCTCCACACCCTCTATCCTGGTGGATCCTTCTGGGCCACAAAATTTGAAGTTCTTGGCAGTATCAGGTGGGGTGGGGATCTTCAAGACTGCACTTGTACCAGTAGTGTCAGTGATTTTCGATTTGAATCCTAATTTCTAGTGCGGTGGCCAAGTGGTGATGAGCCAATCAATTTCCTCATCGGCGACCATGTAAGGCAGCGACATCCAAGATGGATCCTTACAGCCCCGAATCTGCACGTTGTGCATCATAACTTGGATTTTTGCGATGCACTTATATTTTTCGTAGACCATCGGCAACAAACATGGATGGGAGTGAATTTCTGCTACGAGCGTGTCTTGAAACAATAACAAAAATACTTTGTTTTCCTTAATACGCTTCTCATCCTTTTAATCCCATCAGTTTACGTATCGCACCCATTCACACATATCTGGTTCAAGCTCAGGGAGGACTGATCCTTCAGGGGCTTCCCATGCGACCAATGCTAGGAGCAGTAACCAAGAGTAGTAGAATGCCCTCCCATGATCCTAAGCCTCACACACATTTTCCAAATTTTTTTTGCAGAGGAACTGCAACCAATTAAAGCAGACCCCCTTTTCATAGCATCTAGTAAGCTGAATCACATAGGCGGGGATAGTCGTGGCCTGGCACTTACGCATCATTTTACAGGCTAGAAATAGGGTACCCATGTGCACTCTAGGGTCATCAATGGTGTTGATCAGGAACCTCTGGTGTTTCACTCGACATGATATTCTTCGCACACCTTGTCAGCGATATGTTTCTCATACTTCTTGCCAACACGCTCCATGGGATTCAGCCTCTCCATGGGGAGACTAATATTGCGGTGAACTAGGGTGGTATCAAAGGGAATGCGACCCTGGATCCATAAGCTATTGTCATGGATTAGGGCTAACAGTTGTCGCACAACTTGGTCGGTTACATTGTATCATCCAAAGTGGGGTATCTACAGCAAGTTTAGTAATCCATATCCTTCTAACCTACGCGCCTACGGCATTGGTACGACCCTTAGCACATCGTCCTCTAGTACTCTTTGGAGATATAGCTCAAGTGCCAATTTTGGGAAGGCCTCCAGGTTGGCAAGGTCGTGGTTGTCGAACTTAATTGAGGAGAGCTTGCAGAATGCTTCTCCAATTATGGGGACTTCACCCACAATTAGCGGCTTTTGCAGATAGGAGCGCAGACCCTCAGATTCTTCGGTGTGCACACCGAGGGCCTTCGGGGCCGAACATAGGGCAGTAGCCAAGTGATTGGGGCAGCAAGCCAAGCTTCTTCCTAAGAAAATAGAGGTCACTTCCCTGGGTTAGGCGAGCATGCCTTAGGCATCGTTCGGGGAGATTGCACGTTCTTAAGGGAGGTACGCAGCTTCCCCGCAGCTCATTTCATAGCCCTTCCCCTTACTCTTCTTTTTCTCAACCTGCTTCCCCTTGGTCGGTGTGGACACAACTTCTTCAACTTTAGGGGTGACCTCCAATACTTCAACGAATGCTCTCTTAGTAGAGGCCATGGTCTGTGATGATTCAGCGAGATTGGTCATAGTCATTCTTGCTCGGAAGACGAACTCGGGGTTGCTACTATTAGAGGGGGTAGCATGCCCAGACATGAACAAAGCACAATAGTTACAAAAATTTGCAAGGCACAATATTTTCAGGACATGTGGAACCCAATTTTGAGCTTCCCTCCTCCATTTATAGCTTTGAATAGTGAACAACGGTCGAATGAAACTTAGCTAAAACTTACCATCAAGGAAACAGTAAAAAATATTCGGAAATCGCTACATTAATTGCCTACTGCCCGCTCCTTCCAACGGTAAAGTTGGATTTTTACCCAGTAGAAATGTTTTAATAGCTATTTTTCGCAGTTGTGTATTACCCCTACGTGCCCAGCACACCCTCTTGGGCTCCCTGATCTGCGGTCGACCCCTACGCATATAAAGGGCATGCCTATGTTTTTCCTCTTGCCTGCATGTATCCATCCCAATACAACTACTCCAGCCATATAGTCATTTGGTATGTGCCGAGTTGGTCCGGTATGGTTTGAGACGACTACCATTAACATAGCCTGGCAGGGGGTCCCCATGCAGCGTAGCCAGTCTCACCACTCTGGCATTCGTAATTTTTGTTACGATATAAGGTCCCAACTAATGTTGGCAGAATTTCCTAGGGTGCTTGCACAAACTGGCTATCATATGATAATACTATCTCATCTTCTTTAAATGACTTCTGCCAGATAAGCCTATCATGGCAGGCTTTTTCTCAGGCCTTCTGAACTTGGTGATGAAAGTTAGCAAAGAATTGATATTCTTCCAAGGTGATTAGCTGTGCTAAGCATTCCTACACGATATCGAGCTCCACCATGTTCGTAAAGGCTACGATGCGCAAGCTATGAATGATATACTCCATGGGCATAATGGCCTCCTTTCCATAAACCATCATAAATGGTGTTTTCTAAGAAAATTTCTTGCATGTGGTCCAATAGGCCCAAAGGACCGATGGGATGCGCACATACCAATCACTTCAATCAACATTACAGACCTTGGTAAGCGCCTGTTCCAGAATTTTATTAAAAGCTTCTACGGTTCCATTTTCTTGTGGGTGATATGAGGTACTTTTTTCATGGTGGATTCGAAACTCTTCAGTCAAAGCTTCTATTGTGTCATTAATGAAATTCGTACCTCTATCACTCATAAGGATCTTCGAATAGCTAAACCTAGTTGGAATATGCTCAAAAATAAAGTGCGCAGCGGTATCTGCAGTACTATCCTTCACAACTAGCACTTCTGCCCATCTGGTTACATAATAAGTCACAGAGATGATGTAGCGGGCACCTGTCTTCTTACCTGGTGGGTTGATGGGCCCAACGAAGTCTACTTCCCATTTATCGAATGCCTGTAGGGCCTGTTAGGGTCCCGTGATTTAGCAGATTGGTAGACCAAATGCACAGGGTAACATCAGACCAGTCTTTGGAGTCCTAGGACCTAGCCTTCCTAGACTCAGAGAGGGCTCTCTCCATTGTATGCAAAGGATATGAAATTTTTTGCTTCTAGGGTTTAGATTTTAGGCTAGTTGATAAGTGTAGGGTTTGTTGTTTTTTTGGTTGGGTAAGATGGTTCAATAGAATAGGTGGAGGGAGAGGTCTTAAAATCATTGGGCTATGGAGTCAATGAATGTTGGGGCCCTTGTTTTGAATACTTGTTTTGAATATTTTGAATTTTGAACAAAGAATAGATTTTTGGGTTGCAGAACGACACATGGTAGTCACAACCATGTCGCCACTACGGTAAGTAGTGGACCTATCGAGGTTGCAAGGGAATAGGAGATAGCTGAAGAAAGTAGATGCATGAGTACAGACGAAGAGAAGATGCAGTAGAAGACAGAGAGAATAACTCATAGACAATAAGAGCGGCGGGTGAATAAATAATCATCACCCGACCAAAAGAAGGGACGAATGCAGAGCAACTGAAGAGGATCAGGTGGATGTTGCAAGAGAGATACATTCTAGGCACGATATCTCTGTAGTTCCTAGGCTTCTCTAATCTATCTTTCTGTCTAATAAGATGTCTATAATAGAATTGTAAGATCTTCCTATGGAAGTGATGTAACTGTGGATTTGGTTGAGGATTATCAATATACTTGCAGGTCGCTGTCTTATTCTGTGAGTTACATGCATGCATGATGTCCGTGATGTCTTAAAATTTTATTTTCTTAATACCCGTTCGATCTTTTGAATGTTGTTGTGTATATAATGATGTTTATGAAATCAATTCAATGTTAATCATGAGTTGCAGGTCCTTCTGTAGGTTATAACCCTGAACAACAATTATCTACAAACAAATATTATAACAAAAAATAAACAATAGCGAGAGCATACAACATAAAACAGATCAACACAGAGATTTTCCCCTGGATCCCAAATTGGGACGACCAGCTTGATTTTTCATTATATTCCTTTTAGTGTTACAACACATATATATACATGCCGAAGCATACATAAACCCCAATCCATAAACCTTGGATTATAACATAACCGTAGTTCCCTTGACCAGATCTACAAAAATACCAGGGGCCGAAAACCATCGTACCCCAAAACCATGTGCAAAACCATGCACAAAACCATGGACGCGGACTACCCACCGGAAATTAAGGACCAAAAATTGTCGCCGGGGCACTGCCCCGAACCCCGACAGGGGGGGCTACCGCCCCCCCTGTGACCCCCCCATTAGTCGTGGAAAGAATATAACACATACCCAACATTCTCCCACTTGTTGTTTTCTTTCCACGAGGGGCCACAACAGGGCTTAGTCATTGGCCCAATCCTTCAACACCCATTGTTTCTCTACACCAAGAGAACTTCTAAGTGCTCACAGACTTTGTCAATGCATCTGCAACATTCTTCAAAGTGTCCACCTTTACCAGCAACACCCTTTTAGCCTCAACCATATCTCTAACAAAGTGATATTGAACATCGATGTGCTTTGTCTTTGAATGATAAGCAGGGTTCTTAGCCAAGAAAATTGCACTTTGGCTATCACAGTCTATCCTTATAGCTTGCTGTACCAACCCCATACTTGAACACAATCTCTGCAACCAAACCGCTTCCTTGCTTGCATGAGTGGCTGCTATGTATTCTGCCTCTGTAGTTGAAAGAGCCACTACAGACTGTCTTTTACTCATCCAACTGACTGCGCCTCCAAATAGGCTAAACACATACCCACTTGTAGATCTTCTTTGGTCCAGATCTCCAGCCCAGTCTACATCAACAAAACCACGAATGTCCAACATTCTTTCCAATCTTGGTCTTCCCTGGTAGCACAAGCCATAATCACTAGTGCCACGTAAATATCTAAAAACCCGCTTCATTGCTGTCCAATGCTCCTTCCCTGGGTTTGACATAAACCTGCTCAATACTCCCACTGCATGTGCAATGTCTGGTCTAGTAGAGACCATTGCATACATCAGGCTACCCACTGCACTTGCATATGGAACACGGGACATATTCTCCTCTTCTTCTTGTGTCTTGGGACACTGTTCAGCAGATAGCTTTACACCTACAGGAATAGGAACATTCACCGGTTTACTATCTTGCATATTGAACCTCTGCAATATAGTCTCGACATACTTCCTCTGGTTTAACCAGAGCTTCCTCTTTGCCCGATCTCTCTTAATTTCCATGCCCAAAATATAGTTTGCAGCACCCAGATCCTTCTTGTCGAATTTGGAGAACAGTTGGGTCTTCAAATCTTGGATAATTTCTTTGTCATTTCCAATCAACAACATATCATCCACATACAAGACCAAATAAATAACACAGTCACCAATTAATTTAAAATAAACACGGTGATCCTCCTTGCTTCTGGTGAAGCCAAGTCCCCGTATATAGGTATCAAATTTCTGATACCACATCCTTGGTGATTGTTTTAACCCATACAGAGACTTCTTCAACCTGCATACCAATTCTTTCTTACCCTTCACCATAAAGCCTTCAGGTTGCTTCATGTAGATCTCCTCTTCTAGATCCCCATGAAGAAATGTTGTCTTCACATCCATCTGTTCTATCTCAAAATCAAATGCAGCAGCAACAGATAAAAGTAATCTAATGGAAGTAACTTTGGCAACAGGAGAAAAAATATCACCAAAATCAATTCCCGGCACCTGGGAATAACCTTTCGCTACCAACCGAGCTTTGTATTTCTCCACCTTGCCTTCTACATTCATCTTCTTCTTAAACACCCATTTGCTCCCAATGGGCTTCCTTCCAGCCGGAAACTCCACCAAATCCCATGCATCATTTTTGTGCAAGGATGCTATTTCATCAACCATGGCCTCCTTCCATAGTTTTCCATCCTCTAAATCTACTGCCTCCCTGATAGTTTTGGGTTCATCATCAGTTATAGTTAAGGCAAAACCTGAACATAAAGCAGATGGACTATACCTTTCTAGTTGCCTTCTTTCCCGAACTGATCTTCTCAAAGTTGGAGTTTGTGGCTCTTCATCTTCTGAGTCTTCTTCTGTTGTAGAGTCTGATTCATCCTCCTTTAGCTCAAACTCTATCTTCTCGGGTTCCTTTGGTAGGACTTCATGTTTAACAACATCTTTCACTTCTCTAAACACCACATCTCGGCTGTACACAACCTTCCTTGTTTCTGGGTTCCAAAGCTTGCAACCCTTTAAACCATCCTTATACCCAATAAAGATGCACCTTTCAGATTTATTATCCAACTTGGTCCTTTTCTCCTTTGGAACATGTACATATGCATCACATCCAAATACCCTTAGATGTGAAATAGAGGTTTTCTTACCAGTCCATACCTCATGTGGGGTCTTATCCTCCAACGCTGATGAAGGTGATCTGTTAACTAAGTAACATGCAGTCTCCACTGCCTCTGCCCAGAATTCTTGTCCTAACCCGGTACCATTGAGCATGCTTCTTGCCTTTTCCATCAGTGTTCTATTCATTCTTTCTGCAACTCCATTTTGCTGAGGTGTGTATGGAGTAGTCTTCTGTCGTGCTATGCCACACTTCTTACAGAACTCTTCAAATTCCTTCTTGCAGAACTCCCCACCATTATCTGTCCTCGGCGCCTTTATATTCTTCTCTGTCTGGTTTTCCACCAGAGCCTTAAATTCTTTAAATTTGTCAAAGACTTCAGATTTCTTCCTCAAGAAATATATCCATGTATTCCTTGAGAAGTCACCTATGAATGAAACATAGTACACAGACTTTCCCAGTGATGGAACTGACACAGGCCCAAACACATCACTGTGCACAAGTTCTAATATCTTGTTTTCCCTCTTAGCACCAAAAGGAAAACTCACCCGATTCTGCTTCCCATATACACAATTTTCATAGAAATCGAAATCCAGAGAGAAATTAGACATACCTTCTACTATACCATCTCTATGCAGTATCCGAAGGCCCTTCTTTCCAATATGTCCAAGCCTTTGATGCCATAGCATGGTCTTTTCTCCAAAGACAGCTAGGCTTTCTGTCCCGCTTTCAGGAACCACAGAACTGTTACACCCATAAATAACAGTGCTACCTTTTAACTTGTACAGAGTTCCAGTACAAACTCCCCACATTAATACCAGTGCTCCCCGAACTATCTTGCAGGCATCTTTCTCGAACACTATTTTTACACCTGCATCATCCATCTTGCTTACAGAAATCAAATTTCTGGCTAATGCAAGAATGTGCAGAACACCAGGAAGTGTTCTAATCCTTCCACCTTGCAGCTTCAACTTGACTTTTCCACGTCCGACGATTCTGGTCTTCCTATCATCCCCTAGGAAGACATCACCACCATCATATTTCTCATACTCGCAGAACCACTCCCTGTGGGGAGTGAAGTGAAAGGATGCACCTGAGTCAATCAACCATGACTCATGATCTACGTGTTGTATTTGAAGAACAAGCCAGAGGCCACACATCCACCGGGCTCATCCCAGGGTGTTTTTTTGCCCTCTGCCAGAAGGAGCATCCTCGGATCTTTCCTTTCTCGGGCTTTAGATTTGCTGCAGGTCCTTTTTGTAGTGCCCTTCCTTTACTGCATTTCTGACTGCAACTTTATGAACTTCCCGGAGATTTAGATCTCCCTCTGAATTTGGATGTCCACAAAACCTTATTCTTGTTTCTATTCTGAGACCTTCCTTGTGCGGATAAGGCATCTCCATATTCTCGACCCTCCATGTTCTCCGTCTGTTTCCTCGACCATCGAGGTAGAGACAATGTCATCAAGTCCAGGTAATTGTATTGCTGCTATTGCGATAACTATGTTGTCCACGAGTCTAGTAGAAACACAACAAGTAGATGCACCCCATGTCGCTCCCAGAGATTTTAATATCAACAGATGACAGTTGACTTACCACAGTATTGAATGCGTTCAGATGCTCTGTCATCGAGTCTCCATCCTTCATCCTCGGGTTATACAACTTTTTCCGCAGGAACAACTTATTTACCAGAGACTTAGATTGGTACAAAGTCGCAAGTTTTTCCCACAAATTCTTTGTCGTAGCTTCCCCAGATACATTCAACAATACTGAATCTGAGACACACAACCGTATTGTGCTCTTAGCCTTCCGATCCAGTTTCTTCCAGTCTTCATCTGACATTCCCGTTGGTTTAGTACCTGGATCTACCACGATCCACTGATCTTTATCCACCAGCAGATCCTCCATCTTGAGCTTCCACAACTCAAAACTCTTACCATTAAATTTCTCGATCTCTATCTTTCCGTCGCTCGCCATCTTCTTTCACCGCAAGAATCGATCCCGCAGATCTCCCACTGAACAAGGTCTACCACAAGCCCGAACAAAAAACCCTCAGCAGCAAAGGCGTCCCCTTGAAGCCGAAATAGCTTCGATACCAAATGTAGGTTTTAACCCTGAACAGAAATTATCTACACACGAATCTTATAACAGAAAATAAACAATAGCGAGAGCATAAAACATAAAACAGATCAACACAAAGATTTTCCCCTGGATCCCAAATCGGGACGACCAGCTTGATTTTTCATTATATTCCTTTTAGTGTTACAACACACATATATATACATGCCGAAGCATACATAAACCCCAATCCATAAACCTTAGATTAGAACATAACCGTAGTTCCCTTGACCGGATCTACAAAAAATACCAGGGGCTGAAAACCATCGTGCCCCAATACCATGTAAAAAACCATGGACAAAACCATGGACGCGGGTTACCATGAAGTGGATAAAATTTTAGGCGCTACCCGGACACGAGCATGGGGGAGCTGCTGCCCCACAGCGACCCACCAGATTCATGGCCGTGTGGTCATGGAAAGATAGCGACACACTTCCTTGCCTTCCACCATTAAAACGATCTGTTCCCCTTGCGTGTGGTGTGCGCTTAAGATGAGACTCTGCTCTTTGGATTAGGGTTACAATGCCGGCATGGTTCTAGACCACAATGGATTCCCTTGTTGGCCCCAATATCTGAACCTGGGTCTTGCCTACGAGACTTGTTTCTTCGCCAACAAATGGTTCCGTTGCTGAGACACTGCATGTTATGAGGGGAACTAGATCATGGTATCGAGGGTCTTCGAAGGAGAAATACGGAGATGGTGGGATAACCATTTGGACCAGTTTGTTGCTCAGCAAGTGGAGTTAATGAATCAAAAGGAGAAGGTGCTCAAGGATCTCATCCTTTTCCCGGATTCTGCGAGTGATACCTACGAGATCCTCTTGGGAAAGTTCCATAGTGACCTCTACAATTGGTTGCGGAGGTTACAGACACAGGTGTCTCAGGATAGCTTGCGGAAGATAAACTGCAAGTGGGTGCACGAGGATTTGGTGGCCTTGCATCGGTTGGATACTGAGTTGACCCGCGCGATGGATTTTTGGGTAGAAACCACTTTGGACGGATATATTGTGTAGTTTGCTGTAGAGTGATACCAATCCTTCTCGAAGGCTGAAGCTATCTTCTTCTCCAGGCTAAGAGGGAAGCTGCTCAAGGAGATTCCACCATGGATTAAGGCCCTGATGGTGGACGAAGGGCTGCTGGAGTTCCAAAAGTCGAGCATGGAAGCGTAAACCTCCAGTGATGGGGGAAGGGTTGAAGGGATAGATGCTAAGTGAGGTGTGAAGCGGGGGAGTGGGGGATGGATGCTGAGGCCGCAAGGAGTTTGAGGGAGCGACGTGCACATCGGCAGGCACAGATCATCGACAGGTGGCAAAAAAGGGTGATGCGGGAGTTGAGATGACGGGAAACCAATAGGAAGAATCAAGAGGAGGTGCCTCAGAGGATAGGAATTATGGACACTCAGGTGGATACCCTAGAAAGGGAAGGGACCGTTGTGGGAGTGTGGTGGGTGCATGTGATCCTAGCTAGGAGAGAAAGGGAAACGACAACTGACGAAGACGATGCAGGTGTGCAGCCTGAAGAAAGCTCCGATGGCGAATGGTACGTCGTGATGCAGTGGTTGTTTCAAGAGAAGACGACATTCATCTCTCCAGGTAGCCCTACTTCCAAAAATTTGCACGGCAAGGATCCCTACCTTCCCCTGGTACTCTATCAACCTTTAAGTAATATTTTCGTTGAGTTACAAGCATTGAGTCAATTGCACAACAGTTCATTGTTGACAGCGACACACGTTAATATCAGCGTCACTAGTAGTATTGCATTCCCGAGTGGAACAATCATGCAACCAGGACCTAGAGGGTTTATCCTGGTCAAACCTTTACAAGTAAATATGGCTGGGTCATTCACCCGGTATCCAGAATTCTTTGGCCGAGGTAACGATGATGTAGAGAAACACTGGTATCTCTGCAAAGCCATATGGAGTGCTCGAAAGACACCAGACGCAGGGAAGCTAATAGAGTTCCAAACCACACTCAGAGAGAGGGCTCTGCGATGGTTTATCAAGTGGTCCAAGGCCCATCCTAATCCAGTAATCGTAGACGTTAAGTGGGATTTTGTCCGAGAATTTAAGCTCCCCCGGACAGACCAGCAGGGTTTGTTCGAGCTCTGGGAGATTAAGCAGAAAGAAGGGGATATTGCATGGGAACTGATGTGCCGATTCAAGGACGCGATCGGGAAACTCAGCCACCCAATCGACCCAAACCATTAGAGGGACTGGTTCATCAAGGTTCTGCTTCCCTTGACACAAACCCCCTTCACTTAGCAGAAGATTGACAACTTGTAGGACGCTCTAGAGCAGGACATGAAGATAGAGGCCATGGTGGGCTACCCTCAGGAATATCGGGGAAGCCCGGCCCTGCTGGATCCTTCCTTGATGGGATTGCCACATCAGATCACCAATCTGACTGAAAATCTCAAAGAGATGCAGCCTCTAAGAGTAGCTAGGCTGAACATTTGGTGCACTCACTGCCTGGTCGAAGGGCACGTCACAACCGAGTGTCCCCTGTTGTGTGGCATGGGTGGGGACCCTCTGTCGAGGCAATCCAGGGGGGTCCACCCACAGGGGGTGGCACGACGATGAATCCGCAGGGGGTATACCAGCCACAACAGCCTTACGTGGGGTTCCCACCTCAACAAAACCCAACCGCCATGGAATATTGCGAGATTTATCGGATGGTGGGGCATCAACCTCGGATGTGCCCAATGCTACAAAAGTACTCCAATGTCCCAAACAATGTATACTGTGAGTTTTGTGCTTCCACGACTCACAACACTGAACAATGCAGGGCTCTCGATGCACTCGTGGACTGGTTGGACCGACCATCCTACAGGGTGAATGAGGCTTCCAGGGGAAGAGGAGGCAGTATGCACGGAGGCCGCATAGGGGGACGGGGTCCGCTGAAATGCTACAACTGTGACCAGGAGGGTCACGTGGCCTGGGAATGCCCCCTTCCCCACCGTCCATGGTGTTCCCAGTGCCGAGTGAACGCCCATGCAATAGAGGACTGCTCCGAACTTATCAAGAAGTGGGAGGAATGCGCACGGCAGAGGGGCACGAATCTAGTAAACTCTAAACCTCGAGGAACCGCAACGCCGGCCATGCAGAATGTAGCTATTGTGACGTGAGGTGGAAATAATATGGGGGAGGACGCTTGTGGGAAGGAGCTTGCGCGGGTTATCTGACCCACCTCCCCAAAACAGGTATATTGGCCGGACGCACAGTAGAAGTATTTTCAGGAGGCGGTGGAGACATTTTCTCGGCTGGGAGGAGCCAAAGACCTTGAGGTACCCTTGCCGACCGATCCTAGAGAACAGAATCCAACGGGAACCCTGATTGAGGAATGGCTTCAATTTTTCCTCAAGATTGTTTATAACGCTTCGATGCGGGACCAACTCAAGCATACCCTGGAGGACGTACTGTAGTGGAATACAGGGCCATAGGAACCTTTGAACACCGCACCCAAGTATGTGTAGTGGGTCAAGCGGAACAAGCGAAGAATGGGAAAAGAGTTCTGGCTTAACACGTAGGTTGTGGGATTCCATATCAGTGACACCATGCTTGATTTAGGGTCTGACGTTAACATCCTACCATGGAAGACGTGGGAGGCTCTTGGATGCCCATGGTTGATCTACTCACCAATCCAGCTTAGAATGGTGAACCAATACTGCATTGTGCTGATTGATTGACTCGAAGGCGTTGAGGTCAACATTGCAGGGGTGAAGACTTACACGGATTTTGAGGTTATTGATATTATGGGAGACAAGGATCCTTAACCTACCTTGCTAGGCATCGATTGGGCTTTTAAGAATTATGCCGTCATCAACCTCAAAAAGGAACTGATGATCTTCGAATACGGAGAGGTACAGGTCACTCAGCCTCTTGACCCGTATCAAGGCCCACGCTATACAAAAACTGTGGACAACCAGGAGGATGCTCAGATGTTGGACAACCTTTATCAGATGACAGTAGGAGAGTGGGAGGACTATATTAACCTGACCGCCACTGGCTCCATCAGCTAGCGCAGCGTCCAGAGCTCGAAGCTCGGATCGGAACTAGCCTGGGAAGACTGGAAGCAAGGTGGGTATGAGACCAACACGTGCAGGTGTGACAACATTGCCCGAGTCCATTGGATTGGCACGGAAATTAGGGAGTATCCCACCCTGTTGAACATGCAAGTTGTCAATACCTTTATTGCAAAAGTAGAAGACACGGTACCAGAAGGAAGCCGAATACCACTGTTGGACGTAGCACTACAGTCCACAGCAGCCAAGTGGTGGAAAAATCACCGCAACACCCTGTCGCAGTGGAGTTGCACGACAGAGGCTTTGAGGGCGCGATTTAAAGAAGATGAATGCCCTCGAAGTAGGCACAAGTACCAAGGGACTTCCGATCCATGGGACCACCTAAAAACTTGTGAGGAGCGGTGGTGAAGTCTAGGGTACCCGGAGGAGCTGTGGGTCCATCGGTTCATCCACTCCTTAGATACCATCCCTCAGGCCTGGTACTTAGAAGAAGAGAGAAAACGAGGAACTAGCTCCTAGCAGGAAGTCACGAACAACTTTTTTCGGTGCTTTTCCTTTGAAGGAGAGACAGAGCTGGTATCCTGGGCATTACAAGCTATCAAGGGGGTACTATTTCTCCGTGATCTATAGACCGATGGGAACTCCTTTGCATCATAGCTTGAGGGCAGGCGTGAGTTGGCTTGCCAACGGATTGATGGTGATCCAGACGATGATAGTCTGGAGGACCTAAGGCACCTATAATTCAAAGAGAAGGAAGGCGAGAAAAACATCAAAGAAGAGCCAACCACTGAGGGCATCCATCTACTCCCGCTGAAGACAAAGAAGTTGAACATCGGTACGAAGGAAAAACCCAAACTGGCTACAGTTGGGGATTACTGGGACGACAATACGAAAAAGGAAATTTTTAGCCTCCTCCAGGAATATGAGGACCTATTTCCTTCATCGGTTGTAGACTTAAAGGGCATCAAAGGTGACATCAGAGAAATGTGGATTGTGCTGAAACCGGATGCCAGACCCGTAAAGCACCAACCCTATCAGTTGAACCCATGGATCAAAGAAAAGGTCAAGATGGAGATCGACAAGATGCTGGCCGCAGGTCTCATCTTTCCTCTGGAAGAAGCGGGGTGGGTGAGTCCCATCGTCATTCAGAATAATAAGGATAAGTCATAAATACGAGTCTGTGTCGACTACCGAAGACTGAACAATGCCTGCATCCATGATCCATTCCCCACTCCATTTAGTAACGAAGTATTAGATCATGTTGCGGGAAACGAAGCTTACTCCTTCACTGATGGCTTTTCGAGCTATCATCATATGCACATTGCGGAAGAGGACAAAATGAAGACAACGTTCACCACTGAGTGGGGATCGTTCGCATACCACGTGATGCCGTTCGGATTGAAGAACGCCCTGGCCGTGTTTTCCCAGATCGTCATCGCTGCTTTCCGATAGTATATCCACAAGTTCCTGGAAGTCTACATGGATGATTGAATTGTCTACAGTTTGCTGAAGAACCACGCCACCCTGTTACGTATCATGTTCGATCAGTGTTGACAGTTAAAGATTTCCTTGAACTTGAAGAAATGCATTTTTGCAGTTCCTTTCGGCACGTTGTTAGGCCACATGGTGTGCAAGCAAGGGGTCTACATCGACCCCACCAAGGTGGCTGTGATCATCCACATGGCAGCCCTGGAAATAGTGAAGCAGTTGCGGGCACTGCTAGGGCACATAGGTTATTACTGATGGTTTATCCGAAATTATGCGAAAATCACCGCTCCCTTAGAAAAGCTACTATGGAAGTTCGAAGTGTTCCAGTGGACAGAGGAGTGTCGGATGGCCCTTGACACTCTGAAGGAAAAGCTAGCGACAGTGCCTATTCTTGTTCACCCTGACTGGGATAAGCAGTTCCATGTGCATATTGATGCTTCCAGTATTGCACTTGGGGCTGTCTTGGCGCAACCAAGAGAGACGTCAGTTGACCACCCCGTTTACTTCGCCAGCCACAAACTGTCTAACGCCGAGCGGAATTACACCATGACTGAGAGGGAGGCCCTGGAAATGGTGTACTTGCTCCAAAAGTTCTGCCACTATCTTCTAGGAGGCAAATTCAAGTTCTTTACGGATCACTCTGCATTAAAGTACCTGACCAATAAGCCTATTTTGGAAGGACGAATTTGTCGATGGCTTCTACTCTTCCAAGAATTCATGTTTGTGGTGATTGTTAAGCTCGGGAGGTTGAACGTCAGGCCTGATCATTCATCCAGGTTGGGGACGGGGGAGAACGATGGTTCTCTCGATGATCAATTGCTGGATGCTGAAATTTTCCGAGTCGAAGCTGTACCCGATTATTTGGCTAACATTCCCACCTATCTGACCATGGGGTAGCGCCCTCAGCACTACACCCCGCTCCAGAAACGAAACTTGGTCGTTCGCCCCACCGAATGCCAACTAATTGTAGGGCAGCTATACAAACTGGGCCTCGATGAGGTTCTGTGCAGATGTATTCTTGACCACGAACGCGAAGCCGTGATGTGGGAATGCCACAGCGGCGTTGCGGGTGGGCATGTGGGGGCAAAGCCCACTACTAGGAAGGTGCTCCAAGTTGGACTATGGTGGCCGACGGTCCATGCCAACTGTAAGGAATTTATTAAAAGATGCGATGTATGTCAGCAAACGAGGAGGCCCTCTCACAGGGATGAGCTCCCGCTACACTCGGTGCATGTTTTGCGGCCGTTCGAGAAGTGGGTTGTTGACTTCGTAGGCCCCATAGCCCCAATTTCCAGGCATTCCAAGGCCTGGTACATCATTACCGCAACTGGCTACCTCACCGGGTGGGTTGAGGCATCGACGGTACGAGATTGTATGGTAGATACCGCAGCGCAGTTCATTTTTGAACACATCATCAACAGGTTTGGCTGCCTGCGAATTTTAACCAGTGATCAGGGTACGCATTTCATTAATGAAACGATGAAATCGCTGCTGGACACATTCATGATTGAACATCACAAAATTAGCCCGTACCACCTACAGGCCAATGGAACTGTTGAAGCATTCAATAAAATCCTTGTAAAGGGGTTGACGAAGATTTACAATGCCCAGCGGGATGATTGGGATGAGCGGTTACCAGCTGCACTATGGGCCTACTGGACTACGGTGAAGCACTTGAAAAATTAGACACCGTTCCAACTAGTGTATGGTCGAGAAGATGTGATTCCCGCCAAGTTCACCATACCGATTATTTTAATTTCCACATCCCTCAAGTTCTCAGAAGAGGAGTTGCTACAGGAGCGCCTCCACAAGTTATAAGAACTGGACGAGGCCCGGTTTCTGGCCGAATTTCACCAGAAGGTCTAGAAGGATAGGCAGAAAGCGTGGCACAACTGCCACATCAAGAAAAAAATGTTCCAGTTGGAGGCAAGGTCCTCTTATATGATAGCAAGTTTCAAAAGTTCCCAGGAAAACTACAGATGTACTGGTTGGGACCTTACTTCGTCATCGAGATTAGAGATTCCAGCGCCGTCTGGTTGGCTCAGTTGGACGATACTGTTTTACCTGGGTGGGTTAATGGTGCATGCCTGAAACCCTACCATGAGTAAGTCCTTTCACTTTTCATTAATAACTCTCGCAACCGAGAGAAGCCATATAGTAGCGTAGATTAATAAACTCTCCCGCAACTGGGATGAGCATAGGTAGGGTTTATCGTTCATGCATAGGTCATCAATAACCGCATTTTTGTGGAGACCACACCTCAACCGATTGTGGTCGGGGAGGGGCATGTCCAGTGTGTCATCCCCGTAGGATTAGCAAACGTGTTAGTGTCAACCCATATCATTTCTGTGAGCACTTGTGTCAGTCTGTAGGATCGTCTAGATTTGTAGCATAAATGACCATAGTTAGAAGTAACCCTGCAATAATCATTTTTCCATAATTCGAAGTAACCTCAGTTGTCGCATCTGCCCATTTCCCCATGCCACCATTAGCAGCTGTCAGACTACACCTCAGCCGACGATTGATCGCATGATTATCGCCGAGAAGAATGCCAGCAGGAATTAACTCGTCATGGGGTCTCATCAACCTCACTCATGCCAGGTAATTACATAACTTTCATGGGAAAAAAAAGCACGAGAATTCCGGAGCAGTTAGAATTAGAAATTGGAGCTGAACCAAAGCAACAGAATTATCCAGAAGCACAGTGCCGAGAGAAGACGCCGAGACCAATTCTGCAAGTGTATCAACGTTGAGCAAAGATGCCAAAGGCCAACCTAGCAGTCCTCGAACTAGAGCTCGATAGCAGAATTCACAAAACAGAATCCCTTGTTGGGAAATATGAGAATGCGGCCCTCATAGATGCAAACCTCTCAGACCCCGTCGAGTTCCTGGCACTCAAGTGGAATGTGTATATGGAACATTACTTCACAGAAGTCGGGCGTTCAGCGAACATAATTCTACCAGAGTTCTGAGGCTTACAACAATGTTCTCTTCTGAACTTAAGAAATCTTCTGGTCTTCGGGACCACAGGATCGGCCATGCAGTGCACTAAGTTCTTACTCAGCCGCGTCGAGAATGGGTCCTTGTAGTTGAGTAAGGAAATTCCCATTCATGCCGAGGATATCCAGTGGCTTACAGGGCTTTCATAGAATGGCGCAGATGTCTCGACTACTTGTCAGACCACCTCCAAGCAAGCGAGGAAGTTGGGAGACGCTGACTATTATGTCAAATAATGCACACACCGAGGAGGAAAGGGAGCCAAGATGGAGCTTATCAATAAGCCCGAGATTAAGTTTGCATGCTACCTCATTGCCAGCAAAAAAATGAGGCACTACACAAAGGGAGAATGCACCCTTGATAATATCTCCATTGCAGAGCACTGCATTCAGGGCGCCAAGCTAAACTAGTGCTCCTTCTTGTTGAAGGAGCTGCTTGACGCGTGCGAGGAAAACTACAAGCGGGATACAAGCTTCATTTATGGCTATTTGATAGTTGCATTTTCGATGTGGAAGTGGCACACTCCCCTTGTCAGGTTACCAGCGGAAATTCTGGAGGGCCAGCCTCTAGTGATGAAGCTCGTTCCGTGGAAGGTGTCGGTTGATCCCAGCACCAAAGAAGTTAATGCCAAGGCATTTTGGTCCTAGTATGGTTTAATGACGGACGTGGTGACCAGCCAACAAAGCGTGCCCAGGAAATTTCTAGATGAGTACAGCGAGCAGGTATGGTTTTGGGTTAGTCACAGGCATACTTATATCCGACCTACTTGCGTGCCAGAGGACACATTTCACATGCGGTCGCTGAAGTTCTAGCTTGAAGATACCGCTTTCCACAATGAAGTTTGTTCATGGCCGGGGGTTGCGATGGAAATCTGCAATGGGGTACCCATTTACAACTTTGATCAGATGCTACCGTAGCAACGGCCTACCGAGACGGATGTGGAGGCGGCACAACAGGACTCCACTGCGCAGCTCACCCCCCTCATCCGTCGCTTAGACACTCAGGTACGCAGTTTTAATGAGGCGACCAAGGTCGTTTCAAGTGATGTTGTTCCTTTCCCTTTATTCTCTGAGTTCCAGTTCTCTCACTCCCCATCGCATCCCCACACAACTTCCATTACCTCCCCCATCCCCACTGTTTTATTTACTTCTCCAAGTCTTGTGATGACCTTGGTGGGGGAAAAGAGCAAGACCGCCGACTCCTTGGAAGCTCCTCAGGCTAAGTGGGCTCAAACCTTAGAATTGAGTTTGGTGGTGTACCTCACTCAGGAGGATCCACCCCAACCACCAAGTACCGGGGTGCCGATACGGGAAGAACCACTCATTGACCCCTCCGAGTTCATCAACATTCGACTGCTACCACCACGTACCATTCCACCTCCACCTACCACTTCATCTGCGCCATCCAATTCATCCACCACTATGTCAGACCCAATCATCCAGGAATTACTTAATGGGGACCACGGGGCTGAGGTTGACTCCATTACTATAGCAATAGTACGATCGGTCGACCCCGCTGGGGAACCCCAAGTTTCTTTGTCTAATATCATTTCCCAGATGGCACAGATTGTTGCCGACTCAGCTAAGGCTCAGCCTGAGCCTACTGTCCTTCCACAGACTGTCCAGACAGATCAACAAGAACGACCGGAGCTGAATATGGCCGACTTAGTAGCTCACCAAACCCCGCCGCCATCCCCTCTAGAGCACTCTACTCGATCAGTTTCCACTGGGCAACCCTTGCAGGAAAGGTAGCTAGACCAAAGCACTTTGGGGGTCGCCAATTTAGAAACATGGGGTATGGCTTAGTTGTACTTCTTTATCCAGAGGGTGGCCCATCAGGCCAAAAGGCTCGATTCTGAATTGTAGCAGAGGTGCGATGAACAATAGCAGTAGATCACCGTGCTTACTGATCAGCGCGACCAGCTCATAACGGCACAGGAGCAGCTGAAAGGTCAGATAAACAACGTCACCAAGGTTTTTTCAGAGCTATGGCTAGCTGTCGGGGCTCATTATACTTAGCTGCCTGCAAATGTACCAGAGACAAGTATCGTAGCACAGGTCCTCCACCTCCGGATCGCATTCAATGGCCTCCACAGGGAAAATTTGAAGCTTCAAGCAGCGTTAGCTGCCCGATCCAGAGGCAGTCTACTCAACACATATTGCAGAAAAGCAGGGCCAGGCCCACCAGATGCAAGAAACTCTCAAGTCTACAGCTGGTGATGCTTACGGCCTCTTGAAGGGTCTTCAGGAGTGCTCAATGGCCCTTACAGTCAAAACACAGCCAATTTCAGTGCAGTTGCAGCAAATTTCAAGGGAAATTCAAGAGGCCACGGACCCCGCACGGTTGGACCAGCTATACGCCCAGGCGGATGCTCTAGAGGTGCATATTCAGAAAATAGAGGCTAGCTCAGTAATGGCCAAACAGGTAATTTGTGAGCTCCACCCACCCCTCCAACACAACACCAGGACAATGCAACAGCTAGCCGCCGAGGCTGAAACCCAAATCGGCATGGTGTTCGGGATTGTACCGACGCATGTAGAGGAGGCAGCTATCACTAAGATTGTCGCAGAAACAGATTCATTGGTGTAGGGGTGGCAATAAGCTGTGACAACCTTCCATGAGCTTAAGGCTACAACATTTAGCAAAGTCCCAGAGTTGGGGCCCTTGTTTGGACAACAGGCTGAAGGCGCACAGCAAGAACAGGGCACGGGATCTAGTGGGGCGATGGAGATAGAGACTATGATTTGTGATTGACTTGGGACGAGTCAAGAAACTATGGCCGGGGCCTGTTGGGGCCCTTTTTTTGAATACTTGTTTTGAATCTTTTGAATTTTGAACAAAGAACATATTTTTGGGTTGCGGAATGACACATGGCAGTCGCAACTACGGTAAGTAGCGGAGCTACCGAGGTTGCAAGGGAACAGGAGATAGCTGAAGAAAGCAGATGCATGAGTAAAGATGAAGAGAAGATACAGCAGAAGACAGAGAGAAGAACTCATAGACAACAAGAGCAATGGGTGAATAAATAGTCGTCACCCAGCCGAAAGAAGGGACGAATGCAGAGCGACTGAAGAGGATCAGGTGGATGTTGCAAGAGAGATCCATTCCGGGCATGATATCTCTGTAGTTCCTAGGCTTCTCTAATATATCTTTCTATCTGATAAGATGTATATAATAGACTTTTAAGCTCTTCCTGTGGAAGCGATGTAACTGTGGATTTGGTTGAGGATTATCAATATACTTGCCGGTTGTTGTCTTATTTCGTGAGTTACATACATGCATGATGTCTGTGATGTCTTAAAATTTTATTTGCTTAATACATGTTCGATATTCTGAATGTTGTTGCATATATAATGATTTTTATGCAATCAATTCAATGTTAATCATGAGTTGCGGATCCTTCCACCACTATTGATCTATTCCCCTTCTGCATGTGGTCGTGACACGCCTTCGGTGAGACTCTTTGCTCTCCGGAGTAGGGTGACAATGCCAGCGTGGTTCTAGACTACAGCGGATTCCCTTGTTAGCCCCAATATCTAAACCTGGGTCTTGCTTGCGAGACCTATTTCTTCACCAACAATGAAAGTCATGGATATCTCAACAAGGAAACAGGATGCATAACAGGGAAAATCTATCATGGTCAAATGGATCCTTAAGGTATGTGTGAAATGAAATGAACAATAATTTTGTGAACATAGTAGGTGTATAAGGGCAGTAAAGAATCCTTAAAAAAATATCTTTAAACAAGATGGTATCAAATACTGATTAACACAAGGACATAATCAAAGACATGGAAAAACAATAACTTTCTGATTATACTTGAGAAAACAAGCATTCAATATGAACAATGCAGTGAACCATAGAAAGAAAGAAACATATCTAACTTTTAGTGATTTCACCTTCAAGGTTTAGAAAACATCCAAGATAAAAAATAACTTTAATCAATGAAGAGGGAATGCCTAAACATCAATGATAAAGCTACAAAGAACTATAAGGCAACTTCTTAATCATGGACAAAGGGCATGATCAAAACATGGCCTCTTTGGCTAAAACCTAACAAGTAATACTTCAGAGAGAGATTCCAAAACATAGTTTAAATAGCAACAAATAGGCAGGGCTAACGATAAAACATATTTGAAAACTACTATATTAAACCATTTTTGGAATAAACAAGCATATGTAGATCCAAGGAGCAACTAAGAATTCCTTAAACAAACCCAGCAGAGGAAAACATCAAGGCAATAGACAACAGGAAGGACTAAGGTGCCTCAAACAACATTTCTTAGTCTATACTCTCTCGTTATACTGCAACATAGAAGGATGGATACATAATGAAAACATGAGAAAACAATAACATGAAAGAGAAGCACTTCACCAATAACCAAGCTTATAGATCCTACAAGCTATCCTCCTTCATCATCAATGAAAGCAATCCATTCAGAAACTCCACAAGACCAATTTCTTCTTGAAAATCACAAAAACCATGTATTTCTCTCAAAGCTCATCAAATTCCTACCTCAAACATGAATCCTCAATGCTCTATTTAACCAAAAAGGAGGAGAAAACCTAATAGAGTCTCTAGAAGCCTATTGGCTAATCAGAAATGTCACTATTGTCTTTGAGACCTTGCAAGGCCCAAGGCACAAAATATCTAAAAAAAAATATATTTTCGGGAAATTTTATTAAAGAAACTGACATTTGGGCTCTTCCAAGCCTCCTAAAACTTGCCAATCATACATTATTGACTTTTCCTCTTTTAAGGTTGCAGAGTTTTAGGATGAATTTCCATGCCAAGGGCGTAGCACTAGAGCAGGAAAGTTGGGTCAAATTGCAACAATGTTTTGAGGGCCTTCACAATGTTGGAATAGGCTCCGTGATGGCTCGTTAGAAAGCCCTTTGAGTCTACTTTCCATCTCGACCCTTGGTTCTCTGATTAGACATCCAAAACCTATTAAAAAATAAAAAATTCCAAGGATGGTAAAGGTGTAGCACTTGTCCTGAAAACTAGGCAGAAAGGTGAAAATTAGGGTGTTTTTGACCCTTTTGGAGGACCAAAAAAACTCCAATTGACTTGAAACTTTGTGATCATACCACACTCAAGTTGAGGATTCGAAAAATTGAAGCCTTTACTCTTGAATATGCTCCGAGAAAAAGCATAGCACCATGGGTGCTACCCCTTTGGCCCTCAAAATTAGCATAAAACCAAAACTTGTCAAAATTCTCCCAAATTTGGTGGATGTGTGCCTCATGCATTTTGAGAGACCTGTAGAGAATCCTATGCCAAGATTGCAAGGTTATCTTGGACTTTTTCCTCTTTTAGTGTTTGGATTTTGGTTTGGGCCTTTTTCAATTTAGCCCTTGCAATCTGGTTTCTCTGGGAATAATGTTTAGTCATCCTTCTTTGGAGGTCAAGATTCTAATTTGCTTTATTCAATTTAGCCTCCAAATGTATGTTGGCTCTTTCCAACCAAGGCTCCTGATCATGTGCTATCTCCATGGCTAAAAGAAAATGTAAAGGGAGTTTTTCTGCTAGGGTTGATTCTTGTTCCATTTGATTCACCAATGCCTTCTTCAAACCCATGGTTCTAGGTCTCCTCCTAGATTGTCCTTCCTCATCCTCACTCTCTTCATAAGTGCCCATGTTCTCTTATAGTTTCACCTCTGCCTTTTGGGCTTCTTTCTGGGCCTTGATGGATCTATCTTCATAGATTGCAATCTGTGCTCCTAGCTTCCTATTCCCCAAGTCAAGGGCATTATTCACACTCTTGGCCCTATCCAAATGTGCTTGGAGATGTTTAATTTGTACATTTCTGTCCTAGAGGAGAAAGTTTGTGCTTCTTGCTCCATTCTCGTCATCACTATCTACTTGAATGATTTCAAAATCCCTTCCAACCTCATGATCGTCTTCTTCTTCCTTTACATTTTGCTTCCCTTTGTCTAGTGGCTGAGCTGAGGTGGATGGCATGGTCCCTTGCCTTTTGGAGGTAGAAAACACAAGCCTTAACCCCTTTTGATATGTGAGAGGAAAAAACCCAAATTTTTCTACTAGAATTCCCTCATCATGGCTGATCTCAAGACTGCCTTTCTTTTCATCAATGATCTCTGTATTAGTATGTCTTTTGCACTATGTTATTGACTACCTTCTTGAGACTTACCTTCATCTTCTTTCATGCTAACATTACAGTTATGATTTTCACCACTGTCATCAACATTTACACTTCTTTTTTAGTCCATAGTGTCACTGCTGTCATCATTACTAGGGTTGTAAGTTATCATGGTTTCTTCTTCATCATTTTCCTTTGTGTTTGCAACATTATCATGGCCTTTATT
This sequence comes from Pinus albicaulis, assembly GCA_034641835.2. Classification (NCBI taxonomy): domain Eukaryota; kingdom Viridiplantae; phylum Streptophyta; class Pinopsida; order Pinales; family Pinaceae; genus Pinus; species Pinus albicaulis. The sequence continues at coordinate 1,476,013,382 of CM076582.1, forward strand.
ATTTTCTAAGTGGTCACTGTTAGAGGTGTCTTGATATGTTTCTTCATTACCTTTTTATGCATTTTAATCTTCATTTTCCTCAACCTCTTTACTATCCTCTACACTGTCATCACTATTTTCATTTTCATCTATGCTGGCCTCTTTATCTTCTTCACTTTACTCACTTTCATCACCTTTATCAGTGCTGGCCTCTTTATCTTCTGCACTTTTCTCAATGTCATCACCTTTATCAGTGCTAGCCTCTTCTTCATTGTTGGCCTCTTTGTCACTGTTCTCTTAATCATTTCCATGCTTACTACCTTCTTCTTCCTCTTTGTCATTATCTATATCTTCTTCACAGTTTTTCTTACTGCCTTTGTCTTCATAATCTGCCTCTATCTCTTTATCTTCATCCTCATCATTTTTTCTTCCTCATTTGTTTCTTCTTCATCATCATCATTTGTTTCTTCTTCCTAATCATCATTTTATTCCTCTTCATCATCATTCTCTTCTTGATTTGATGCTTCAGGAAAAAGTGAGGGAGGGATGTTCTCTTGAGGAGAGGATTCATGTGTGGATTACGAAACATTGTCAGTGGGGGATTATGGAGGAGTGGAAGGAGGTGGATGAGATGATGAGGGTAAATTTGACTGTTGAGGAGGTTGTGGATTTGTCAAAACTTCATGGGTGATGAACACTTCCCATGGGATACCTTGTTGCTCTAATTGATGCAACACAATCATCATGATAAGAGAATGGTGAAAAATATTTTGCATTTGTTGTGAAGGAGGTCTCTTTTGCATAATTTATGACATCTTATCAATACTTCTATAAAGGTAATAGGGAAAATGTAGCAGCTTAGCCCTAGTGAAGTGCATGAGAGGTCTTATATGGTAGGAATAAAGTTTAGAAAACCTACCATCATAGGTGAAGTATTTCATGATGATTTTCATTAAGGGCGCATATCTCTCCAGTAGATGTGAAAATGGAAAATAGATTTTCAATCAGCTTGGTATCTGGGTTTCAAGAAGGGTTGATAATGGCTCAAGTCCAATTTTTCCTATTTGAACCACTTTTCTCCCATACTAGTTATCTTGGTGGCAATAGAAATGGTATTTATGGATAGCTCAAATTTCACTCCTGCTAAGTTTACTTGATGGTAATGGAGGTTAAGGATGAAATTCCTGGTCAACTCAGGATGACTCTAGACTTGTTGTACCCTTTCACAGAAGTCAAAAAAACCTACTTCTTGAAAATATGCAATTGTCATAGGAGAGGTCATTAGTTCCTTGGTATTCGGTGGCTCAAATCAATTTACCATTCCAACCTTTTTCTATTGTCTTCTCGGCCCTTGGCCTCCCTCACCACTGCCACTATTATTTTCCCTTGCCATCATGCTTTTTTACCCTTGCTTTGAAGGCCAAAACAATGAACGTGTTCTAGCACATGAGCCAGTCGGGCGATTTCTGAACGCGCTAAGGCTTTGGGCATATTGGGCAAAGGGTGAACGTGCCTGTGGGTAGTGCCCAGGCCAATCAGGCCTCTGCTCACTGTCGGGTCGGCTCTGCACATTGTTTTTGCATAGCACCCGGGCCAGTCGGGCCTCTACATGCTGTCTATGCATAGCGCTCGGGCCAATCGTGCCTTTGCACGTTGAACGTGTAGTGTCCATTCACAGGCGCGTAGCACTATGTTATATTTTCTAAAGAAGGCACACTCAAGTGCGTAGCATGACATTCCAGGAGTGTAAGACAGGGGTTTTTCTGCCCGAAGTTTGCCAGAAATCCTGAAATCTCTCTTTGAAAACCTTTCACTCTCTTTTGCAGATGAAAAATAGGGAAAATTTTAGGGGCTAATATTCTCAGATGGGCTAATTTCCCATGGTTTTTCCAAAAATAAGATTCACCAATTCCCATTTTTTCCTAAAAATAATTCACCCAAATTTTATAAGAAAAAAATGTTTTACCTTAAAAATTGCCAAAATTTTATAAAGACTATATAAAATAATTATAATTTTTAATATTTTCACTAAAATATCACCAAGAACTTTATATTTTTCATATTATGGATTATTAAGATTCGCCAAGTGTAATGTTTCCAAATCGGAACATCTAGCAATCCATGGATGGAAAACGCATTTTCCAGAAAAGGAGGTAGCAGGATTTGAAACCAGGACTTGGATGCCTTAGAAAAATGTGTCTAAGAATCAAATCCAAGAGATGGCTCCAAAGAAATCCTTCTAAGGTGGTTAAACATATCTACCACACTTAGATGTCCTCAGAAAATGCCCAGTGAGGGACTACAACAATTCTTGAGAAAGAAATGGAAAGACAACGTTATTTTGCATCCATGAGCAAATGAAGATCTGAATAGCCAATGAATAATGTTATAGCAAAAAAGAGAGTACAATTTCTTGAGGAAATAACCTCTCAAGAAAGGCAATGCAAGCCTCAACAATACCTGTACATGGAAATGAAGAAACACAGCTACATATATGAAACCCTTGGCTATGACAGTGCAGTATATTATGGGTTACTGCTACAATAAAATGTCAATACATGGATATAGCAATCATATAGCTCAAATACATTAGGGGAGCAAAGCTCTAACCCTTAGAAGCAATAAAACATCAATCCTTTAAGGGATTGGCTGAAATATACAAAATGGAAAAAATGTCGGAGTTGTTGGGCAGAAACTGCAACTCAAATCTGGAACTAAGTAGAGAAGGCTAAAGATGATGAAAAATATAAATTAAGCCTTGTCCAATGGATCTCCAAAGTGGAAGGCTGAACCTTACACTTGAGATCTCACCCTCCAATCAATCTGCAAACCCTCACTGTAGATACTCCATGAAAATAACGCAGTCACTAAGAGGGACTGCACAGTGAGTGGAATAGAACACTATGGCCAAGTGCCAAGATCTGAAAATAAGCTCCCAAGATTCCAATATTATCTCCGAAATAAATGAAATACTCTCTCTTTGAAAATGATGAGATGGAAGAGGTGTTGTGGAGTCTCCACTGCAACACCCTGCAACACAGAGTTATGCTGCTGCAGCAATAATGCCATCTTGGAGGAGGATGCTTTGGCCTTGAGCCAAGAGATGTGGATAATGAAGAACAAACCTTCAAGAGGCTTCTCAGGAAGGTGAGTAAATCCTAAATAGGAATTCCCCAGCAATTCTTGCTAAGTAGCAAAGAATGCACAATGTCTGAATAGAAATGAAATGAATAATCATAAGCATGAATGCAATGGCTCTCCTCCTCTCCATATATAGAAAATGAAGGCTCTCTCTCCATGGGCCCCATCCATTAGGGTTTCCTCCATAAAGGAATATTCCCTCCTCTATCTCTACGCTGTCCCATGTAGTGCTTTCCACCTCATACCCTATGCTATTTGACTTGGTCAAACTTAACCAAGCCTCTTTGCAAAAAGTCTCCTTTCACACATGAGGGTGTGAAATCTAGTTCCATGGCTGATCCCTTTTCATACTAGAGGGATTTTATCTATTTTTTTTATTTTCTTTGGGCCTCCTAACCCAATTATTCATCTCCTAAGTGAATAGACAAAAAAATATTCCAATTTATTGAAGGAAAAATTTGGAATATTACAGTCCTCCCCTCCCAAATGTTGCTTTTCCTCAAGCAACTGCAAGAATAAAACTAGAAAATCTCCACTCAATGAATGGAGTCTGAAATGTGATGAGGAACATCTCCCCCATGTGGATCCTCCACCCCCAAGCAATCATCCAAACAAAATGAGTCGCCTCCCAACATGGCAACTCCTAAAAATATGCTTCCACCTCAAGCTCCGGAAATGAAGGTGGGCTAAAAATATGAACATGGTAAGCCTCATAACCTACCCCAAGCTGTTCTTCTCCCCATTTATGATAATCGTAGAATGTGTGTTGATCCTGGGCTGCAAAATTATGGCCCTCAAATGGAAATGTGAAGAACAAACCTCTAAAGATTTCTCCTCCAACAATGAAGAACAAGCTGGCCCAAAACAATCCATCCATGATGGATAGGACAAGGTCATCATAGAGTATCCAAATGAGAAGTTTGCTGCAAGTTATACATGATGATACATGATACAAATAATTTCTCACAAGGATACAACGCAGTTTCATCCACTGCAATCTCAGAAAGGAACATGGCAAGTGACATACAAAATCCATCACGTCTACTAGGGAATAGTAAATTGCCGAATATAGCAACAATACAAGACCAAAAAATTGCCCATGGCTATACAATGGATGACTATCAAGTCCATGGTCCACCTCAAAAGAGAACACATGTGTAGTAGTGGTGGCCATATCTCCTCCCATGCTCCCATTAGAACATGTAGTGCAGAAAATGTGGGAATTTTCTCCCCTCAAGGACACATCTAACTTATGTGTCTTTCTCATAATCATGATTCTCATACAAATCTGATCCATATCATCAAATAAAGTCATGATCAGCAATAAAATGGGGAAAATGCTGAAGGTTTCATGTGTTGCAAGAATGTACCAACAATTTTCCCAAGAGTGACAACTCAGTTTTCCAAACTGCTTCTTCAGAAAAGTGCAAGGCAAAATGTTTATTTTTACATGGTTAATCATGCATGTCTTCATATGATACATGTTAGAGTGGATAAGCTGAACATACATGTGATGATAAAACATTTTCCCAAGGCCACATAAGAGATGGCTGCCTCCATCATATAGATTGGCCCAACAAAGATCATGGAGCAATGTGACAAGCTTGCCCTCTTGTGAAGCAATGCACTGCAAAGTAATGGTAAGAGTATGGAAGTTAATACATGTAAAAACAAACATCTCACCATATGCCAGAGGTAAGATGGTACATGGATTTATTTGTGAGTCCTCCATAGTGTTGTGGTGTGCTATGAAGAAGAATGAACCATCTGCTACAAGAAGATAATCCTCCTTATGCTTGGAAACGCAAGTCAAGAAGAATATGTAATAGTGATAGTTTCCTCTATCCACCACTCTATCATCATCATCTCCTCCTTGTGCACCAAGTGCATCCAAAATGAAGTGATCTTGGGGACACTCCATCCATAAACTTCTGCTCCAAAGTGACAGCGTTGGGAGCTCATGAAAATAAGCTCCTGTCAATACAAAGCCATTAGGGGAATTTTTAGGTCTAAAATGGGCCTCCTAAGGAAAATGTACAATCAAAATTCACTTTATGAGAACCAATCACATTTTATGGGATGACATCATCCCTAATGGTTGAGGTGGCATTTCTTGAGTTAAAGGTACTTACTTGTCACATTCTCAATGGTGGATAAAAACTCATGGTTAACCATGGTAGTGCTCTAAGTACTTCTAAAGTCAAAGTAAAGTACTCATAATAAATGTCATTTCACACTTTTTAAATAAAAGTATATTATTCTCATTTCATATTTCTTGAAAGAAACAATGCATATCCTTATATTATATTATATTGTGCTATATTATATTATTTTTATATAGTATATTAATTACATATTATTATACAATTTAAATAATATAAATTTTAATTAATATCATATAATATAATTAAGAATTTATAAATTTATATTTATATTTTATTTTAAGTTATTTAAGTACAAAGGAAAAATGCATTAGTTGTTCACTGATACTGACTTTTTCTTGAAAAACTCATTCTTATTTATAGTCACATCAATACAATTTTTTTATTATTTTTATTTTGGTACAACTTTTAAATTGAATTTAACTATGGTTACATGGATTTTGGTGCAAAAATTGAATTGCAAATTCATAAATATTATTTTATTGGTTTAGCTATTATTTTATTATTTCCTTAGGAGGCCCATTTTAGACCTCAAAATTCCCCTAGTGTCTATTCTTTGACATGCTCCTTGTGAAAGACTCCTCTAATAATGTTGCAACAAATATGGAATACTTCCCAAGATTGAAGGGCTTCCAAATCATCAAAGACCAAGGATATAATGCCATCTCCTCCTCCTACAACATCATGCAAAGTGTGAGAGCAAATCTTCTCTTGCTCTCCCAAAAAGAAGCAAAACAACAAAACATTTTGCTGCCTCCCCATACCTCCGTCATACAACTCATGTGATGAAGACACAATGAATGATATGAGTATCACATCAACACCATGCATCCATACTCTATACTACCTAGTGATGTAAGCATCCTACCATCTCTCCTCCATCCTCCTACTCTTAGGAAGAGTGTTTGCCAAGTGATGGCCAAACTCTTTCAAGAGTAACCAGTGCAGCCAAGCCTCCTGCTACCCAGTATCATAAATTTGCAAGTAGCCTCCCAGATCCTTGCTCATCAACCACATCCACTCAACCCCTTGTGGATGCTTCCTTCTTCTCTTCATCTTGGTACTCCTCCCATGAGGGCTAACATCCTCCCAAATCAAATTCTTGTCTTTGCACTTCATGGGATTTTGAAATGAAATCTTCTCAAGGATCAATGAGACCCTATCAAGACCCACATAGGTGGTAGGAAAAAACCTCCCATCATGATATGTATGGCTCAAAGAATGTCCAACACAATCATGAGAGATGTTTTCCATCCTAAGATGTCCTCCATATTCTATCTGCTCTTGTGAGAAAGGAAGAAAATCTTTGCACTCCATGGTGTGTTGAAGTGCACCTCTAATGAGATCTCTCCTTGAGACCTCCCTCTAAACAATAGTCTTCCAAAACCAATGAGGTCTTCGATCTGCTGAAAGTAGAAGTTCCTCTTTGAGCTGAGAGGAGCTCATTGAGAAAGTGTTATCTTGAAAGGAGAAAGGGTTTCTCACTCCAAGATGTCTACTATCATCCTTCATGGCTTCAAACCCCAACCTCCAATGTCATATGTAATCCAACAAAGGCTTATGAAGATGATGGTTTATTTCCTCCTTGAATTTTTTCATGTTGCACACCGGAGTGCAACCAAGTTTCTCTATGGTAGCAGTGTGATTTGACCCTTGGTCATTCAAAAGAAAATTTCCACATTGATCAAAAAAATTTGCTGCAACAATAGATTGTGGAAATATTTTCATACCTTGATGTGCATTTGGAACTTGTTGTAGGGCTACAAGAGTTCCCTCCTCCAAAGTGTTGGATGCTCCAACTTTTGATGCATGTGGTTGCTCCTCGATGAGTGTGGTAGTGTTATCACAAGTCTCCTCAAGTGGTGGTGTGATCTTCCCTTCCTTTGCCCTTTCTCCATCAAAGGTTTTGATTAACCCTTGGATGAATTCTACAAATTTGTTTCCCCTTGCATGGCTCAAGTGGTTGCTCCACCAATCATAGGCTTCACCCTCCAAGTGTAGCGCTGAGATTTCAAGAGCTTCTTTCCCTGCTACAGGATGTAGTAGGAAAAATGCCTCCAACTCTTTCACCCAAGTTCTTGTTGTAGATAACCCATCAAAGGTAGACAACAAAAATCTATTGCCTTTGATTCCTCTTCTACTACAGGGTCTCTTCTCCTCCTTCAACTGGATGAAATGAGGAAAATCTAGAGTCTCCTTGAAGGCTCTAGGTTGAGATATGTACTCAACAAGGTAATCACTTAGAATTTGATAATCCAAGTGTCTTCTTGCTCAATGTCTTCTTCTTGATGAGAATAGGAAGTGCATGGTCCTTCCTCTTCTTCTTCTTCAATATTTTTGACCTCCTTGGAGAGCTCTTCTCTGGATCTGAATATTGATGAGAGCAATCTCATCTTCTTCAACATTCTGATCTTCTTAGTCTCAGACTCACAGGCTGAGCCAAGAAAGTTGCTCCGATACCACTATAATGTTTTGTTGGGGCCCTTGTTTTGAAAAACCTTGTTTGGAATTTTTTGAATTTGGAACAACGGCCAGATTTTTGGGTTGTGTAACAAGGACACACGACAGCCACAACCAACTCGCAACCACATCAAACGGCGGAGATACCAAGGTTGCAACGGAATAGGCACATAGCGGAGGAAACTAGATGCATAAGTGCAGATAAGGAGAAGATACAGTAGAAAGAACGCAAGCGGAACACATAGATAATCAGAGAAAAGCTAGAAGCAACTGCAGAAGGACATAAAGAGAACTAATAGTCGTGACAGCGGGTAGATAAATAGCAGTCACTCGGACGAAAGAGAGGATGATTCGACAGCAGAAGAAAGAAGAGAGCGACGGAAGGAGAAAAACCACATGCTGCAGCAGGAATCCAGAGCATGGATGAGGTCTCTGTAGTTCCTAGGGTCTATTGATGTAGAATCTTTGTTCCGCAAGGTATATGTATCAAATCTGTAAGACCATTGCAAAGCTATGTAACCGGGAGTTGGCCAAGAGCTTAATACAATTGCATGTTGCTGTCTATTTGTACGATTCACATGCATGTGTGTTGATTGAGATGCTTTAAAAATTTCATTTGCTTAATATCTGTATGTTCTTTGAATGATGTTGCGTACGTGATCCTATCTATGCTATCTAATCACTGATGAGAATGAGTTGCGAATCTGTTCCTTGCCCCTGGTCTATTCCCCTTCTGCATGTGGTCGCGACACGTCTCGGGTGAGACTCTCTACTCTCTAGAGTAGGGTGATAATGCCGGCGTAATCCTAGACTACAGTGGACTCTTTTGTTGGCCACAATCCTTGAACCTGGGTCTTGGCCGCGAGACCTGATCACTCGCCAACATGTTCCCAAATTGGAACAACTAGAAATCCATGGCTAGAAAACGCATTTTCCAGAAATGGAGGTATCAAGATTTGAAACCAAGACTTGGATGCCTTAGAAAAATGTGTCTAAGAATCAAATCCAAGATATGGCTCCAAAGAAATCCTTATTAGGTGGTTAAACATATCTACCACACTTAGATGTCCTCAGAAAATGCCTGATGAGGGACTGCAACAATTCTTGAGCAAGAAATGGAAAGACAACTTTATTTTACATCCATGAGAAAATGAAGATCTGAATAGCCAATGAATAATGTTATAGCAGCAAAGAGAGTACATGTTCTTGAGGAAAAAACCTCTCAAGAAAGGCAATGCAAGCCTCAACAATACCTGTACATGGAAATGAAGAAACACAGTTGCATATATGAAACCCTTGGCTATGACAAAGCAGTATATTATGGGTTACTGCTACAATACAATGTCAATACATGGATATAGCAATGATATAGCTAAAATAAATTATGGGAGCAAAGCTCTAACCCTTAAAATCAATAAAACATCAATCCTCCAAGGGATTGGCTAAAATATACAAAATGGAAAAAATGCCGGAGTTGTTGGGCAGCAGTTGCAACTCAAATCTGGAACTAAGTAGAGAAGGCTGAAGATGATGAAAAATCTGAATTAAACCTTCTACAATGGATCTCCAAAGTGGAAGGTTGAACCTTACACTTGAGATCTCACCCTCCAATCAATCTGCAAACCCTCACTGTAGATACTCCATGAAAATAACGTAGTCACTAAGAGGGACTGCACAGTGAGTGGAATAGAACACTATGGACAAGTTCTAAGATCTAAAAATAAGCTCCCAAGCTTCCAATATTATCTCCCAAATAAAGGAAAGACTCTCTCTCTGAAAATGATGAGATGGAAGAGGTGTTGTGGAGTCTCCACTGCAACACCCTGTAACACAAAGTTATGCTGCTGCAGCAATAATGCTGTCCTGGAGGAGGATGCTTTGGCCTTGAGCCAAGAGATGTGGAGAATGAAGAACCAACATTCAAGAGGCCTCTAAAGAAGGTGAGGAAATCCTAAATAGGAATTCCTCGACAATTGTTGCTAAGCAAAAAATAATGCACAATGTATGAATAGACATGAAATGAACAATCATAAGCATGAATGCAATGTCTCTCCTCCTCTCCATATATAGCAAGTTAAGGCTCTTTCTCCATGGTCCCCATCCATTAGGGTTTCCTCCATAAAGGAATATTCCCTCCTCTATCTCTGCACTTTCCCATGTAATGCTTTCCACCTCATACCCTGCACTATTTGACTTGGTCAAACTTAACCAAGCCTCTTTGCAAAAAGTCTCCTTTCACACATGAGGGTGTGAAATCTAGTTCCATGGCTGATCCATTTTCATACTAGAGGGATTTTATCTATGTTTTTATTGTCTTTGGGCCTCCTAACCCAATTATTCATCTCCTAAGTGAAAATAGACAAAATTAATATTCCAATTTATTGAAGGAAAAAATTGGAATATTACACCAAGATTTCTAATATTTAAGATAAATTTCCATCCTTCAATTTTTCCCTGATGACAAATGAGCTTGAGTGATAAATGAGATGCGTTTATACCCTTGGAAAAATAAATTAAAACCATAAACCCACTTTTGATAATGTTTTGAGTTTTATCTTGTCACTTTATCACTGATATTCCTTTTTCCTTTTGCAGGAGGTGACTGAAAACACAAAAAATTATCTCTTTTGTGGGTGATTTGAAAATATGATTTCTTCCCCTCTCACTGATTTTGACTGTGATATATCTATTTTGAAAAATACTATACGCCATGTCCACTATGTCTTCTCTTGGTCACTTCTGATTTTTTGCAAGTGCCATGGCACAATTGTTTTCGTCTCCTTTGTCATTCTTGGATTTTGACAATTTTAGTTAGTCAATAGCAAACTCATGATTAACTTGGTTTTCCTTTTTGAAAATTAACCTTATGCCTTATTTCTTTGACCATTTGAGGGAAATTGAATGCTCCTGAAGACTTGATCTCTATCACACTGATACTCTTTTCATTCTCCTCCATTTGATGTAGTGAAGCATGGTTACCTTGGCAAACCCTAGAAATAACCTTCAAGATCCTATTAAAACTATCTTCCTATTGTCATCATGGAGGCTTCTCATTTTCATTTCTAGTTGCAAAAAATCTTCAATTCATGCTTGGTTGTGTTGATGTACCTTTTTCCTTGTGGTTTTCTGCATTGTCTTTCTTGCTTGCCACAATGCTAGTCTAATCAGTCCAAAAAAACCTGGTTTTCTTTGAACATAGGCTGCCTCTTCTTCTATTTTCTTGAGTGTACCTTCCAATGAGGGACAAGCCTCTTACGTTACCTAATTTTATGCTAATATCCACCTTAACATTCCTACAGAAATGTCAAGATGGGCAGCTTTCCTTTGCAGAATTTGTGCTTGATTAAAGAGGTCTTCTTTGAAGGTTTTCTTGATCTGTATTGGAACAACATATGTTGACCTCCCTTTCCATTTGATTTCATCTTCTTGGCATAATAAAAATAGTGTTTCAGAATACCAAAACAATCCTATAACCTATGAAACTCTAAATGACCTAGTGGGAGGCTTTTTGGGCTTGTCTTTGACTGAAAACTTGGCTTTGGGTCCTCAAGTATAAAAAACAGAGTTTTTGATATTTTGATGTATTGAAGATCCAAAATCCAATGTACTTTATTTATCTAAAGAGCTTACATATATAGTTTTGAGACCATCAATGCTTAATGTATCCGGGAAACACAAGAGTGAGTAGGTTTGTTGGTGATCCTAGGTGGCAAGTGGAGGAAATAGGCAAGCCAAAACAGAGTGCTAAGGTCAGGGGGGGAAAAATAGTGAAAATGAGTGGCATGATCCCATGATGGGTCTTATAGGAGTGATAGGCTGGCCATAATATGATAGGATATTAAAATAGTGAAAAATTTATCCTAACGATGATGAAGGCAGTGAGATTTCTAGAGCTCACAATATTCATGAATTTTGTTTCTAGAAATCTAGGATAAGCACTTAGTCATCTATAAAAAGGCAAAAAATACTGATGACTAAAACTGGCTCCACTTGGGGAGGGCAGCTCCCTTTCAGGAGGTGTCTATAGCTTCAGATCTTTGGTTTTATGAAGACCAATGCCTCATCCAATTGGCAGATTGTTCTTTCTTTTCATTTTTTGATGCTTCTTTGAAGTTTTGATCTCAATAATATGAAAAACATGATTAGCTCAAAATCATCTCTACCTACCCAACCTTCTTGCCTAACATTTGTTTTCCTTGGGTGCACTTGAACTAGCAAACCCTTGACATTGTTTTCTTTTGAAAGCAAAGAAAACTATCTACTTCTACTCTTATCACTTCCAAGAGTTTAGATTATGCTAGTGAACTCATTTTATTCTCTACCTAGACTATTTGACTGTCAAGATTAAGTTGTATGATAGACTTCCTTCTCTAAGCTATTGATAAGAAATTGAAAACATGGTTTAAATCAGGATTAGGCAATCTGACTTACCATGGGTTGTGGCATTAAGACAAGCTGCAGACAAACATTATTTTTGTACAAACAAAACTAGAAAAGTAAGAGTTGTGATTTATCATTTGGTATGCATCCCCATCTTCCTCTTTGGTTCAATTTTGAGCATGTGGAGCTAGCATCTTTCATTCCTAATCTATCCTTTTTGAAAAGTAAAGTTTGAATGATTTGACAAGCTCACTTTCACTAACTTATCAACACAAATTTAAAGCATGGTCAACCATGATTAGGCTAGATGACTAAACAAGATCTTCCTTTTCAACAAGTAGTGGCATTTAGGTTTGCACACTTTCAGTACTACTATTTTTTGGGTATGGGGTTGTACCTCTTTTCAAATCTGCCCAATTTTTCTTTCTTTCTTTGTGTTTGTATTTTTTATTTTTTATGATCTCCCATCATGCTATGTTATGTACAATCAATGAAAGTTTGAAACTAGGACTCTTGACAGAAATAGTGTTTGAGCATATTGCCATTGGCAGGACCTCCAAATAATTATTCTCCATTCAATCCTTGTAAAAAGAAAGAATTATGACCTCTAACTGACTCAATGAGATAATGACCTTTCCACAAATTCTCAAATTTACCATGTTTACCTTTTTCCTCCCTCCTAGAAATCCATTTCAGCACTGTGTCTCCAATGTGGAAATTGTTGGCTTTAGTTCTTCTGTCAAAGATTTTCTTTATGTTTTCTTTCACTTCTTGAGTCTTGTTATAAACTTCTTCCCTTGTCTGTTGTAAATGAATGGTTTGGTTCAGCCTCCTTTTCATGTCATTTTTCTCTGATTGCACTTCTTGGAGAAGCCTTACCACCGAAACTCCCAAGGATGTTGAGAAAATGGCATCCATGCCATACACTAGTTGATAGGGAGACATACCAATTGATTTCTTGGTGGTTAGTCTATCAGCCCATAGTGCATGTACTAGCTTACCATGCCATGCCTTTTGATTCTGTTCCAGAAGCTTCTTGATTATATTGACCAAGATTTTGTTTGAGGACTCAGCTAACCCATTACCTTGAGGGTAATAAGCTATGGAATGTCCTAATGTGATGTGATATTTCTAACAAAATCCAACCATTATTTTGGATGTAAAGGTAGCAGCATTATCTATGATGATATTTTTGGGGCAACCAAATCTAGACAAAATGTTTGTCTCAAGAAATTCGATAATGACTGAGTCGGTGGCATTCCTAGAGGGGATGGCTTATATCCACTTAGTGAAGTAATCAGTAGCAATGAGGGTCCACCTATGTTGGGTAGATGAGGCGGGGTGAATCTCTCCAATGAAGTCTAAACCCCATTGTTGAAAAAGAACTTCAACAGTAATGGGATGCAAAAGCAAAGGTAGGGATTTTCTCTTGCCATCAAGAATTTGGCATTTATGGCAAGTCATGACTAGTTTGTGGGTGTCAGAAAAAGGGGTGGGCCAATAATAGCCAGCTCTAAGGATTGTGTTAGCTGTGGTTTTCCAGTAAAGGTGGCCTCCACATTCTCCCTCATGCAGCTCATGCATGATTTTATCTACATCATCCTCAAGAAAACATTTAAGCAAAATACCTACAGAATTCTTCCAATATAATATTCCATCTAAAATGCAGAATTTTAAAGTTTTTTGTTTCAGGAATCTAGCTTTTTTCTTTGATAATGTAGGAGGAGCATTGAGATAGAAAAACACATATAGGAACAAAAGAAATGATATGAGAATGTAAGATATAAACTCTAAAGTATTTTAATGCCTTAATCAAGGCAAAGGCTTGTTTCTCCATGATGTTGTACTTTAGAGGAGCATCTCTAAGGGCTTTGCTGAAGAAGGCTATGGGTTTTTCTTGTCCCATCATGTTATTTTTCCATAACAATGCAGCAATGGTATGTTCAAATGAAAATGAGAAAATGTAGAAGTCTTTGGTAAAATCGGGACTAATTAGAACTGGTGTTTAGGTGAGTGCTAGTTTAACTAGTTCAAAATATTGTTTAGCTTCCAAGGTCCATTTAACCCCTATCTCCTTTTTTAGCATGTTTGTAATATTCCTTGAAAGTTCAGTAAGGCTGGGGATGAACCTCCTCAAGAAGTTGATCTTCCCAATGAAGGATTGCAACTCCTTGATGTTTCTAGGATGGCTGATTTGCAATATGCCTTCAATCCTTTTGGGGTCTATTTTGATTCCCTCTTCAGAGATGATGTGGCCTAGGAGCTTTCCTTCCTGGAGACCAAACAGTGTTTTCTTGGGATTCAAGGATAGGCCATATTTCCTAGACTTTTCAAAAAAATTTCCTCAAGTGAACTAAGTGCTCTTCATCAGTCTTAGGGTAAACAGTGTTGTCATCAAGGTAAATGAATATGAAGTAGCCTATGTCTTCTAAAAAAGCTATGTCCATGGCCCTTTGGAAAGTGGCCCTCACATTCATCAACCCAAATGGCATTTTAACTTACATGAATGTACCCCAAGGGGTGGTGAAGGCAAATTTGTGTTGATCACTTGGGAATACTAGTAGTTGGTTGTAACCGGAAAAGCCATCAAGTAGTGAGATTCTCTTAGAGCCAACTACTTTTTGAAGTATGTGATCCATTTTAGGTAAGGGGCTGTTATCTTTTAGGGAGGCTTTGTTCATATTTCTAAAGTCAATGCAAAGCCTAATCTCCCCGATCTTCTTCCTAACTGACACAAGGTTGGAAACCCACTTTGAGTATCTAATGGGAACTATGATCCAGGTATCATACATTTTTTTAATCTCTTTCTCAACTAAAGGTATTAAAACATGGTTTATTCTCCTCAACTTTTGTTTGAAAGGTTTCTGATTTTCTTTAAGAGGAATTTATGTTGATTAATTCTTGTGTCATATGATTTCAAATCCTCATACCCCCATGCAAACACATCTTTAAACTCTTGAAAAAGCTTAATATATCTATTTTTTATGTGACGAGGAAGAGTTTTGGATAATTTGATCATTTTGGGTTCCTTTGGGCTGCCTAAGTTATACTCCTCTACATCATTCTCGGTGGATTCTATCTTTGGTTTTTTAGTCACTTCATTAAAGTCAAACAACTCTTCTAATGGTGCAAGTCCCCTTGGTAATGTATCATCTTTACAATGTAAGACCTCAAGGTCCCTTTGGTCTAGATCCTCAAACAATTCTGCCTCATAAGGATGTGCAATCAGATTTATATTAGCAGTAGAGGACATCTCTATTTTATGGGCTTGTTATTTAGCAAAAAACACTTCATCATGCTCTAGGCTTGGTTTTGTTCTTGTAAATTCATTCCTATATTGCAAAAAGTCATCAATTTGTTCATCACTCTCAAACACTTGCCAATGGTTTATGTTGTTAGGCACTGTGGGCTGGTTTTTTACTTTGACAGTGTATTTCTCATTTGCATGGGGTATTTGGAAATTGATGGCAGCAAAGGCAAGCTCACTGGCAAGGAAATTTTGGGCTCTAGAGATGAAAATGAGCTGATATTTTTCAAAGGTTTTGAGGAGATCTAGGGTAGCATTTATGTACTCTCTCAATCTTGGATTTTTTGTTGAATACTCACTTTGATTTTTTTAATGACCAGCTCTGAATCTCCTTGGGAAGATATTTTCTAAGCTCCTAAGTCTTTGAGCAAATGCAAGCCAAGGAGGAGAGCCTCATATTCTACAATGTTATTAGTACACTGAAAATCTAGTTTGTATGAATAGCCTTCATTCATGTTATGTATCCAGACACCAGATCCTGAACTTGCTTTGCCAAAAGAGCCATCAAAGCTCATGTTCCAAAGTTTTTCTAGTTCATGTTCACCATTATGTTGTTGTTCAGGGTTGCTAGAGTTTTGGATGATATGTTATTCATTTGAGGATAGTTTTGACTATTTTGGTGGGCCTAGATCTTTGTCATTTTCATTCACTTGTTCACCAATGTCATTTTAATTATACAATATGAATGAGTCTTAAGTATGAATGAATGGAATATACAGGGGTGTTGTTTTTCCTATCTAGTCTACTTACCATATACTTCATGTGGGACTCTCAGTCACAACCTCCTGGTTTGGTTGAAAACGGGGATTGTAGCATATGACATGTCAAGTTGGAGATTCCCCTGAAGCTTGGCTCCCCAAGATCTGGATAAAAGCATGCCATACTTAGGGGGAATGTTAGCAACAACTATGCCCATGAATAGGTTCTTAGTAGGTATTTGTGCCAGATTGACACAAAGATCCTTGATTAGGCCCAAAAAATTGACTCTACTCGAATCGAATGAGTACAATTATTTGTAAGGTTTAGTAATTTCTAGGCCTAATCTCTCCATCACAACTTTAGGCATGAGGTTGTGAGAGGCATAGGAGTCTAGCATGGTATTATGCAAGACTTTGTCATGTATATTTAAGCTAACATAGAAAGGGGGAATGGCTCCTTCTTGGTATTTTCCTTTTACTTCAGGGCCAAAAAAAACTCTTTTTTATCATCTGTCAAGTTTAAAGTATCAGTATCATTGCCTATGTTCAAAACCTTGAAAATTTTGGACCTATACACTTCTTGAGTAACCAATTCAGTGAGAGGTATGGTTATCTTAAATTTGGAAATGTCTCCTTGAAAGCTGAAAGGTATTTGTGTTTTGGGCATATTTACACCAGTTTTATCAACCATGAACTTTTCTACATTTTTAATTTTCTGATTCTGATTTGGAGCTTTAGACAATATAATTTTTTCAGGGCCTCTAGTTGATGTTCTAGGGCAGCTTGGGTCACTATTTTTCTGGCTGAATTTTTCTTTGTTTGGATCAATTTTCTTAGCCATAGTGTTTGTGTTGCTTGCTGTCTTTTTAGGGGTGTTTTCAGGGGTTTTCCTAACAATAGTGTCTAGATTGTTTTTCTTGGGGGCATCTTGGTTCTTTTTGATCCTAAGGTCATATTTCCTATGGACCTCCATTATGAAATTTTAAAATCCTAAGCGGTAGTCTTCAAAATTGTCATCGTTTATTTCAGTTTAATCTTAGGAAAAGAAACCTTACTCTTCTTCAGTGAGAAAAACATCATCTTCATTATCAGAACCTATCAAATTTAGATGGTTTTCTTCCGGCTCCATAATTTCTCCTTCTTCCTCATCTACACAGTTTTGTTGAAAGGGAGGTATGATTTGTTGGTCATTTTCCCTTTGTTTGGTTTGAGGAGTTTCTCTTCTGAAGTTTTGAGCTCTATTTTTGTTTTGGGGATTTTCTTGGTTCTCCCTAGGAGGTGCCCTTTCATTTTAGTTTATCCTTTCTATCATTCTCTCCATCGTTCTCATTAGGGTGTCCATTTTGGCATCGGATGAGGAGGTTGAGGCTATGGTTTCATCTTTGTAAGTGACTCTCTTTTCCGACCTCATCCTAGCTCTCTTTTCAATGTGGTTGGCTTCTACACTAATAGTTGCCCTTTGCATTTCTTCTAAAGTTGTGGGGTCTCTCTCTCTCAATTGGTATGTCATGTTTGCATCAAAGCCTTCTGGAAATTTCACTAGTGCTAGGCCTTGTGCAGGTTTCATGTGAGGTGCGAGGGAATTGTAGACACTGTTAAACTTGGTGCAATAATCTTGTACACTTCCCCTACATTCCTCTTAAGGTTGTTATATTCTGAGAGGACTTGGAGAGGGTTTTTCTTAATTTACCACTTGTTTATGAATGTTTGGTATAGGGAAGGGAGATCATATATGTTGTTAGGAGTCAAGCATTTCAACCATTTTTTAGTTTCTCCTCCTAGGCTTTGGGAAAAAATCTTCATCTTCATTGTTTCCTCTTTTAATTCCATGTAATCAAAGGCATCATTCATTTTATCTACATGATGTTGGGCAGTTGTAGATTGAGCTCCAGTGAAGTGGGGAATTTTGGATTGGTAGTCATTTGGTAAAGGTACTAGAGGTTGTGGTAACATTAGGGGGGCATACCATGCTGCCATGATGGGAGCGAATGGAATCCAAGGAGGATTTACAAGGGGAGTGTTTATGAGAGGAGGTGAAGTGATTTGAACAGTGGTGTTATGAATGGGTGTGGTGGAAATACTTGGAGCAACAAAATAATTCTGAGCAGACTTGGGATGAAAAAATCCAAAGTGGTGGAGAAGTTGGAAATCAGGTGGAGTGGAAGGAGAGGCTTCTCCGCTAGGACTCTGCTGCAAATCTATGGGCTCAAGGTCAGTCTGGTCAATCCTACTTTGTGACTTGGTTCTGAAAAGGTTTCTTGTATGGTACAAGTCAAACTAGGGATCTTGCAAGGGTGTAAGATGTTCAGGGACAAAGCTTGCTCTATGAATGGTCCTAACAGTAGTTAAGTTTTCAGTTTTAGAAGTTTTCCACAAAATATTTTCTGGGTCATCAACTATGGTGGGAGGGTTTGGGTCTGGATGAGATCTGGTATTGATACTTTGTGAATCTAGATTTAAAACTCAAAAAGTAGAGAGGCTGAAAGTTAGGACTGTTTTTGGAAGGCCGACCTCTCTTAATGCTTGGTAACCTTACACAGTATGGGACTAGGCTCCTAACTTCTCAGGGCCGATTTGACCTAATACTAGGGAAGTCTAATGACAACTAGTGTAGTAATAGGCCTATTGGAGGCTAGTGGTGTCTCCAAGTGGATGTTTTTAGTTTTTTTAAGGATGTATGTTTATGGTCCACCACCAATGACTAGGAAAAAACCAATCTAGGGATGTTTTGGGGTTTTCTGAGTTCCTGTAGGGATACTAAGATTTTCACTGACTCAAAGGTCCCACCGTGATCGCCATTATGTTAGCTATGAGGTGACAATAAATCAATAGATACTGTTTGAAAAGGGCTTCTTAATTTTCTAAGCTTTTATATGCTTGTTACTTACTCAGAAAGTCCCACCGTGATCGACATTATGTTAGGGTCTTGTGATTTGACAGATTGTTAGACCAAATGCACAGGGTAACATCAGACCAGTCTTTGGAGTCCTATGACCTAGCTTTCCTAGACTTAGAGAGGGATCTCTCTATTGTGTGCAAAGGATGTGAACTTGTTTGCTTATAAGGTTTAGATTTTAGGCTAGTTGTTAAGTGTAGGGTTTGTTGTTTGTTTGGTTGGGTAAGATGGTTCAGTAGAATAGGTGTAGTGAGAGGTATTCAAATAATTGGGCTATGGAGCCAATGAAAATCATGGATATCTCAACAATGAAATAGGATGCATAACAGGGAAAATCTAGCATGGTCAAATGGATCCTTAAGATATGTGTGAAATGAAATGAACAATAAGTTTTTGAACATAGTAGGTGTATAAGGGCAGTAAAGAATCCTTAAAAAAATACCTTTAAACAAGATGGTCTCAAATACTGATCAACTAAGGACATAATCATAGACATGGAAAAAAATAGCTTTCTAATTATACTTAAGAAAACAAGCATTCAAGATGAACAATTCAGTGAACCATAGAAAGCAAGAAACATATATAGCTTTTAGTGATTTCACCTTCAAGGTTTAGAAAACATCCAAGATAACAAATAACTTTAGTTAATGAAGAGGGAAAGCCTAAACATCAATGATCAAGCTACAAAGAAATTTAAGGCAACTTCTTAAGCATGGACAAAGGGAATGATCAAAACATGGCCTCTTTGGCTAAAACCTAACAAGTAATACTTCAAAGAGAGATTCCAAAACAGAGTTTAAATAGCATCAAATAGGCAGGGCTAACCATAAAACATATTTGAAAACTACTATATTGAACAATTTTTGGAATAAACAAGCATAGGTAGATCCAAGGAGTAGCTAATAATTCCTTAAACAAACCCAACAAAGGAAAACATCAAGGTAATAGACAACAGGAAGGACTAAGGTGCCTCTAACAACATTTATTAGCCTATACTCTTTTGTTCTACTGCAACATATAAGGATGGATCAATAATGAAAAAATGAGAAAACAATAACATGAAAGAGAAGCACTTCACCAATAACCAAGCTCAGGGATCTTGCAAGCTATCCTCCTTCATCATCAATCAAAGCAATCCATTCATAAACTCCACAAGACCAATTTCTTCTTCAAACTCATAAAAACCATGTATTTCTCTCAAAAATCATCAAATGCCAACCTCAAACATGAATCCTCAATTCTCTATTTAACCAGAAAGGAGGAGAAAACCTAATAGAGTCTCTAGAAGCCTATTGGCTAATCATAAATTTCACTATTGTCCTTGAGACCTTGCAAGGCCCAAGGCATAAAATATCTAAAGCAAAATATATTTTCGGCAATTTTTAGCAAATAAATTGACATTTGGGCTCTGCCAAGCCTCCTAAAAATTTCCAAGAATACATTTTTGAATTTTCCTCTGTTAAGGGTGCAACACTGAGTTTTAGGATGAATTTCCATGCTAAGGGCGTAGCACTAGAGCAGGAAAACTCGATCAACTTGCAGCAATGTTTTGAGGGTCTTCCTGATGTCGCAATAGGCTCCATGATGGCTCGTTGGAAAGCCCTTTGAGTAAAATTTCTAGATCTACCCTTGGTTCTCTGATGGGACCTTTGAAACCTGTTCAAAAATAAAAAATTGCAAGGCTGGTAAAGGCGTAGCGCTTGCCTTGAAAACTAGGCAGAAAGGTGAAAATTAGGGTGTTTTTGACCCTTTTGGAGGACCAAAACAACTTCAATTGACCTGAAAATTTGTGAACATGCCACACTCAAGCTGAGGATTCCAAAAAATTAAGCCTTTCCTCCTGAATATTCTCTTAGAAAAAGCGTAGCACCATGGGTGCTACCCCCTTAGCCCTCAAAATTAGCAAAAAACCAAAATTTGTCAAAATTCTCCCAAATTTGGTGGATGTGTGCCTCATGGATTTTGAGAGACGTGTAGAGAATCTTGTGCCAAGATTCCAAGATTAGCTTCACCTTTTTCCTCTTTTAGTGCTTGGATCTCGGTTTGGGCCTTTATCAGTTTAGCCCTTGCAATTTGTTTTCTCCGACCATAATGTTTAGTCATCCTTCTTTGGAGGTCAAGATTCTAATTTTTTTTCTTCAATTTAGCTGCAAAATGTATGTTGGCTCTTTCCAACCAAGGCTCCTGATCATGTGCTATCTCCATGGCCAAAATCTCATCTAAAGGGAGTTGTTTTGCTAGGTTCGATTCTTGTTCCCTTTGCTTCGCCAATGTCTTCTTCAACCCCATGGTTATAGGTATCCTCCTAGATTGTCCTTCCTCATCCTCACTCTCTTCATATGTGCCCATGAACTCTTCTAGTTTCACCTATGCCTTTTGGGCTTCTTTCTGGGCCTTGATGGCTCTAGCTTCATATATTGAAATCTATTCTCCTAGTTTCCTGTTCTCCAAGTCAAGGGAATCATTCACACTCTTGGCCCTATCCAAATGTGCTTGGAGATATTTAATTTGAGAATTTCTATCCTGGAGGAGCAAGTTTGTGATTCCTGCATCATTCTCCTCATCACTATCTACTTGAATGATTTCAAATTCCTTTCCAACGTCATGATCATCTTCTTCTTCATTTACCTTTTTCTTCCATTTTCGTAGTGGCTGAGCTGAGGTGGATGGCATGGTCCCTTGCCTTTTGGAGGTAGCAAACACAAGCCTTGACCCCTTTTGATATGTGAGAGGAAAAAACCAAAATTTATCTACTAGAATTCCCTCATCATGGTTGATCTCAAGACTGCCTTTCTTTTCATTAATGATCTATGTATTGATGTCTTTTGCACCGTGTTCTTGACTGCCCTCTTGAGACTTACCTTCATCTTCTTTCATGCTAACATTACTATCATGATCTTCACCACTGTCATCAACCTCTCCACTACTTTTTTGGACCATAGTGTCGCTGATCTCATCATTACTAGGGTTGTCAGTTATCATGGTTTCTTCTTCATCATTGTCCTTTGTGTTTGCAACATTATCATGGCCTTTATCATTTTCTGAGTGGTCACTGTTAGAGGTGTCTTGATCAGTTTATTCATTAGTGTTTTGTGAATTTTCATCTTCATTTTCCTCAACCTCTTTACTTTCCTCTCTACTACCCCCACCGTTTTCATTTTCATCTATGCTGAGCTCTTTATCTTCTGCACTTTCCTATCATCACCTTTATCGGTGCTGGCCTCTTTATCTTCTGCACTGTTGTAGCACAATATCACTCAGCAAAAGTTGGGAGAAGTTATTGGCAATTTAAGGTTGTTGAGGAACAATTATTGGAAAATTAAGAAGAAGTGGAACAAGTTCAAGGAGATAAACAAAATGTTTTAAAGGCATTTGAAACACTGTGCCTAAGAAATCTGTTATTGGGTGATTTAATTACATTGCAGGGGTAAGGCTAATTCTTGCATTTTGAAAGCTTATGAAAGTGTTGATGTCCATTTAATCCTCAGTTATTGGAGAGCTAAGTAGGTTGTTTTGGAATTTATTAAGTGCATATTTGGAGCAGTCATTCCTGATTTGAATCAGGTGTTGTCACTTTGAGAAAACGAAATAGTTATTTTTGAATAATGAATTGAGTATTAAAATAATCACTGTTGTTTTAAGGTTTTGTCAAATAGTGTGGGATTAAGACAATAAGATAGTCCATTTACATCCATCTATTGTCTTGATCACAAGCCTGAATGGGTCATATACAACGAATATGTATTGACAAGAAGAAACTTCACTCGTATTGTCACAGATGTTCGTGGAGAGTGGCTGATTGATATCACACCACATTATTATGATTTGAGAAATTTTCCGTAGTGTGAGGCAAGGCGTGTTTTGAAGAGAATCTACCTTAAGCGTGAGAGGGAGAAATCATAATCTAAGAGCAAAAGCAAAAGTTCTTAAATCCGCTTTTTATGTGCAAAGGAATCATCTTGAGTTTCAGATATAGTCCATTACAGCATACGTATTTTACCATGGTGTATCAATGAGCTCAAATGAAACATCTGTTGAATTTGAATGGAAAGTAAATCTGAGATGTGTTATGGAACAGGATGGAGATTTCATTCAGAACAAGCAACGAAGATCTTTAGCAAAAAATACCCTGCCTCTCAGAAAGACATACATTTCAAAGAGAAACAGTGACACTAAAACAGAGAGATGGCTTCAGCTCTTACAAAATTCAAATGGAAAAAAGAAATAGCAGGGGATAGAGCTTATAGCTCAAACATTCCCTCTCCGCAGATCACTCCACTATGAAAAACCTAAAGACCTCGAAGAACATATGTCCAGGAATCATGGGCACCCCGTGCTTGGATTTTGCTCAGGGTGGATATGTTGGAAAGAGACCTCCATGAAGGCAGATCTCAAATCCAAGATCATCTATGCCCACTTACAATTACAAAGAGTGGGGACATCAAAAGCATGACCGAATCCATCGGATCACTGAGCAGGAATCTCCCACAATCAGAAACTTTACCAGTGTTTTAGTAGAAGCCGGCAATCAGATTTGACCGATAAAGACCGCATAGGTGGTGTTTCAGTAGTCTCGACTCTGCGCCTTAATGACAGAAATTGGCAACACAAGTGTTCAGGACAGTCACAGGTCTGAACGCACTTAAGAAAACTAGAATTTCGATGTAGATCAATGAAGAACTGTGAAAGATGGTTAAATATACCTGGGCGCGATGAACTCTGCCCGAGAATAGAGTTTTGTGCCCAAAAACAAGACGCTTGAGGATTTTCTACCTAAGAAGTGGCAAATACTGGGTTCTTATTCTTCAGTTGCTGGTTGTTTGAAGAGAGAGCGGAACCTAATTCGACGTTGAGAATTTTTCTGTTGTCGCCACTTCAGTATAGATAAACTATAATTTCCCAATTATTATCTTTTTAAAGAGCCCTAGTTTGGTCTTTTGTTGTGTACGTAGATTCATAAGTACAAAGACCGAGGAGGACATGCCCCATATTTTATGCTCTAGCTTGAAGTCGATTGATGTTCTTAAAACAGTCACATCTATGCTGTTTCAATGGACGATTAGCTTTCAAGTACAGATGACGAGTTCAAGTCAAGATATAATGATCCTATGGCATTAGCTGCACTATCTGGTCCTGAGTTACAATCATGCACATACCTTACCTATGCCGATGAGCAAAGAGAGTCATTCAATAAACTATTAACAACATGCTTGAAAAGACAAAGCCAACTCCCTCAATGGAATCTGTAAAAAGAGCAAAGGGATTGCCTCGAGAAGGGCTGCATCCAAATTAAAAAAATGAAATTGGTGCTAACGAGACAGCAGCTTTGGATTTTTCCGAGCGATTAAAAGAATTCAGGCCAAAGCAGACAGTCATACTTTTAAATCAACACTCAGAGTCTGGATTAACAGTCAGAGACAGTGAAGACTTTCGATAGAACAGGATTGATGCAGATGTTCTTGACCTTGTTGCAGATGACAGTGGTGGTTTGCAAAAGCAGAAATCCACATGCATTTGGTGCAATAAAATTGTGCCAGGATAGAAGGTGCTCAGGTTGTATTTCCTTGAATAATCTAACATAAAGGAAAGATATTTAAACTATTAGCCGATGATTGATGGTAGCTTTATAGCATGTTGTCATGTTGACCGATGATTGGCAACTTGTGTTTGACAATTCTGTCCATAGAAGAGATTGAGGATTCATAAAATGAATTTCAAATTCGAAGACTGTTGTAAATATCGATCTTATCTTACACCAGAAGAGTCTAAACCACTTTCAGAAATAGATCCAATGTTCGTGCAGCATCACAAATTAAATGAAATTTATGAGAGATGGTTCCCCCGCAAATGGTTTGATTTAAACCACTATTTACGAAATCTACGGCTATGATGCATTACGGCATCACTTAGCCTTTTCTCAAGAAACCACCATCAGTGCTCCCGTAGGCAGTTATTGGTTTTCAAAAACCATGGGTGACTTTGTCGTTAATACGTATGGGTGTAATGGGACCCAAAGTGTACCATTCGTTCTTTTTACTTGCGCTAGAGTAAGGTCCTATTTTTGGTTTTATATTATATATTATATATATATTATTAAAACAGATATTTTGTAAATTTAAATAATTCCAAAACTTCCAAGAATCAATTTCAAAACTGATCATAGCAGTTAGGAAGTTACTTTAGACGGCTGACATAAAAGTAGAAAAAGGAGAGGAGTAGGGTTCCGGTTTTTGGGACCTCCAGACAGTGATCTTTGTACTCAGATTTCAAGTGATTAATGAAGGAAAAGCAAGCTTCTAGTATTTGTTGATATTGATACGTCTTCTAGTTTACATAATGTATTTTCAGTCCTTGAATAAAATGAAGTATCAAAGCAGCAGGTCTCTTTTTACATGTGTAAATAAGAGTTAAAACCCTTAACAGGCGCTCCTTCATTTTAACTGTTCTTTCCTTATAATTCTTCTAAAGTTTGAGATGACAGATTTTGTACAACAGCATGTCATTTTGGGCTTTTTCCTTTCATTCCTCTTCTGATCATTTCATTCCATATCAACAGATAATGGAATTGTGGGACATTTATAACATTTGATTTTGAAGGTTTAATTATTAAAATCTGGAGGTGATTAAACAGGGATCAATATTTCTGTGACATAATTATTTGAATGTCTTAAGCACGGATTCCTTTTCACAGCCAAGGAATTGTTTCTTAAGGTACAACATTAATTGGCACCGTTGCCAGGGATCGAAGAAGCGAAGTTCATTTCCCTGGGTTTTCTTTCTATTTCCTTTGATTATTCAGCAAGGAGGAAGTACTCGGCTGTGTTTACTTTTTACAGAATTCTCATTTTCACAAAGCCAAACGCGAGGTCACATACCTTGCAGCAGAAGGTTTCATAATAATTTCTTCTTGATGGTGAAAAAGATTCATATTTGAAGTTTGGTTGTTTATTATTCACCTGGCGACTCCGTTGATGAAAGTTTCATTAGATGAAGAATTTTTCTAGCAAGAAGATGAGAAAGTTTCATGGAAAAAGCATGTATCAGAATTTCCGTTTTTTAAAGGAGGTTATATTTTTTACTGTCAGTTTAGTGGTCTATTTTCCCTTTTATATTAAAAGGATTGTTTCCTGCTTTATTTTCTCAGAATATTATAAGGCCCAAAATGTAAATTCATTATTGGAAAAAGATGATTTTTCTTCTGCTTGTATTATAAATCTTGACACAAGTATATCTCCTAAACATGAAAGGAGGGATGATTGTTGTATTACAATCCCAGAATATTATCAGTCACAGTCTGGGCATAAAGGTGATGATTCATCATCTTTGGATGATAATATTTTGCCTCATAAGAAATTGACTGTTTTTCAGTTCAAAAACAGAGAAATATTTAAACCCCTGAAGCTGCCTGCTATTCTCCATCAATATCCTTCGAATGGATTCAAGTCCTTGCCAAGTTTCTCCGGGAAGGAGAAGGACATTTCAGCTAAACTACATATCTTGGAATTTGAGTACTTTCTAGACAAATTTCAAATCATTTATGAATACGTAGCTTTAAGGATGTTTTTCCATTCTTTAAAGCAGGATGCTCAGCAATGGTTCCAGTGTTTAGAAGCAAATTCAGTTAATTCCTGGCAAGATCTTCAAGATGTATTTATTACATATTGGGGTGAGAATAAGTCATATGAAAAGCACCTCTTGGAATTATATTCTATCCAAAGGCAAAGAAATGAACCAATTTCTGAGTTTAATAGGAGGTTCCAAAAAATTTATTTCAGCATGCCAAAAGAAATTCGACCTCCAGAAGCAGTAGCTATGGTCTATTATTTGAAAGCTCTTTTTATTGCCTTGGATTTTTATCTCAAGGAGAGAAAGCCTAGCACTCTGAAGCTGATGTTTCTCCATGCGCAAGAAATCGAGGATAATGCGTGGGCTTGTAGAAATTTTTCCTGCAGTGTAGAAAGTCCAAGTTTTGTCAAAGATAAGAGGGCTTGTGAAGGAAACATTGGAATTTCTTTACAAGAGAATGTAATTTCAGAGGCGACTAAAGATTTCCAAAAAGTGTCAAAAGGTTCCTGTATTGTTGAAGAACAAGAATCTAATCCTTTTGAATATTCTAGTCAAAACTTAGTTGCAACAGCTGAACTACACTATGAAAGCATGGAAGATCATTGCAATAATTTTGTGAGTAGTGAGGAAAATAGTGCAATTTCTCAGACATGTTTCCAAGAAGAGGAAGATTTTCATCATCAATTGAGGTTAAACAAAGAACATCAACATTACAGAGAGCAAACCTTGGATGTTTATTTTCAGCCTAAATGCCTACCTACAGAAAATGGCAGCCAAGTTCCTAACACACAGTTCCTAATTGAAAAGTCAAACAATGAAGGAAACTGCCATGTTCAAAGAAGTCTACATCAACAAAATGTTCAAAAAAAGAAGGTGGCCAGAAATTTATTTCATGAGTTCTATGATCCAGTTGCTGAATATATGACAAATTTCTTTTGTCAACAACAAGCTTTTATGCAAGGGTATGTACAAAATTTTGTATATGAAAATTTTTCATGGTACATTCCTCTTTTGATTTTTAAATTTCAGCAGTATGAAGGTATTAGATCTAACAAGCAGATGTTTGATTGGTTCCATTGGAAGGTTGAATTCACTTGATTAAGTTCAACCATGCTTATATATATAGGATTTGTACATAAATAAGCTCAAGAGTTGAGCATTCCCAGTTGCAGTATTTCTAGTTTAAAATTTTCAGTTCAAAATAAAGATCCTAGAAGAAGGAAGGTTCAGGGAAGTTTTGAAATTTTCAGAGATTTTGGATTGAGAGAAAATTCAGTTTGACTTGACTCCATGCCCAATAAAGGAAATTGATCTACAAGTTCTCATCACTTTGCTACCAAAGTACTGTCCCCAATTGGAGCCAGATGTTGTAGCACAATATCACTCAGCAAAAGTCGGGAGAAGTTCTTGGCAATTTAAGGTTGCTGAGGAACAATTATTGGAAAATTAAGAATAAGTGGAACAAGTTCAAGGAGATAAACAAAATGTTTTAAAGGCATTTGAAACACTGTGCCCAAGAAATCTGTTATTGGGTGATTTAATTACATTGCAGGGGTAAGGCTAATTCTTTCATTTTGAAAGCTTATGAAAGTGTTGATGTCCATTTAATCCTCAGTTATTGGAGAGCTGAGCAAGTTGTTTTGGAATTTATTCGGTGCATATTTGGAGCAGTCGTTCCTGATTTGAATCAGGTGTTGGCACATTGAGAAAATGAAATAGTTATTTTTGAATAATGAATTGAGTATTAAAATAATCACTGTTGTTTTAAGGTTTGGTCAAACAGTGCGAGATTAAGGCAATAAGATAGTCCATTTACATCCATCTATTGTCTTGATCACAAGCCTGAATGGGTCATATACAACGAATATGTATTGACAAGCAGAAACTTCATTCACACTGTCACAGATGTTTGTGGAGAGTGGCTGATTGATATCACACCAAATTATTATGATTTGAGCAATTTTCCACAGTGTGAGGCAAGGCGTGTTTTGAAGACAATCTAACTTAAGCGTGAGAGGGAGAAATCAGAATCTAAGAGCAAAAGAAAAAGTTCTTAAATCCGCTTTTTCTGTGCAAAGGAATCAGCTTGAGTTTCAGAGATAGTCTGTTACAACATACGTATTTTACCATGGTGTATCAGTGAGCTCGAATGAGACATATGTCGAATTTGACTGGAAATTAAATCTGAGATGTGTTATGGAACAGGATGGAGATTTCATTCAAAACAAGAAACGAAGATCTTTAGCAAAAAATACCCTGCCTCTCAGAAAGACATACATTGCAAAGAGAAATAGTGACACTAAAACAGAGAGATGGCTTCAGCTCTTGCAAAATCCAAATGGCAAAAAGAAATAGCAGGGTACAGAGCTTATAGCTCAAACATCCCCTCTCTACATATCGCTCCACTATGAAAAACCTAAAGACCTCAAAGAACATATGTCTAGGAATCATGGGCACCCCGTGCTTGGACTTTGGTCAGGGTGGATATGTTGTAAAGAGACCTCCATGAAGGCAAATCTCAACTTCGAGATCATCTATGCCCAGTTACAATTACAAAGAGTGGGGACATCGAAAGCATGGCCGAATCCATCAGATCACCGAGCAGGAATCCCCGACAATCAGAAACTTTACCAGCGTTTTAGTAGAAGCTGGCAATCAGATTTTGATAGATAAAGACCACATAGGTGGCATTTCGGTAGTCCTGACTTTGCGCCTTAATGACAAAAATCGGCAACACAAGTGTTCGGGACGGTCACAGGTCTGAACGTGCTTAAGAAAACTAGAAGTTCGATGCAGATCAACGAAGAACTGTGAAATATGGTTAAATATACGTAGGCGCGATGAATTCTGCCCGAGAACTGAGTTTTGTGCCCAAAAACAGGACGCTTGAGGATTTTCTACCTAAGAAGTGGCAAATACTGGGTTCTTATTCTTCAGCTGCTGGTTGTTTGAAGAGAGAGTGGAACCTAATTCGACGTTGAGAATTTTTCTGTTGTCGCCACTTCAGTGTAGATAAACTATAATTACCCGATTATTATCTTTTTAAAGAGCCCTAGTTTGGTCTTTTGTTGTGTACGTATATTCATAAGTACAAAGACCGAGGAGGACATGCCCCAGAGTTTACGCTCTAGCTCGAAGTTGATTGATGTTCTTCAAATAGTTACATCTGTGTTGTTTCAATGGACGATCAGCTTTCAAGTACAGATGATGATTTCAGGTCAAGATATAATGATCCTATGGCATTAGCTGCACTATCTGGTCCTGAGTTACAATCATGCATATACATTACCTATGCCGATGAGCAAAGAGAGTCATTCAATAAACTGTTAACAACATGCTTGAAAAGACAAATCCAACTCCCTCAACGGAATCTATAAAAAGAACAAAGGGATTGCCTCGAGAAGGGCTGCATCCAATTTTTAAAAATGAAATTGGCGCTAACGAGACAAGAGCTTTGGATTTTTTCGAGCGATTAAAAGAATTCAGGCCAAAGTAGACAGTCATACTTTTAAATCAACACTCAGAGTCTGGATTAACAGTCAGAGACAGTGAAGACTTTTGATCGAATGGGATCGATGCAGCTGTTCTTGACCTTGTTGCAGATGACAGTGGTGGTTTGCAAAAGCAGAAATCCACATGCATTTGGTGCAATCAAATTGTGCCAGGATAGAAGGTGCTCGGGCTGTATTTCCTTGAATAATCTAACACGAAGGAAAGATATTTAAACTGTTAGCCAATGATTGATGGTGGCTTTATAGCATGTTGTCATGTTGACCAATGATTGGCAACTTGTGTTTTACAATTCTGTCCACAGAAGAGATTGAGGATTCATAAAATGAATTTCAAATTCGAAGACTGCTGTAAATATCGATATTATCTTACGCCAGAAGAGTCTAAACCACTTTCAGAAACAGATCCAATGTTTGTGCGGCATCACAAATTAAACAGAATTTATGAGAGATGGTGCCACCGCAAATGGTTTGATTCAAACCACTATTTACGAAATCTATGGCTATGATGCATTACAGCATCACTTAGCCTTTTCTCAAGAAACCACCATCAGTGCTCCCGTAGGCGGTTATTGGTTTTCAAAAACCATGGGTGACTTTGTCATTAATACGTATGTGTGTAATGGGACCCAAAGTGTACCATTCTTTCTTTTTACTTGCACTAGAGTAAGGTCCTATTTTTGATTTTATATTATATATTATATATATAATATTAAAATAGATATTTTGTAAATTTAAATAATTCCAAAACTTCCAAGAATCAGTTTCAAAACTGATCATAGCAGTTAGGAAGTTACTTTAGATGGCTGACATAAAAGTAGAAAAAGGAGAGGAGTAGGGTTCCGGTTTTTGGGACCTCTAGATAGTGATCTTTGTACTCAGATTTCAAGTGATTAATGAAGGAAAAGCAAGCTTCTAGTATTTGTTGATATTGATACATCTTCTAGTTTACATAATGTATTTTCAGTCCTTGAATAAAATGAAGTATCAAAGCAGCAGACCTCTTTTTACGTTTGTAAATAAGAGTTAAAACCCTTAATATGCGCTCCTTCATTTTAACTGTTCTTTCCTTATAATTCTTCTAAAGTTTGAGATGATAGATTCTGTACAACAACATGTCATTTTGGGCTTTTTCCTTTCATTCCTCTTCTGATCATTTCATTCCATATCAGCAGATAATAGCATTGTGAGACATTTTTAACATTTGATTTTGAAGGTTTAATGATTAAAATATGGAGGTGATTCAACAAGGATCAATATTTCTGTGACATAATTATTTGAACGTCTTAAGCACGGATTCCTTTTCACAGCCAAGGAATTGTTTCTTAAGGTACAACATTCACTTTCCTCACTGTCATCACCTTTATCAGTGTTGTTCTCTTCTTCATTGTTGGCCTCTTTGTCACTATTCTCTTCATCACTGTCGTTTTTACTGCCTTCTTCTTCCTCTTTGTCATTATCTGTTTCTTCTTCACTGTTTTTCTTACTGCCTTCGTATTCATAATCTGCCTCTTTCTCTTTATCCTCATCATCATCCTCCTCTTCTTTATCATTGTCATTATCTTCTTCCTCATCATTTATTTCTTCCTCATTATTTGTTTCTTCTTCCTCATCATCATTTATTTCTTCTTCCTCATCATCATTTTCTTCCTCTTCATAATTTTATTCCTCTTCGTCATCATTCTCTTCTTGATTTGATGCTTTAGGAGAAGGTGAGGGAGGGATGTTCTCTTGAGGAAAGGATTCATGTGCGGATGAGGAAACATGGTCAGTGGGGGGTGATGGAGGAGTGGAAGGAGGTGGATGAGATGATGAGGGTAAATTTGACTATTGAGGAGGCTGTGTATTTTTGAAAGCTTCATGGGTGATGAACACTTCCCATGGGATACCTTGTTACTCTAATTGATGCAACACAATCATCTTGATAAGAGAATGGTGAAAACGAATTTGCATTTTTTGTGAAGGAGGTCTCTTTTGCACAATGTATGACATCTTATCAATACTTCTATAAATGTAATAGGGAAAATTTAGCAGCTTGGCCCTAGTGAAGTGCATGAGCAGTCTTATATGGTAGGAATAAAGTCTAGAAAACCTACCCTCACAGGTGAAGTATTTCATGATGATTTTCATTAAGGGCGCATATCTCTTTAGTAGATGTGAAAATAGAAAAATAGATTTGCAATCAGATTGGTATCTGGGTTTCAGGAAGGGTTGATAATGGCTCAGGTCCAAATTTTCCTGTTTGAACCACTTTTCTCCTATACTAGGTATCCCGGTGGCCATAGAAACAGTATTGATGGATATCTCAAAGTTCACTCCTAATAATTTTACTTGATGGTCATGGAGGTTAAGGATGAAATGCCAGGTCAACTTAGAATGAATTAGTTCCTTGGTATTCAATGGCTCAAATATATTTACCCTTCCACCCTTTTTTTGCTGTCTTCTAGGCCCTTGGCCTCCATCACCACTGCCACTATTAGCTTCCCTTACCATATTTATTTTTTACCCTTGATTTGAAGGCAAAAACCCTAATTTTTCTTTATGAAAATGATGGAGAAATATATGATTTTTTCTCTAATTTAAATGACAAGAACTCAGAAAATGAAGGAGGTGCCTTGTTTCTTACCCCTCAAAAGTGCTATGGAACCTTTGGAGGTGACCTTGGAGGAATGTTTTGAGAAAATTTGAGCTTGGGATGCTTGTAAACCCTCCTTGCTAAACGCGCAATGCAAGCGCGTAGCACTGGGCCAGTCATGTGGCTGCACGGGCCAGTCAGGCCGCTGCTGAATGTGCAGGAGCATAGCACCAGCAGAGGCTGCATGAGATGTCAGGCTTGTTGGGCTGCTCGAGCCACTACTGAATGAGTTTTGGTGCATGGGCAAAGGCTGCCAGGCAGACGGGTAAGGGTTGAACATGTTATGGGGCACGGGCCGGTCAAGCAATTTCTGAACGCGCTAAGGCTCTGGGTCTATTGGGCAAAGGGTGAATGTTCCTATGCATAGCACCCGAGCCAATCGGGCCTCTGCACTCTGTTTGTGCGTAGCGCCTAGGCCAGTCGGGCCTTTGCATGCTGAACACATAATGTCCATTCATAGGCACGTATCGCTATGTTATATTTTCTAAAGAAGGCACACACAAACGCGCATCACGACGTTCTAGGAGCATAGCATAGAGGTTTTTCTACCTGAAGTTTGAAAGAAATCCTGAAATCTCTCTTTGAAAACCTTTCACTCTCTTTTGCAGATGAAAAATGATCTTGAGTGATAAATGAAATGCTTTTATACGCTTGGAAAAATGAATTAAAACCAGAAACCCACTTTTTGAGTTTTAGCTTGTCACTTTATCACTAATATTCCTTTTTCCTTTTGCAGGAGGTGACTTAAAACACAAAAAATGATCTCTTTTGTGGGTGATCTGAAAATATGATTTCTTCCCCTCTCATTGATTTTGACAGTGATATCTCTATTTTGACAAAGACTATAATCCATGTCCACTATGTCTTCTCTTGGTCACTTCTGATTGTTGCAGGTGCCATGACAAAATTGTTTTTGTCTCTGTCATTCTTGGATTTTGACAATTTTAGTTACTCAACAGCAAAATCTTGATTAGCTTGGTTTTCCATTTTGAAACTTAACCTTATGACTTCTTTCTTTGACCATTTGAGGGCAATTGACTACCCTTGAAGACTTGATCTCTATCACACTGATACTCTTTGCATTCTCCTCCCTTTGATGTAGTGAAGCATGGTTACCTTGGCAAACCATAGAAATTACCTTCAAGAGCCTATTAAAACTATCTTCCTATTTTCATCATGGAGGCTTCTCATTTTCATTTCTAGATTCAACAAATCTTCAATTCATGCTTGGTTGTGCTAATGTACCTTTGTCCTTGTGGTTTTCTGCATTGGCTTTCTTGCTTGGCATAGTGCTATTCTAATTAGTCCTAAAAACCTTGATTTTCTTTGAACATAAGCTGCCTCTTCTTCCATTTTCTTGAGTGTTCCTTCCAATGAGGGACAAACCTCTTCCCTTACCTAATTTTCTTCTAAAAGCCACCTTAGCATTCCTACAGAAATGTTAAGATGGGCAGTTGTGCTTTGCAGAATTTGTGCTTGATTAAAGAGGTCTTCTTTCAAGGTTTTCCTGATATGTCTTGGAACAACAGATGTTGACCTCCCTTTCCATTTGATTTCATCTTCTTGGAATAAGAAAAACATTGTTTCAGAATACCAAAACAATCCTATAACCTATGAAACCCTAGATGACCTTGTGGGAGGCTTTTTGGGCTTGTGTTTGACTGAAACCTTAGCTTTGGGTCCTCAAGTATAAAATACAAAGTTTTTGATATTTTGATGTATTAAAGATCCAAAATCCAATGTAATTGATTTATCTAAATAGCTTACAGAGATAGTTTTGAGACCATCAATTTTTGATGTATCCAGGAAACACAAGAGTGAGTAGGTTTGTTGGTGATCCTAGGATGCAAGTGGAGGAAATAGGCAAGCCAAAAAAGACTGCTAAAGTCAGGGGGGGAAACCATAGTGAAAATGAGTGGCATGTGCCCATGATGGGACTTCTGGGAGTGATAGGCTGGCCATGATATGATAGGATAGTAAAATAGTGAAAATTTGATCCTAAGGATAATGAAGGCAGTGAGATTTCTAGAACTCATAAATTCATGAATTTTGTTTCTAGAAATCTAATATAAGAACTTAGTCATCTATAAAAAGGAAAAAATTACTAATGACTAACAGGGCCTTCTATGGTTGTAAGGGAATTTCATCCCTGCGTGACAGTCTTCCTGTCCTTTGGCATGTTTCGTAGGCTTTTCAATAGTCATAAGAGTCACTATGCATTGTGGGCCACCACAACCGATCTCTTAAGATCTTATGCATTGTCTCTTTTCCTACGTGGTGACCTCCTATTACGCCTCCATGGGATTCTACTAAAATGGCTTGTCTTTCATGCTCCAGAACGTATCTTCATAGTATGTCATCAGCTCCCAGCTTATTCAAGTGGCCCACGATGATGGTAAAGTCAGCTACGTGGGTTACCAGCTCTTTTTTTTGTTGTACAAAATATTCTGCAGATGCCATTCCCACAGTTAAGAATTGAATAATATTTGAAAAGTGCTCATCAACCACCTTAATAGAAAATAGCTGCACATTGGGCAATCCTTCCTCTAGGTTGGTTGGTTCTTCACCACTCTCGATTCAGGACAAGTGGTCTGGTCCAACATTTAATTTTCCCAGCTTCATAATTATCTCAAATTCATATTATTGGAATAACAATAACCATCCGCAAATCTCCCCCCCAAACACAGGCTTATTTACTAGGTACTTCAATGCTGAGTGATCCGTGAACATCTTGAGGTGCCCTCCCAACAGATAATGTCACTATTTCTGCAGTGCATACACCATTCCCAGCCCCTCGCATTCAGTAGTGGAGTACTTATGTTCCGCGCTAGAGAGTTTTCTACTAGCAAATGCAACCGGGTGGTCAATGTCCCCCTCCCTGAGATGTGTAAGGAAAAATCCTAGGGAGATCCTTGAAGCATCCACATGGACATGGAAAACCTTTGCCCAGGCAAGAAATATGAGGATAAGTGCAGAGACCATCTTTTCCTTGAGTATCTCAAAACCCTCCTGACACTCCGCATCCAAAAAAAATGAAAGGTCCTTCTTTAGCAACTTTTCCATGGGTGCCATGATTAGTGCGTGCCTTT
This sequence comes from Pinus albicaulis, assembly GCA_034641835.2. Taxonomy (NCBI): domain Eukaryota; kingdom Viridiplantae; phylum Streptophyta; class Pinopsida; order Pinales; family Pinaceae; genus Pinus; species Pinus albicaulis. The sequence continues at coordinate 1,476,049,204 of CM076582.1, forward strand.
GAATAAACTTCATATCATAGCTCTTGCGCCCGAGGATGGAGTGCAATAGTTTCTCATTTGTAGGGACTAATAAGTTGATGATAACTTCCACCTTGGTGGGGTCAACCATTAGTCCCTGCCGAAAGACTATGTGGCCTAACAAGATCCCAAAAGGTACACAGAATATGCACTTCTTAATATTTAGGAAAATCTGATGCTTTCTACAAGCATCCAAAATCATGTGTAGGTTTGAGATGTGCTTCTTTCCCAATCTAAATATTGTCCAATCATCAAAGAATACCTCCAAGAACTTGTGAATGAACTCCTTGAATATTGTGACCAATACCCACGAAAAGATGGCAGGGGAATTTTTGAGCCCAAAGGGCATGACAGTGTACTGGAAGGATCCCCATTCAGCGGCGAACGTAGTTTTTCTGCGATCTGATCTGATGGTAGCCAGAAAACCCGTCAGTGAATGAGTATGCTTCCTTCCCTCCCACACTATCGAGGATTTCATCAGAGAATGGTGTAGGGAAGGGATCATGTACGTAGGCATCATTCAACTTACGCAGGTCGACACAGATTCTTATTTCTCCTTTAGTATTTTTCTCTTGTACCACCATAGGGCTTACCCAATCTGAATATTCTATTGGTTTGATGATACCTGCGGCTAGAATTTTGTCAATTTCTTCCTTGAATTTCTGCTTATACTTGGGGTTCAGTCGATAAGGTCGATGCTTGATAGGGCATGCATCAAGTTTTAAAGTGATTCACATGACCCCCAGGTCCCCTGTAATACCCTTGAGTCTTGAGAATTTCATAGGAAACAGATCTTGGTACTCCGTGTGAAGTTCCGTGACTTTCCCAATGGTGTTGTCATCCCAGTAGTCCCCAATTCTAGCTAGCTTAGGTTTTTCTTCTGTTCCATTGTTAACTTCCCTTAGCTTAAGAGGCTTGGTCCCCTGTAACACCCTTGAGTCTTGAGAATTTCATAGGAAACAGGTCTTAGTACTCCATGAGAAGTTCCGTGACTTTCCCAATGGTATTGTCATCCTAGTAGTCCCCAATTCTAGCTAGCTTAGGTTTTTCTTCTGTTCCATTTTTAACTTCCCTTAGCTTACGAGGCTTGGTCACATCGACGGTCCACAGTGGGAGTCCAACAACTGCTCATTCACCCTTCGATTTTGGGATAGTGATATTTTGCAGGTCTTCGTCACATTCCTCTATTGATAGATTGTGACAGTTAGCAATATCTTGCATCTGCATATCCCAAGATCGTTCCCCATACTCCACACGAGGGCATGATTCATCAAATATTAGGGCATCTATGTCTTGCAGGGCTTCTTCTAATTCCTCAATTCTGCCTATTAACCCTAATGTCCCCACAAAATCATTTTTCAAGGTCTCCCAGTGGCGAATGCACTCATGTAGCTCTACATCCAAATACCATGTGGTGGGGATTGGCCCTAAGGCATGAATGAACAAGTGGACCCATTCTTCCCTGGTCCTTTCGCACCACACCTCCATCCATGTGTACACGTGCTTGCGTGGGTCCCATTGGCCAAGGAAAGTCTCCATGTGTAGGTGAACAGGAGGTTCAAACCGTAGGTTCATCATCTTGCGACATTCCTCCCAATCCTGAAATGTCCCCTTATGAGTTTCCCACCACTGCGTAGGGGTCACACGCATGGCTAGGTTAACCGCCCACATTTTTTGCTCCCTTGGGACTTCTGCTTCGAATGCTCTAAGAAAATACATAATACTACCAAAACCATCAAAGTAAGGCATCTCTCTTACCTGTGAGGAGATACACCGGAATCTCTTCGTGATCCTAAGACATCATAACACAGATACGTCATGCAACCAGTTATGCCAATTTTCGATCTCCCCACCAAATTCAGACAAGAATTCACTGTCTTTCTCCCAGCAAAGAAAGCCAACAGCCATAGGATTAATCTAATCCTTATCTTGGGTGATTATTTTATAGATATGATCCACATCGTCTTCTTCGCACATGGGTTCTGTATACTGTTCTCCTTCTACTGGGTCTAGAGGGGCTATTACCCTCGTACCCTCATTCTCAAAAACCATGCTCCTTTTCTTGAAGTTGATAATGCCTCCCATGTTTATAGCCCAATCCAGTCCCAGGAGCGTAGGATAAGGGTCCGCATCCTCTACAATTTGAATTACCTCAAAATCTGTGTACACCTTAACCCCTATGATATCTATCATAATCTTTGATGGTCTCCCCAATGGTATGATATTCTATTGGTTAGCCATGCACAACTATATAGTAGACTATTCCAACTTAGGTTCTCCCATCCTCGTCCATGCCTGTTTGGGTAGGACATTCGCATCGGATCCTAGATCCAGGATGACCTGATACATTTCATAATTTCCAATCTGCGTAGTTAGCCACATTTCTCGACCAGTGCATTTCTTATGCTTGTAGATTTTGTGAACATGTTTAACTTTTGTTGGAGGGTCAATTTTTTAAGCACAACTGTCTACCAATGCTTGAAGATTTTCTACTGCCTTCTGGTTGTGTAGCAACTTCATACATGCCTGTAGGAATGGTTTAACTTCTTCGCCCATTTTTAGATTTGTTGGAGCCTTGGAAGTAGATGCCTCATCCTTGGTAAAACCTTTGCGAGCTTATAGAAGGTTTCTTTCTCCTTCTGTAGGTCCAAGCTTTTCTATTTAATAGCAGTTTTTGGATAAGGGGTTTTGCTGTAGCTCTTTCCTCAACTCCTCTAGTAGCCTTGCCGCTACGCGTAATGACATTAATACTGGGTCCCTCATCATGTGGTTCTTCCTTAACCCTTTGTACGTTCTATGTTGGATTCTTTTTATTTTCCTACATCTTGGCTATCAGTACTAGAAAATCTTCGATCACATGATCCAATTGCCTAAAATATATGCAAGATTGTCGTGTAGGGTTTAGACAGTCCCTTGCAAAGTGTCCTACTTGTCCAAAATTATAACAAATCAATTGCCCTCTTCCCCGACCTACGCTTCTTCCTCCCCTCCCCGGCCTTTGGCAGGGGAGCTTCCTCTTCCTGAGGGAGATAGTGGTTATGAAGGGTCAGCCTGTACCCTATAAATGTTTCCTCGGTCTATCATTAAGTCATATGTCTGACATTTGTGTTCGTCATGTCCCACGGATGAGAAAAATCGACACCATTGTTGTTTCAACTTTGGAACATAGGCACCAAGACAGGGGCAGTGGTTGGTATCATGTAGTCTAGCTACGGGGCAGTCAGCACACCATAATGTGGAGGCGCTTTTTCCCACAGCCTCCTTAGGGTGCAAGGGGTTGCGCCCCCCAGCCTGCATGTAGTCTACCAGCAGAGGGCACTGATATTTGGTGTGGCCTGACACCCTGCATCTTATGCACAATACGTCTAGAATAGCTTCTTTTACTCGCTCCTTTCACAGATTCTAGATTTCTAGGTGCATTGCTTCTAGATTTCCCTGGATCTGTTGTACCCCAAACTAGGCATCGTCTCTTGGCACAACTTCTAGCTTCATGGAAATCTCCAAGGCTTTCTCTTGTGTATAAATCGCTTGCTAACCCATAGGCCCACGTAGGTGAGGTAATAGCATGGAAATGAACCATTCCTAGTGTTGTCTATCCTCATACTTCAATTCCCCATCTCCAATAACCTTCTTTAGCTGTTGATCAGTCTCCCATACCGACTCAGTGGGTCCTTGTTTAAAGTCTTTCAAGTCAACCACCAGTTGAGCGTAGGACTTAGGATTTCAAAACTGTTGTTTTAAAGCATCCTTAATCTCTTGTATTTGTGGATCTGCATGTTGGCCTACGTACCCCATGAACCAATCCAGGTCCCTTCCTTCAAAGGTGAGGGATATTTTCACCCTTTTTACAGCATCAATAGTAACATTATGTTTAGTCCATACTGATTCTACTACGAACCAAAATCAGTCCATGTCTTCGTCTCCTACACCCTTGAATGTGGGCAGCTTCGTGTGTGTGGCCATATCTTCTTCCGGTAGTGGCGAGGGGGTAGGGGAGTTCTTGCCCTTATGCTGACTCGACAATGGTGTAGCTAGAGGACTAGTTCCTGTGTGTGCAGCCAGCTCTCTTAATGGGCCGTAGACGGATCTATCCCCTTTTTGGTTGACTCAGTAGTACTTATCACTTCGTGTTGTACTCTCACTCTGATCAGAGGTCATTCATTCGGTGTGGTTACACAAAATTCCTTTTTTCGCACAAGAACTTACCTCAGAATCCTTTGAAGAACCTCTGCTCCACCTCAGAGTAGGATGAAAATTGATCGACTATGAATTATGTTACAAATCCTCCTAGCACACTATTCACCCAATGATCTACAGTTTGGGTGATTGTGTTGTCAGCCTTCTCCAACTGTTGAATTCCAGAGTCCACTACATAACCTAATCTTCTTTCCAACATGTCTGGAATTCTACTAGCCTTGCTAGCCACTCCCAGAGCTCATGCGAAAAATTTACAAAGAAAATTTCATATACTTATGTGAAAATATATTTTTTCTTCCACTTCTCAGCTGTTAGCTTTGTTCTGTGATTCTCTTTTACAGAAAATTTCTGAATCTGTTTTTCAGACCAGTCTTCGAGCTCCAATTTCTCAGGTCTCCAACGGCCTTGTGGCATTACCCGATCTCTCTCTCAAAATTCTCCCGGTCTCAACAACGAAACCATTTTTTGGCTTGAGGGGTCCTGACCCAGGTTCAGATTTAAGGTTTGCCAACAAACACCTAGACTACTAGCCCTTTCGGCAATGACCTACTTTCGTAGGCCAAGGTCTCACCCGAAGTAGTATGGGTGGGTGTTGGAAATAGGTTTTCGCAACCTAGGAGAGAGTGGGTAATTAAGGCATATCCTGTTGAGTTCTATCAGGTTTTCACATAAACAAGATTATTATCGAGCCCTTAATGGTATAACTAGCATGTAAATATAAACAAAGCTACTAGTATTAAGCAGATCTTATCAACATCTTCACATCCACATGCGCATCAGAAATTATCATCACAGAGTAACACAATCGTAGCTAATTCATGTATCACAAACACAATCACAATGAATTAAATTAAAGCAGAGGTCCTTCAATATTAAATACAACCAGTTCAGATAACATAGAGATAATTCAACAGATTCTGTTTTTAGTAATGTCTAAAACCCAGTTACAAACCCAAGTCACAGCCCCTGCACACAGCCAGCGGGGTCCGCACATAGCAGGACTGAGGATCTCCGCGCACACAACCACCAGGAGTCCTTACCCAAAACTACCAAAAACAAATCTCAACAGTTTGTACGTAGCATCAAAATTACTTACTTCTAGACTCAAACTATCTATCTATTTATATCATCATAGCCTGTGCTATCCTATGGTCCACAAACCTTGGTTTACGGATTCTACCTCTACCCTTTAACCCATTACAATACATTGGGGGCTTTGACCCACCCCAAATCCCTTGCGCAAGACTAAAAAAATATATAAAAAAACGTAGCTTTGGAACATATCAAAACGCATCTTGGGGACTCTGTGCCAGCAAAGAGCTTGATCTCACTGAGAGAACAAGATGCATCGATATGAAAATTATCGACAATCCCTGGTTTAAGAGATATGTTGATTGGAATGGTCGGAGTGATATTTCCCAATATGCCCTTAGACAACACTTCATGAATCAAAGCCAGATTCTAAAGTGGGTTAGTCGGTACCGACATAGCATGGGATCCTAGATAGGCAGAGATGTCACTTTGGATTCAGAGAAATACAGAACGATGAAGTACATCAGGCCATGGAGTTTCTTCGAGAGACATGACCTCTATGATACTCTCGTAAGTGGGGAAAGTCTCATTCAAGAGATCATCAGAATCCCAAGAACCAAATCAGGTAGAATGCACATAAATGTCTAGGGAAGAAACCAAATGATTATTGGTCTTAAATGGAGCTTCAGAAGCCATGAGAATATCTTGATACATTTTCTCAGCTGGGCTAAGAAGCACAGCGTCACCAAAAATTTTGATCTGGTCAAGATTGTGAACAATCCATGGATCGTGACCAGATGAAATCATTTTGAAGGAGGTGACATATGGAGGTGGAAGCGTAAAAAATCCCATAAGAGACGAGTCTTTGAATAGACCCGACCCAATTTTCTCACAAGGAGTAGCAGCCTTCCCAACATACATAATTTTTCCTACTGAGGACTGTTTGGTCAATTTAGTGTGTTCTAAATTGCTACATTAATTTTTCAATCCGGGATTCGTAAGCTGACGAAGTGTGGCGCACTATATGTGCAAGATAACCTATCTCTTACTTTTTGTCATTTTTGGTTTTTTTATTTTTATCTTGGTTGGTTTCCTAATGTGAGATCAAAATTCTAAAAGACAAGTATGGTTATGATTGTTCAAGGCAATGATGTCATTTATAATGATTTACCAAACTTCAAACTTCAAAAGGATTTTGAAACATACAATGAGAAAATTAGTTCCTAAAAGGAAATGAAAATGTGCCACTATTCTAGTTAAACAAACAGTGAACTATTGATCATGAAAACCATAACCCTTGCTGCTGTCTAAACACAAAAGAAACTGTACTCAAAGAAAATATTGGAAGTAAAATAAAACTAAAATCAAATTACATCAACTCATATTCTGACCCCTCACCATTAGTCTCGCTATGGCTTTCAGAGGTAATCATAAACAACTTGAGCAATCCGATATCTAATTTGCAGAAAAATAAACTAATATCAAATTACACACTCATACTTCAATCCCTCACCATTAGTCTCGCTATGGCTTTCGGAGGTAACTGATAATGACACGAGCAATTTAATATCTATCTTGCAGAAAAGTAAACTAATATCAAACTATACACTCATACTTCAATCCCTCACCATTAGTCTCGCTATGGCTTTCAGAGGTAACTGAAAATGACATGAACAGTTTAATATCTAACTTGCAGAAAAGTAAACTAATATCAAACTACACACTCATACTTCAATCCCTCACCATTAGTCTCACTATGGCTTTCGGAGGTAACTGAAAATGACATGAGCAATTTAATATCTAATCTAACTACTAAAGCAAATGTGCAAGACTGAAATAAACAAAATAGTGCTGGAATTAAAAACTAAGAAAAAGAAATCAGCAGAAGGACAATATTGATTCCATGTCATTAGTCATTATAAAATGATGTGCAAATGCCCGGGCTACCTATTGTAATCTGGAACAAAAACATTGATCAGTTAACAACAACATAAAACATAAAAGATTATGGACAGAAGTAAAATGTAAAGCATGAAAGATTATGGACAAAGATGAAACGTAAATACCATGAAAGATGTAATATATATACACGTGAATGACTATGGCACAATGAATGTAAATAAATGAAGCATGAAACTATATAGTAATACACAAAACCTCAGTGTGTGCAGGGGCCCTCTGCACAAACCTCGGACAACAGCTTTCAACCTTGAATTACGCTTAGAAACAGAGTCTTCTCATATATTCAAATTGCAGTAATAACAAAGAAATGATATCACATCACAATGGCGACGCAATTACATTACAGAGCTAACTATTATGCGTATGAGAACGCATTATTTATAACAGAGGGTGACATAACTAATTCCCTAAAGTCTGCGCTGATAGAAGACACGTGAACCACCACGTCCAGAGATCTAGCATTATGGCCGCCGTGAGGATTAAATCTATGGAGAGTGGCTATTGGATTTGGCTTATGGAGCCGTTTACAGGTGTTGATGTGTCTCCCGTGATTTAGAAACGGCCACGCAAATCTTCACGTGATGAGAAACAGAGTTCTGTCACCGTGGGACTCTACGGTTGACCACCACTTGGCCACCTTTGACCACAACCTTCTTAGGTGAATTCGACTGAGCCAATAGGACATGATCCATGTCCATGTCATTTCTAACTTGCCCATGTGGCTCGATTTTCCTGAAGACACCTGCAATATAGAATTTAACAAAATGGCTACGGAAAGTTGCAGCAGTTGCGGAAAGTGACAAGATTCCGCAGCTAAATGAGAAAAAATATAATTCAAACAGCAGACACAAAACATAGTTAAAAACCATTTTAGATGCTCTTTTACAATTAATATGCAATGATATTTATGACTTAGAAGGTCCGGGTGAATGAAAAAGGTCTAGAAAGGTGTATAAGAAAGATGCAGATTTGAGACTCAACATACCCCCACTGTGAAGGTGTTGCATGTTCTCATGCAACCAAAATTTTGATAATCCTTCTTCAATTCATATGCCTTGACACTTCAGCCAGTACATCCAGTCCTCTCCTCCTCTTCCTTGGTGCTGCTAATATCCTGGGCTTCTTCATCAAGCATCTGAATTTGATATTAACCAGTGCTCTACTTAACTTCTGGCATTTCTTCTTCAATTTCCTGTTCTTTTTCTACCATAGTCCCAGATGTAGCATGGTATTGTCATGAATGATCTTGTCCAATTTTCTTTGTTCCTTTAATGCCTCATTTTCATTTTTAATGTGTTTATTTAAAACCTCCAACTCAAAGACTTCTTGTTTCAATGATTGGACTAGATCTTCTTTTGCTGTGTGAGGCTGAGTGGATGAAGTGTTGGGACCCGTGGCTGCTCTTTCTAAAGATTCTATATAATCATATACTTCTTGCTGCTTTGGGTCTATCTCGGGTGTCGTTTTCATTGGGTTGACCTCAAAATGCCGTGGAGGAGAATTGACTTCAAAATATGGCTGAAAAGGACTCATGTCAACATCTTGAGGACTAATTTCAACATTTGACTGAGAATGAGATGGACTATGTTCAATGTCTGACTGAGAATGAGATGGGCTATGGCCAGCTGGAGTTTTTTCAGGTATTTCTTCTCCCAAATCAATAAAATGGGGTCCTTTCGTTTGTGTTTTCCTCAACTTCCCTTTAAGTCTGGAAATTCTTCTTACACGCTGTGGACCACTATCTTTTCCTTTTTGTTTTTCTTTTCCCCTCTTTTTGGCCATAGATGATTGTTCCTGAAGGTGAAATAGTCTCTCAGATAACACTTGATGATCTTCTTCAGAGGAAGGGGTTTGATGCACAGCCTCAATGTTTCTTATTTATTTTGATTTTAATAGCTTTTTACCCTTGGTTTCTTCCTTTCTCCTTTTTGACAATATTTCTTCTCTACTAGTTCTTTCAACTGTAGTAGTAGGAGTACTTTGAGTTTCATCATTTTTTCTCTTTCTCCTACTCCTTCTTGATGTGCTACCTTCAGGAATTTCTTGGGGTTATTCAAAGAAATTTCTAATCAAAAATTGTTCCCATGTGTCCTTTTTCTCTTTTACCTATTTTTCAATCAAATTTTTCACAATACCATGGTGATACAAATGTGGTTCTACGTCCCCTAAATGCTTCTGGATGGTCACAGACATCTTCTTCAAACTGTTTAATAAAAAGTATGGCAGATTGAGGGTTTGGTTGTCTAGAAAATTCATCAGCAATTGGGTATGATACATACACATGGATCCAAAACAGCCCTCATAGGTGATAAATTTTTGGATAACTAACATTAAAGTGGCCCACTCTTCTTCCAAAGCATGAACATGAATTCCCCTTTTAAAAATAGTTACATCCATACCTGGGTTACGTAGGATCACTCTCCAGGCTTCATCACTAATACTCTTGTTCTTGAACCAGCGTTCACCTTCTTAAGGAAGTTCTGAAGCAGCTGCTATGGATGCCTCATTCACCGTAAATTTGAGGTCCCCAATTTCTACTTCCAAACCATTGAAAGACCTTGAAAAAGCTTTTGTCACCTTTTTATGGTAGCCTCTAAACTTTTGGATGAACCGAAGCCACTTTGCCTTTTTCAATATATCTCTGACTTGCGGGTATCCTTCCATGAATTTAGGTCCTTCTGGTTCTGTTCTCAACAACTGACCCATCCTTCTTTTAGCTCTTTAAAACTTGTCTACATGAGGAGGGTTCAACGGAGGTAAGACGGCTGAATGAGCGGAAATGAGCATGATTTATGGAGGAGACCAGTGACTGTAGGCGGATATCAAAGAATAGGTATACGGAATGTAGCGTATCAGAGAACAAAATGGGGTGAAGCAGAACAGAGAAGGGTTACGTGAGCATGGTGGAAATGCCACTGTGAGATCAATAGAACAGTAGGAGGATTATAACGCATCCGGCAGTTATTTAAATTTGGGTGGTTGCAGAGTAAATGTAAGCACGTTTATGAAACGGCTACAGATTTTATGTGGCGGAAAGAAGCCGTAGTCAAATCAACCACGTTTCATCATCACAGGTGGAGTATCGGAGTATGAGTGAAGATTGGAGGCTTGATTATGGGACCGTTTGAAAATGAATGCAAGGATTATGGGCGAATCATATAGAGATCATGGAATGGTTATGGAGTTTGTCAACACAATCATTGCATATAATGGAGCTATGGTTTATAACTATGTAAAAATGTGCTTGAATGCCATTTGAAATAAATTTTTACTCATACCTTGGAATTCTTGCCATTTTTCATTGGTCCTCAATTAGTTGCCCCTCATTGATATCTTGAATGCCCCATGTCTTCATAATATGTCTTCATACCTGCATTTGATTTCATGATTGTTGAACTAACATCTGGCTGTACATTTTTTTTTTTTTTAAACAGAGTGGTAGCTGCAGAATCTGCTTCTGGCTGCAGAAACTGGTGTCAGCTGCGGAAACAGGTGTCAGCTGCGGAAACTAACACATATATTATTTGGGTGAATGGAAATAGATGGATGATAACTGATTGAATGAAAATGGTCATGAAAGAAAATTTTATTGGTGAAATGAAATGAAATAGATGAAATGAAGTGAAATGGAATGAAGTGGAGTGAAATGAAGTGGAATGGAATGGAGTGGGTGGTCACAAAACTTGTGAAATGAAAGAGAGATTTTTTTTTTTTTTTTGAAAAATGTAGGGTGTCAGGTGTTCCTGATTTTCACCCTACATTTTCTGTATAAGACTGCCAATCAATGATTGGATTTCAGGCTTATACAATTTTTTTTTTTTTTTTTTTTAACTGAAAAGAACAAAGGCTAGGCTGGTGGGGAAGAAGAATTCTTCTGTACCAGCCTGATTGCAGAATTTTATTGAAACATTTTGACAAATTCCTCTTTTGAAAGTGGCTTATGATAGACTTTTAATCTGTGGCCATTCACAATAATAGGAGTTTGAAATTCATCAATGGTCTTGATTCTTACCGCTCCATTGCTAAAGATCTTGTCAATCTCATATGGCCCAAGCCAATGAGTCTAAAATTTTCCTTTAAAATCTTTAAACTTGGAATCAAATAGCAATGCCCAATCTCCTTCTTGAAACTTCTTCTCTTTGATGTATTTTTCATGCCATTTAGCTCTTTGATATTGAACTAGATCAGTTCTTAGAATTGCCTCTCGTCTGATCTCATCTAGCTCATTCAACTGCTCCATTCTATGCTTTTGAGCTTCTGATAAATCCATCCCCAACTGAACTGCTATCTTGAAGGTCTTGACTTGGAACTCAATGGGGAGAAGGACTTCTTTCCCATAAACAAGTTCATAGGGAGAATGTCCTGTTATATTTCTCCATGTAGTTCTATAGGCCCATAAGGCTTCAGAAAGCCTTTCTGCCCAATCTCTTCTATGTAGATGAATAGTTTTGGTGATGATATTTTCAAGAACTTTGTTTGTAGACTCCACTTGACCATTTGCTTGCGGATGGTAAGGAGTAGATCTTCTGTGCTTGATTTTGTATTCTTCCATCAACTTCTCCACCAAGTTGGATGTGAATTGGCTTCCCTGATCTGTCATAATTTCTCTTGGAACACCAAAGCGAGTAAAAATATCCTCATAAAGAAAATGAACAACTGAATTTTCAGTAGCAGATACTAATGCTTTAGCTTCTACCCATTTAGTAACATAATCAGTGCAAACCAATATATACTTCTTTTGCTTCGATGGTGGATTAATCGGTCCGATGAAATCTAAAGCCCATTTTTCAAAGGGTTCAATGAGTACCTGTGTTTGCAATGGCATTTCATTTGAAAGGGTAGGTTTCCCTACTCTTTGGCAGTTGTCACACCTTTTGACATATTGTTTTGCATATTTGAAGAGGGAAGGCCAATAATATCCTAAAGAGAGGATTTTATAGGCTGTCCTTTTGTCTGCAAAGTGTCCACCGCATGGTTCATCATGAAATGCCTTAAGGATATCAGGCATTTCATCTTCCCTAACACATCTTCTGATCACAAGATCTGGCCCTGTTTTAAACAATTCGTTAGAAATCCATGAATATTTTGAACTCTCCTGAATAATCTTTCTTTTTTCACTTGGAAACAAATGTGAAGGCAGTTTCCCTGTAACCAAATAGTTAGCAATATCTGCATACCAAGGAGTCTTAATAGTTACTTCAAACAAGTATTCATCAGGAAACTTATCCTCTACAGGAGAATCTTCTTTAGTATTCTGAATCCTAGACAAGAAATCAGCTACTGTATTTTGTTTTCCTGGTCTATCCAACACGGTAATATTGAATTCTTGCAAAAGTAAGAGCCATCTTGTCACTCTGCCATTAGTAACAGGTTTGTTCATTAAATATCTAATTGCAGAATGGTCAGTATGAATAAAAGTTTCATAGCCTGTTATGTAATGTCTAAATTTATTGATTGCATGAACAACGGCTAAAAACTCTTTTTCAGTCACAGTATAGTTTAACTCTGTGGGAGTCAAATTTTTACTGGTATAATAAATGGCATAAGGAACTAAATATTTTTGACCCAACACAGCTCCTAGAGCTGTATTTGAAGCATCCATAGAAATATGGAAAGGGAGTTTCCAATTTGGTCCTCTCAAGATAGGTGCTTCAGATATTCTTGTTTTCAAAGTTTCAAAGGCTGATTGACAATCAGGATCCCATTTGAATTCATAGTCTTTTGTAAGCAGTTTGAAGAGTGGAGATGCTATTTTAGTGAAGTTTTCTATAAATCTTCTATAGTATCCAGTAAATCCTAGAAAATTTCTAACATCTCTTTGACAATTTGGAATAGGCAACTTGGAGATGACTTCAAATTTTGATCTATCAACCTTAATCCCATCTCCTGAAATATGATGCCCCAAAACAATACCTTCAATAAACATCATAAAGAATTTTTCATGGCTTAATGAAAGGTTTGTTTATTTACATCTTATAAGGACTTTTTCCAAATTTTCTAATGCCTCTTCAAATGAATTACCATAAACTGTAAAATCATCCATATAAACCTCTACACAATCATGGATTAGATCAGAAAAAATTCCTAGTACTGCTTTTTGGAATGTTGTGGGTGCATTACATAACCCAAAAGGAAGTACTCGATAGGCAAAAGTTCCCCATGGACAGGTGAATGTGGTCTTATCTTGATCTTCAGGTGCTACCTGAATTTGATTATAGCCACTAAAACCATCCAAAAATGAAAAGTACTTTTTACTTGCTAATGTATCTAATACCTGATCGATAAAAGGAAAAGGAAAGTGATCCTTCAAAGTTGCTTTGTTCAATTCCCTGTAATCAATGCATACCCTCCATTTACCATTATTTTTAGGTACTATAACCAAAGGAGAAACCCATCGGCTATTTGAAATTGGATAAATGAAGTTTACATTGAGTAATTTTTGGAGCTCTTCTTTCACTATCTCCCTAAGATTTGGATTCATCCTTATTTGAGGTTGTCTGATTGGTCTACTGTTTTCCTCAATATAGATATGATGGATGCAAGTCTTAGGATCAATACCTTTCATGTCAGTATACTCCCATGCAAATGCGGTAGAATGTTTTTGCAAGATTTTGGTTAGTTCTTCTTGTTGTGACTTTTCCAAATGTTTGTTGATATTCAATGTTTTTCCTGGAAAAATCTCAATGGTAGAACTGCCAAACTCTTCCATAGAGTAAAGAGACATTTGTCTTGATGATAAATATTCTATGTTAGATTCCAACTGAAATTGTGTGGGGTCATATTCTGAAGATGTCTCAAAATTTTCTAATGTGTTCAGAATTTGACTATCCTCACTGATTTCAGAAATGGTAAAGATAGGTTGTATAATATCCTCATCATCAACCCATTCATTGTCTCCTACTTCTGTGATTGCTCTTGCTGGAGGATACAAATTGAATTTCTTTATCGAATTACCATTAGAAATGTACATGTCCCCCGATCTACAACTAATAAAAGCATCAGCTGTGGCTAGCCAAGGTCTTCCTAAGATAAGTGGGTGCCCTCCTAGATTACTCTTGGGAGTCAAAATCATAAAATCTACTGGATATTCCCAAGAATCTAAGGAGACCGAAATATCTTCTAATACACCATCTGGTTTAATAATTGATCGATCTGCAAGTTGCAGTAAAGTAGGTGTAAAAAGAAGGTTAGGAAGTTTTAGCTGTTCCATAGTCTGTCTACTCATAATGTTGATAGCAACCCCTAAGTCAATCAATGTGTTTGGAATTTATATCCCATTTATATGTGTCTTGACAATTGGACTTCCTGGATCTATATACTTCTGCATGGTAATTTTTCCCATCATGATATCTGCAATTTTTCCTACCAGCTGGATTCTTCTTGTGTCTTTTAGTTTCCTTCCTGGTCTTTTGAAACTCAACTCCTTTATTGTTTTTTCTAGAATAGGAATCTCTCGAATGGCTTGTAACAAGGGAATCTTGATACAAACATTCTTCAATTCATTCAGAAAATCATAGTTAGGCAACAAGATTTGTTTTTCCACCCCCTTGTCAATTTGTAGTCTTTCAGGAAAAGGAGGTGTAGATGAAGATGCAGGTTGCTCAACTATAGGAGTTGTGGGCGTTAACTTTTCTTTTTCTTTTTGAATGCTTGAATTTTGAAGAGATGTTTCCTCAGAACCCTTATTGGTTTCAAGAGAGTCCTCCTCAGAGGTATCTTGCTCTTGAATATCTATAGAAGGTTTTTCTAAAACTCTACCAGATCTGAGTTGTACATCGTTGAGAGGAACAATCATATAGGTAGGAAATTGTTGTCGTTCTACCATATAAGTAGTTTGAGGATTCTTATTGTTAGGATTTGGCAATGGCTGAGCTGGAAGTTGATTTGTCTTCTGTTGGTATGGGAGCATGAGTTGAGGATTTGTATTTTGTTGAGAAGGTTGATGTTGTGGAAATGGAAATGAAAGTTGTTGTGGATTTTGGCTTGGAAATTGTGGAGCTTGTTGGTTTTGAAAAGATGGAGGATATTGATAAAATTGAGAAAATCTCCCATAAGGATTTTGCATCCCTTGTACCCATGGCTGATATGGATTCTGATGTTGGGGCCAAGGTTGTTACCAAGGATTCCAATTTGGTGGGGTTTGAAAATTCATAGGGTTGTTAAACCCTTGAGTTTGTTGTCCCTGCCAAGGTCTTCTTGCAACAAAACAGAGAGATTCTACTGAATTTGGGTCTTCTTGAAAGACAGCTTTGAGTCCAGGAATTGAAGGACAATCCTTGGTCTCATGGTTCTCTGAGAAAATCATACATGTTTCTACAACTTTTGCATCCAAGGGACATTCCCTTAAAGCATGTTTCTTCCTACATTTTGGACAAAAGATGGCTAGAGCATCTGTTTCTTCTTTCTGCTTGTTTTGGATCTTAAGGGTGTCTAGTTGTTCACTAAGGCTCCCTAAGATATCAGTTTTAAATTCATCAAGCATATTGCCAATATCTGCCCTACTTACTGATCCAGTTGCAGATTTGTTAGCCCTGATGAGAGAAGGATCCCTAGGCCCTTTTCCTGTTTTAGATTTTCCTCTTGAGAGATGGACACATAGTTCTGTTATGTCACGAAGAAGATGGAGTTGTTAAAATCGAACTCTTGGCTCTAGCTATAAACCTTCCCCTAGAATCTCTTGCTCTATGCATGTCATTTTTATTATTATTTTTTAAGTTGGGCTAATAATTCTCTTTCTGATCTTCCAGGTCACACTAGGTGCAAGAGAACGCCATGAAATTCTTTGAACCAATAACTCTCTTTTCTGATCCTCCAGATCACACTAGGTGCAAGAGGAGAGCATACTTCAAGAAGTTATCAAGTTTTCCCTTCTTTTTATTGTTTTTTTTTAAGAAATTGGCTACCTAGTTACACTTCCCCGGCAACGGCGCCAAAATGTTTGGTCAATTTAGTGTGTTCTAAATTGCTACATTAATTTTTCAATCCGGGATTCGTAAGTTGACGAAGTGTGGTGCACTATATGTGCAAGATAACCTATCTTTTACTTTTTGTCGTTTTTGGGTTTTTTCTTTTTATCTTGGTTGGTTTCCTAATGTGAGATGGAAATTCTAAAAGACAAGTATGGTTATGATTGTTCAAGGCAATGATGTCCTTTATAATGATTTACCAAAATTCAAACTTCAAAAGGATTTTGAAACATACAATGACAAAATTAAAAGGAAATGAAAATGTGCCACTATTCTAGTTAATCAAAAAGTGAACTATTGATCATGAAAACCATTATCCTTGCTGCTGTCTAAACACAAAAGAAACTGTACTCAAAGAAAATATTGCAAGTAAAGTAAAACTAAAATCAAATTACATCAACTCATATTCTGACCCCTCACCATTAGTCTCGCTATGGCTTTCGGAGGTAGTCATAAACAACTTGAGCAATCTGATATCTAATTTGCAGAAAAATAAACTAATATCAAATTACACACTCATACTTCAATCCCTCACCATTAGTCTCGCTATGGCTTTCGGAGGTAACTGATAATGACATGAGCAATTTAATATCTATCTTGCACAAAAGTAAACTAATATCAAACTATACACTCATACTTCAATCCCTCACCAGTAGTCTCGCTATGGCTTTCAGAGGTAACTGAAAATGACATGAACAATTTAATATCTAACTTGCAGAAAAGTAAACTAATATCAAACTACACACTCATACTTCAATCCCTCACCATTAGTCTCACTATGGCTTTCGGAGGTAACTGAAAATGACATGAGCAATTTAATATCTAATCTAACTACTAAAGCAAATGTACAAGACTGAAAAAAGAAAAACAGTGCTGGAATTAAAAACTACGAAAATAAATCAGCAGAAGGACAATATTGATTCCATGTCATTAGTCATTATAAAATGATGTGCAAATGCCCGGGCTGCCTATTGTAATCTGAAACAAGAACATTGATTAGTTAACAACAACATAAAACATAAAATATTATGGACAGAAGTAAAATGTAAAGCATGAAAGATTATGGACAGAGATGAAACGTAAATACCATGAAATATGTAATATATATACACGTGAATGACTATGGCACAATAAATGTAAAGAAATGAAGCATGAAACTATACAGTAATACACAAAACCTCAGCATGTGCAGGGGCCCTCTGCACAAACTTCGGGAAGCAGCTTTCAAATACGAATTACGCTTATGAACAGAGTCTTCTCATTTATTAAAATGCGGTCATAACAGAGAAATAATGTCAAAGCACAATGGCGACGAAATTACATTACAGAGCTAAGTATTATGCGTATGAGAACACATTATTTATAACAGAGGGTGATATAACTAATTCCCTAAAGTCTGCGCTGATAGAAGACACGTGAACCACCACGTCCAGAGATCTAGCATTATGGCTGCCGTGAGGATTAAATCTATGGAGAGTGGCTGTTGGATTTGGCTTATGGAGCCATTTACAAGTGTTGATGTGTCTCCTGTGATTTAGAAACAGCCACACAAATCTTCACGTGATGAGAAACAGAGTTCTGTCACCGTGGGACTCTACGGTTGACCACCACTTGGCCACCTTTGACCACAGCCTTCTTAGGTGAATTCGACTGAGCCAATAGGACACGATCCATGTCCATGTCATTTCTAACTTGCCCATATGGCTCGATTTTCCTGAAGACACATGCAATATAGACTTTAACAAAATGGCTGCGGAAAGTTGCAACAGCTATGTAAAGTGACAAGATTCCGCAGCTAAATGAGCAAAAATCTCATTCAAACAGCAGACACAAAACATAGTTAAAAACCATTTTAAATGCTCTTTTAAAATTAATATGCAATGATATTGATGACTTAGAAGGTCTGGGTGAATGAAAAAGGTCTAGAAATGTGTATAAGAAAGATGCAGATTTGAGACTCAACAAGGACTCATAGGAGAATAAATCTAACTGATCCATATTCACGATATTCCCTTGATGAGCGAAACGGAGGAGGCAAAAGAGAATGGAGACTACACAAACCATAACGTTTGTCCAACTACACCCAAGAAGGATATTATAGTTCAAGTTTGCGTCTACCACCTCAACTTCCATGGTTACCAATTTCCCCTCCAACGGGATGGGAAATTCCTTGAGAATTTCGTACGACCGAGAACCTTGACCATCGAAAGCTTCCAAGGTATTCGGGGACAAACTCTACGGGGGAGAGCCAATGGATTTCCAACATGCGAGAGACATGATTTAGGTTGAAGTGCTTTCATCAATGATAATCTAATGAATTGTATTTCCCATCATGGTAACTTGAATTAGAAAAGCTACCTATGATGGGAGGTGAGGAACTAAATTCTTGAGATTGAAAATAATCAGATTAGACTCTGAAGGTTCAATCCCTCCAATGGCAGTGAGTAGTGCCTTCTGTTGTGATGGGAACGATTGAAGGACCTGCAAATCCGACATCACTGAGGGTGCTTGAGCCATACCTTCTAAAATATTGTAGTGTTGTGATGCTCTTGCATTCAAATTGTAAGTCAATTTCAGGAGAACAACTTTAGGGGGTGGTCGGATGATGGATTCACTACTCGGTCTCTCGATCTGGAGATGACTAGAGGTAGGAGACACGAAATAGGAAGAGTGAACTGGAAATTCTGGTACCACAAGAGCCTTGGATGGATTGGTATAATCTTTCATTCTGGTGGTGATCACAACATATTGCGTTCCAGCCATGAACACCTGAGAGCTACCAGATGATTGAGCTTGGTCTACTATTTGTACTATTTTCTGGGAACGGAATGGTTCTTTCAAAATGATTGAAGTCTCAAACGCGCCCTTCAGAAGACGGGAAACTTTGGCACGCTAAGGAAAATCCTTGGTGTAATGGTCATCGTCACATATTAGACAAGGATATTAGGGATTACGTGTTGAAGAATCACCAGCATATGAATTATTTGAATCCTGTGGTTTTCAGATTTGAATTCTTTCCTTTACCCTTTTTTTTAACCTTCAAGGATTTGTCTGCTATGGTAGATTGAAAAAAATTTACCTCTAAGGTTTTTCCAGGATTATTCTAGTTATGAGCAGGAGTAGGGGGTGTTGCAGAAATAGTAGATTTAGACTTCAAAGAAGCCTTAGGTGCACTACTCTTAGTATGAGCCACTGTCCCAATAATACCATCCACCGGAGGCATAATAGGAGATTAAGATTATGAAGGATTAGTCGAAGGATGCAGTGCATATAGTAATAACTCATATAGAGTCCTAGACTAGGAATAAACCAAGTCAATGTATTGAGCTCTAGCAATGACCTCCTCTTCCATGACACACCCTCCCATTGCAAGATATTTTGCAATTTTGGGAATGAATAATTTTCTAAACCATTCGGTCAACAGCTAATCAGGGATCTAAAATTTGATGAGGCAATGACGATTCCACTATTCATGGATGTGATACGAGATATTCCTAGCATTCAACTACTTCAATGAGGTTATAAAATGGGTGTTTCTTTCATACCATACATGTAGCTGAAAGTGAGTGAGGAAGGCCATAGCCAAGGAATTGGAATTGAAGAAAATTCCTCGATGGAGCTCAATGTACCATTTGGCCGCAACACCGGTCAAAGTGCACTGGAAAATATGAAGACGAATGGAATTATTCACCCATGAATTAGAGGAATACCAAAAGTGGTATGTCATAACATGGGTTTGGGGGTCTTCCCCAAATTTTCCTTCGAACTTCGGACAATCTCCTGGAATATTAGTTGGAATCAGTGACCAATGCAACTAATGTTGAATGGGGTCATTTGTGAGCTTTGACACATATGACACTTCCAATGTAGCCAAGAATGACAAAGGTGGATGATGAGGCGAGAAAGGTCGGGGGTTACAACCTAATTGATAAGGATTATGCCTCCAATAGGGCATATTTTGACCTAGATATGCATATTTCCCTCATGGCCGATAAGGACCTTGCTACAAATATTGTTGATAGGGACCTTGATGGGGTTTCTGATATGGCCCCTACAGGATTTGAGGCTTTGGATCTTTTTGGACATGGGTTCCATGATAATGTCCCTGCTGAATATGAGGTTGTTGGCAATATAATTCATATGTCTTAATATGTTGTCCTTGATGGAAACCCTTTGGTAAAATATGAAGTATATGTCTTCAGTAGAAGCTCAGGAGTCCATCAGAAGAAATGTGTAATGCCAGCAGAATATTTGGTAATATTCATATTGAATATTGTATACACAGGTTTGTACAGGAGAAGTCATGTATATACGCAGATAAGAACGATCCAAGTCACGTATGCCTTTTTCACTCCAAAAGGATAATACCAGGGAGCATTACCATGGTATTAGCCCACAGGTTTTAGCGCCATGTCATATATTTTATTTCGTCCAAGAATACCATCAGCAGCTGTGTGGTTTTGACTCATGGTATTGGTAAAGGCTAAATCTATATAAGGAGAAGAAGTTCATAGTGCAAAGTGTGCATGTGGAAGGGATATCACTAATACTTCTCTCTGAAGTATATCTGTATAGGATGAACTCTATTTTATTGATAAATCTAAAGTTATGATGCACCCTTGGATACATTGATGGATCAAGATATGTAGACCTGAAATGACTATGTTCTTGCATGATCCATTGAAGAGATGATTAGATCTGAGAACTGGCGCATGTTTGTTGAAGTGGAGTGAAGAAATCTAGGTAAGTTCTATAGATATGAAAACATTCTGTTGAATTAATATTTACAGATATATAGACTATTTTGTCTCAGTAAAAGCGCGTATATACACAGGTTTTCTTCAAAAAAGGCGCATATGGAAGTTAGGGTTTTCTGAAGCTCATTGTAGAGGTTTTTTGTTATTACTGCTCTCTTTCTGCTGTCTGTTAATGAAGTCTTCATATAGATCTGGGTTTCTTGATTATTGAATATGATGCTAAGTTGATTATGTACAAATCTGATCAATGAGTGAGAAAATATGTGTATGATGAATAATTGATCAAGGGTTCTGCAATCTTGAAAAGATATCTGACTGAATGACTCAGATATAGATCTAAGACTGAATATATTCTGAAAAATAGTATTCATAGATATATACGCAAGTTGGTGTTAAGGAAAGGACATAGACATGTGGGTTTAGTGAAGCAAAGAAGCATATGATTTTTGAGATAATGAATGTTTAGGGTTGAATTTCATTCTTCATATTGGTTTTGAAATCTGATTATTACAGTGTTCTAATTACAGTGATCTCACTCTTTGGTTTGATGTATTGGGTAAAGTTTATTGTTGTTGATATTTATGAAGGGTTGTGTTCAAGCTGTGTGACCTAGTATGAAAATTGATGAAACGTGGTCTGAAGTGGTACTGAGGGTTGAAGCTTTCAGTATGGAAGTAGAAGCTTATTGCCAGTAGAAGCTAGTGTTCTAATCAAGGGGTTGAAGCTCCCTTCAAGTAGTCATTCGTAAATGAGATCAGGGGGTTGTAGCTCCCTTCCAGTTGCAGCTGGAAAATGAGAGAAGGTTGCATCCTTCTGCAGGTAGATGCCTGTGTACTTATATGAGTTTGCATCAGTACAATATTGTAAGCAGTTTTCCATATAATAAATATTTAAGACAAAGACGACAACATCAGTGGTTTTCTCCCGAATTGGGTTTCCACCTTAAATCTTGATGTTCATGTGTGTTTCTCTTATGTGATGATTTATTCTGCTGTTACTGAACATATTTACTGATTAAAAAAAAGGTGCTTGACTGATAAGCTGAGTTAAAGATTGTTTCTGAAAATTTTTCTAACAATACAATTATATCAGTATATGCAAGTTTCTTTTAGCATATGCGCATGTATACGTGAGTTGTGTCCATCAAAGTTGTGTATGGAATTTAGTAAAGAAAAATTTAAAATTATCAGTAAGCTCTAAATACTGATTCACCCACCCCCCCCGTCTTAGTATTTTTCCCAACAATTGGTATCAGAGTAGGTCCTTCTGAAGAATTTTAATCACTATAAGGAAGATCAACCAAGATGAGAAATAAAGATGGGACAACATCTATCAAGCCTCCTCTCTTCAACGTAGACAACTTAATATTTTGGAAGACAAGGACAAGATCCTATCTTTAGTCTCTTGGAGGAGATGTATGTGTTATAGTTGAAGGAGGTTATTAATATCCAACTTCCGTTCCAACAGATGCAGCAGCAAGAAATAACTATGAAACTAATGCAAAGGTGGTAAATGCATTATTGGGAAGTTTGACTGAATCAGAATTTGTCAAAATCATGCAGTTAAATACAACAAAGGAGATATGGGACAAAATCATTCTAAGCTATGAAGGTGATGCCAAGGTAAAAAGCGCTAAACTCCAAACTCTCAGAATTTACTATGAAAAACTCAGAATGCATAATGAGGAAAGCATTTCCAATTTCTTTTTATGTCTATATGATATTGTAAATCGTATGAGAAATCTAGGTGAAACCATATCTGACACTACTATGGTAGAAAAGGTTTTAAGATATCTAACTCCCAAATTTGAGTGAAAAGTGTCTGCTATTGAAGAGAAGTAGGATCTAAAAAGTCTTACTGTTGCTCAAATCCATGGGATTCTGACTGCTTGTGAAATGAGAAAAGGAGGTCCATTAGAAGTCAAAGAAGTTGTTTTCAGAGCTGCTGCAAAAGGAAAGGAGGTAGAAGAACAAGAAGGATCAGGGTATGCTTTAGAAGAAGATGAGATAATTTTTTTAAAGAAGCTATAGCATGGCACTGGAAGGTTCAGAGGTAAGCTTCATTTTAAATATTTTTCTTGTGGAAGGGTTGGTCATTATGCTGCTAAATGTCCCCATAAAGATAGTCATGAAAAGGGAAAGGAAGTGGCTAAAGGAAATAAGAAAAAATTTATCAATAGAAAAAGCTATTATACTCATGAAGATAGTGATGGTCTATAAAATAGTGAAGAAGGAGAATCTGATCAAGATAATAGACTACTCATGGATTTTGAAAAGGACTCTAGTGATACTTTTATGGATGCACTAGAAGAAAATGAATTTCTTGAAGAAATAAATCATCTCAAAATATGTTTGGAAGAAAACAAGATTGCCATAGATACTCTACAGAATTAGCTTATGGAAAATGAGAAGCAAAATGAGAAATTAGAATGTGAAATAGTAAGTCTAAGAAAGGAAATTGAGAAAGTGAAAACTTTAAATCTTATATTTGCTAAAGAATCTGAAACCGCAGATGAAATTATCAAGGTACAACGCTCTCCTCTTATAAAGACGGGTCTTGGATATATTGGAGAATCATCTCAGTCTTCAGCACCAAGTTATCTAAATGTAGCTAAAGCCAACCTGCAACATTTTGTCTCTCAGAAAAAGAACAAAGAATCTACTCAGGTAAAGCATGACCACTTTAATGCAAGGAAGAACAATAACAAAAATATCAGTCAGGACGTAAAAATAAATAGAAGGTTTCATGATTGCATAAATTTTTTCTTTAATGGAAAATGTTTCTCATGTCATAATTTTGGTCATAAGGCTGCTCAATGTGTTGCATACAAAACCATCATGACCAGAGAAGCAAGAAAGAAAATAAATGAGATTGGAATAAAGAAGAATACTTATAACAACTTTTCTCCTCTTCAAAACGAAATTGAATGTGCTCATTGCAATAACTTTGGTCATGAAGAATCTGAATGCAGGAGAAAAATTCAGTCAAAACAACATATACCTTCAAATTCCAAGGTTTGGAGAAATAAATACTTACAGGTTGAAAGCTATGGCATAGCTTTATTTGCATAAGGGGAAGAAATTCAATGTTACATTGATAGCGGATGCTCAAAACACATGGCAGGTGACAAAAATAAACTCCTTTCATACAATTATCTAGAGAAAGAAAAGAATGTTTGTTGTGAAACCAGCTCCAAGAATAGAAGAAAAGAGATATCAATGCCTTAGAAATAAGCCACTTCGAGGGGGAAATCTCCAATACATTACATGAATGAACAATTCTTGGATGCTACAAATTACAAAACCTCCTTTCTATATATAGGAGTCCATGGGGCCACAATGTAATCCTAGCCGACCTAAAAATAATAATTTAAGGGCACAATAATAACAATATGGGGGTTACAAGGGTACAATAATAACAATATGGGGGTTACAGGGGTACAATAATAATAATAAGGGGGTTACACTAACAAAAATAAGGGACTATACTAGTAATATAGGGACCTAACATGCCCCCCTCCTTCAAAAAAGTGTTGTCCTCAATGCTTGAATAGCTCTGGGTGTTACTGTATAAAATTCTCATCCTCCCATGTAGAATATTCAGTGGGTAAGTTCTTCCACTTGATGAGATACTCTGAAATTAATCGATTTCGTAGCTGTCGAGTTCTTGTTTCCGTGACCGCTTCAGGTTCCAATATGATTTTTCCTTCCTCATAAAGTTTTGCAATATTGTTTGAAATGGAATATTTTCACCTATAACCTTCTTTAAGCATGAAACATGGAAAACTGGATGCACTTGTGAAGAAGCAGGAAGCTCCAATTTGTATGCCATAGTACCAATCTTTTGCAACACCTTGTAAGGACCATAGTACTTTGGCGATAATTTATTATCCTTCTTAGCTTGCTTGAGGGACATTTGTTTGAATGGTTGTAGCCATAAAAATATCCAGTCTCCAACATCAAAACTTCTCTCACTGTGATGTTGATCTTCTTGTTGTTTCATTCGATTTTGTGCCAAATTCAGGTTATCCTTTAAGAGCTGGAGAGCTTCTTGTTGATGCTCGATGTGATCTTCCACTGCTTGAACCTTTGAATTTTCTCTTAAAGATGATGTGATGAACGGTGGATGATATCCATAAATTTCCATAAATGGGGTCATTTTTACTGCAGTATGGAAGGAAGTGTTATACCACCATTCAGGGAGAGGTAACCACTTGACCCATTGTGTTTGTTTATCAGATGCAAAACAATGAAGATATTCTTCCAAAATTTTATTTACTATCTCAGTTTGACCATCGGGTTGAGGATGATAACATGAGCTATGAGCTAATTGAGTACCCAAACAAGAAAATAACTCCATCCAAAAATTTCCAGTAAAAATGGGATCTCTGTCACTCACAATAACCCTTGGTTTTCCATGTAGATTTTGAATTATGTCCATAAATTTAGTTGCAACTGTACTTGTTTTAAATGGATGAGATAATGCACAAAAGTGTGCATACTTGGTAAGTCTATCAACTACCACCATGATGCCCTCTTTTCTTTGGAATTAGGTAAACCTGTGATAAAATCCATTGAAATCTCATCCCAACGTTGACTTGGAATGGATAAAGGTTGTAGAAGACCCGGGGTCTTAATTGTCTCAACTTTCTTCTGTTGGAAAATCAAACATTCCGACACAAAATTTTGAATATCAGATTTAAGGCCATCCCAAAAAAATTTCTTTCTTCACCCTGTGGTAAGTTTTTAAAAATCTTGAGTGTCCTCCTAAAGGAGAAGTGTGCAATTCGAAAAGAATCTTTTGTTTTAGTTGGGAATTCTTACAAAGATATAAGCGATCTTTGTACCATAAGGAATCATTTTTCCAACTAAATGTATCAGATGTACTAGGATATTTCTACAACTTTTGAATGAGTGTCCACACTTCTTCATCTTTCTTCCATTCATCCCTTGCTTCAGATATCCAATCTGGTTGGATAATAGAAATGGAACAAAGCAATGCTTCCACCTCTTCATTCTTTCTTGAGAGTGCATCTGCAACAATATTTAGCTTCCCATTTTTGTAGATTATTTCAATGTCATAACCCAACATCTTTGTGACCCATTTTTGCTGCTCTTCTAAAGATAGTATTTGTTCCAAAAAGTGTTTAAGACTATCATGATTAGTTTTTACCTTGAAATGTCTTCCTATTAGCTAATTTCGCCATTTCTTTAGTGTATGCATTATTGCTAACATTTCTTTCTCATAAATATCTTTCTGAAAATACTTTCCTTTGATTGGACGACTTTCAAAAGCAATGGGTCTTCCTTCTTGCATTAAAACAACACCAATTCCATTTCTTGAGGCATCACATTCCATAGTAAAGGTTTTTTTGAAGTTTGGCGTAGCTAAGACCGGTGCTAGGCACATTGACTCTTTAATATGTTCAAAGGCCTTAGTTGCTTCAAGAGTCCTTGAAAATGCATCTTTCTTCAATAATGTTGTTAGAGGTGCTGCTATTCTCTCATAATTCTTAACAAACTTGTGATAATACCCTATTAACTCGAGAAATCTTCACAACTCCTTTATGGTTGTGGGGACTTTCCATTCTTTAATGGCTTTAATTTTGTTAGGGTCCACCTTAACACCCTCGTGAGATACAATATGACCCAGATATTCCACCTCTTGTACTCTAAAGAAATATTTGGATGTTTTTGCATATAATTGTTTCTCCTGCAATAGTTTGAGCACCTTGTCAACATGTTGAACATGATCCATCTAAGACCTACCATATATTAGTATGTCATCAAAAAATACTAGCACAAATTTTCTAAGGAAGGGTTTAAAAATGGAATTCATCAAGCCTGGAAATGTAGAAGGTGCATTGGTAAGGCCAAAAGGCATGAACAAAAATTCATAATGACCCTCATGAGTTCAAAATGTTGTTTTCTGTTGTGTAACCAGTTTCAAAAATAGAAGAAAAGAGATATCAACGCCTTAGAAATAAGCCACTTCGAGGGGGCAACCTCCAATACATTACATAAATACACAATTCTTGGATGATACAATTCACAAAACCTCCGTTCTATATATAGGAGTCCATGGGGCCATAATGTAATCCTAGTGGGCCACAATGTAATCCTAGCCGACCTAACAATAATAATTGAAGGGCACAATAATAACAAAATGGGGGTTACAAGGGTACAATAATAACAATAAGGGGGTTACACTAACAATAATAAGGGACTATACTAGTAGTATAGGGACCTAACATGCCCCTCTCCTTCAAAAAAAGTGTTGTCCTCAACGCTTGAGTAGCTCTGAGTGCTTTTGTATAAAATTCTCATCCTCCCATGTAGAATCTTCAGTGGGTAAGTTCTTCCACTTGATGAGATACTCTGAAATTGATCGATTCCGTAGTTGTCGAGTTCTTGTTTCCGTGACCGCTTCCGGTTCCAATATGATTTTTCCTTCCTCATCAAGTGTTGGAAATATGATGCAGAGTGTTGTCCTTGATGGCAACCCACTAAATGAAGATGAAGACATGCGACTGTTGACATGTGTTGTCCTTGATGGCAATCCACCTGATGAAGTTATGCCTGTCTTGATGGACTTAGTAAATGACGTAAATCTGATGTGATATGATGTTTGTTGATGATATGATGCTGGGTGTTGTACTTGAAAAGCAACCCTCTTGATGAAATTGTGCTTGAGAGAATATGTTCCTGATGAAGAAAATATGATGTATCTACGGTGTGTACAAAAGGCAATGAAGAAAGGAATTCAGAATGTGCTCAAAATATGATGAAAAGAGTATGTCTCTAGGTATACGCGGATATGTCTAGGGGAAGTCGCGTATGCACGCGGGAAAGAACGTGAGAAGTCGCGTATGTGAAAAAGTGCTCAAAAAGTGCAAAAACAGGGGTAACCACCATGGTGTTGACGTGAGTATTGGGTAATGATGCGCTAATTGACCCCGTCCGGGTAGTTTTGGGCTCATGGTATTGTTTTGGCCCATGGTATTGAAAAAAGGGCTCATGGTATTGAAAAAAGGATAAACCTATATAAAGAGATGAAATTAATTATGCAAATCATGAGTGTGGGTGCAAGATGTCTGAGCTTGAATGAATACTTCTCTCTGAAGTAGATCTGAATGGAAAGGGTTACACTTGAATGATAAATCTGAGTATATGATGCACCAATGATGAAGAAGGATCTAGATCTGAAATGTGCTTGTATTTGCTAGATCTGTTTATGGAATGATTAGATCCAAGAAGAGGCGAACATCTGTCTGAAGTGAAGGGTTAAATCTGTGTGAAGTATCTGTTCTGAAGAAATGCAATGACCTAAAATCTCTGAAGAACCATACGCTAGTTCGCCAAAGAGGAAGCGTGTATATACGCGGCTTCGCTGAAATAAAAGCGCGTATGCGCAATTAAATATCTGTTGAGGTATCTGTTGGTTTGTGTGGACGGAAGCGCGTATATACGCGACATCAGTGAAATAAAAGAGCGTATGCAAACTAGGGTTTGCTGAAGCAAGGGGTATGAAATATCTGATATGTTCTGCTGTCTTTCTGCTATCTGATCTGTGTTGATAAGTATATGTTGGTGATGTATGTTTGTGCTTCAAAGTATGGAAAGGGTCTAGTCTGAAAATATGATGAAATGTGGCCTGCAAGTGTTGTTCTATTGAAGTTGTTGGATCCAGTGTGAAAATTGATGAAAACGTGGTCTGGAGGTGGTCTTTGAGGTTGTGTATGATCGAGGGGTGTAGCTCCCTTCCGGGGAGAGGGGAGGCGAGTAAACGAGATCGGGGGGTTGTAGCTCCCTTCCGGGAGAGGGTACGTAAGCGAGTCGGGGGGTCGTAGCTCCCTTCCGGGGGGGTGAACCCGAGCGCGGAGTGGGTGCACAACGTCTTTGAGTGATACGCGCCGGCCAGCACATATGTTGTAAGATGTTTTCTCTATAATAAAATATTGAAGGCTGAGCAACTGCAGCGGTGGTTTTATCCCGATTTGTGTTTCCACCTAAAAATCCTGGTGTTCATGTGTGATTCTTTGTGTGATGGTTTATTTTGTTCTTACTGCACATGTTTACTGCTTTTTGAAATGATGGAATGGTTTAAGTGAAGTTTAATGACATATCTAGATCTCTGTGTATATGCTAGTTTCATAAAGGGGATCCGCGTATATACGCTAGTTTACTGAAGGAAAGTAGCGTATGAGTTTTAAGGAATGAAAAAGTAAAAAGATTTGATTATGCGGTAAATAATGATTCACCCCCCCCTCTCGGTGTTTTTCCCAACATCAAGTTACGGCAATATTGTTTGGTAGGAAGATTTTCTACTATAACCTTCTTTAAGCACGAAACATGGGCGGATGTACTCGCGAAGAAGCGAGAAGGCTCGAATTTGGGAAGCTCGAATTTGTGTGCCATAGTACCCATCTTTTGCAGCACGCAACACCTAGCAAGGACCATAGTACTTTGGCGATAATTTATTATCCTTCTTAGCTTGCTTGAGGGACATTTGTTTATATGGTTGTAGCCATAAAAATACCCAATCTCCTACATCAAAAACTTCTCATTGCCCCGATGTTGATACGCACCATTGTTTCATTGCGATTTTGTGCCAAATTCGAGTTTTATCCTTTAAGAGCTGGAGAAATTCTTGTTGATGCTCGATGTGATCTTCCACTGCTTGAACCTTCGAATTTTCTCTTAAAGATGATGTGATGGAAGGTGGATGATATCCATAAAATGCCATAAATGGGGACATTTTTGCTATAGTGTGGAAGGAAGTGTTATACCACCATTCAGCGAGAGGTAATCACTTGACCCATTGTGTTTGTTTATCAAATACAAAACAACAAAGATATCCTTCCAAACATTTATTTACTATCTCAATTTGACCATCGGATTGAGGATGATAAGATGAGTTACGAGCTAATTGAGTACCCAAACAAGAAAAGAACTCCGTCCAAAAATTTCCAGTAAAAATGGGATCTCACATCGCTCACAATAACGCCAGGCGTCCATGTAGCTTTTGAATTGTTTCCATAAATGCAGTGGCAATTGTACTCACTTTAAATGGATGATATAATGCACAAAAGTGTGCATACTTGGTAGTTCTATCAGCTACCACCATGATGGTGACATTCTTGCCTTCGAACTTGATGGCTTTGATAAAATCCATTGGGAAATCTCCTCCCAACGTTGACTTGGAATGGATAAAGGTTGTAGAAGTCCGGGGGTCACTGGTGTCTCCACTTTTATTATAATGACAAACCTGGCATGTTCCTTCACAAAATTTTGAATATCGGTTAAGGCCATCCCAAAAAAAATCTTTCTTCACCCTGTGGTATTTTTTAAAATAACGAGTGTCCTCTAAAGGAGAAGTGTGCAATTCCGGAAGAAGAATCTTTTGTTTTAGTTAGAATTCTTACAAAGATATAGCGATCTTTGTACCATAAGGAATCATTTTTCCAACTAAATGTATCGGATGTACTAGGATCTTGCTGCAAATTTTGAATGAGTGTCCTTCATCTTTGTCCTTCTTCATTCATCTCCTTCGGTTATCATCCCAGGTTGGATAATAGAAATGGCACAAAGCAATGCTTCCACCTCTTCATTCTTTCTTGAGAGTGCATCTGCAACAACATTTAGCTTCCCTTTCTTGTAGATTATTTCAAAGTCATAACCCAACATCTTTGTGACCAATTTTTCCTACTCTTCTAAAGATAGTCTTTGTTCCAAAAAGTGTTTAAGACTATCATGATAAGTTTTTAACTTGAAGTGTCTTCCCATTAGGTAAGGTCGCCATTTCTTTAGTGCATATAGTATTGCTAACATTTCCTTCTCAGAAATAGCTTTCTATAAATAATTTCCTTTGATTGGACGACTTTCAAAAGAAATTGGTCTTCCTTCTTGCATTAAAACAACACCAATTCCATTTCCTAGGGCATCACATTCCACAATAAAGGTTTTTGTGAAGTCTGGCATAGCTAAGATTGGATCTAGGCACATTGCCTCTTTAAGATGTTCAAAGGCTTTAGTTGCTTCAGGAGTCCATGAAAATGCATCTTTCTTCAATAATGTTGTTAGAGGTCTTACTATTCTCCCATAATTCTTAACAAACTTGCGATAATACCCTGTTAACCTGAGAAATCCTCACAATTTATTTATGGTTGTGGGGACTTTCTATTCCTTAATGGCTTTAATTTTGTTAGGGTCTACCTTAACACCCTCCTGAGATATAATACGACCCGAATGTTCACCTCTTGTACTCCAAAGAAACATTTGAGTGTTTTTGCATATAATTGTTTCTCCTGCAATAGTTTATTTTTGTCAACATGTTCAACATGATCATTAGAACTTGCTATAGATTAGTATGTCAAAAAATACTAACACAAATTTTCTGAGGAAGGGTTTGAAAATGGAACTCATCAACCCTTGAAATGTAGAAGGTGCATTGGTAAGGCCAAAAGCCATGACCAAAAATTCATAATGACTCTCATGAGTTCAAAATGTTGTTTTTGGAATATCTTCAGTCTTCATTCTAATTTAATGATATCGTGAATGAAGATCCAACTTGGTAAAATAAATTGCTCCACGTAATTCATCCAATAATTCATTAATCACAGGAATGGGAAATTTGTCTTTAATAGTGAGCTTATTGAGCTCCCTAAAAGCCGGACACATGTGTCATGATCCATCCTTCTTGTGCACCAATACTACTGGAGCAGAGAAAGAAATTTGACTAGGTTGAATTATACTGCCTCTAACATTTTTAACGATCATACGTTCGATTTCGCTTTTTTTGGAAGTAAGGATATCTATAAGGCACGATGTTTGGAGGAACACTTCCTGGAATCAAATGAATAGCATGATCACTTGATCACGAATAGGTGGGAGTCCTTTGGGAGTTTCAAACACCTTGGAATGATTGTCCAAGACTTTTGGAGTCTGCAAAAATAGATGATTTTGATGTCGGGAACTTCTAGCATTAGAGCATAATTGTGCAATTATGCCTCGTTGTTCTTTCTTTAGAAGCTTTGTCATGACATTAGAGCTTATTATCTTTCCCAGCTTCCCTGCAATACCCTGTAATTCGACTTCCTTTCCTTCTGAAAGAATTTCAAGAAAAGTTCTTGAAAATTAAAAGCTATCGTCCCCAATGATTGTAACCATTGTACTCCTAGTACAACACCAACACCTCCCATAGGAATGGAAAGTATTGGACTATTCAGTACATATTCCCCCATGGTTAGTTTGATATTATGACATTTTCCAGAGCAATTTATAGTTTCTCCATTTGCAACCATCACTTGACATTCTGGTGCTGGGCATAGGAAACAATTCAATTCCTTAGCTACCTTACAATGAATAAAATTATGGGTACTACCTGAATCAATCAACACTATTACCTTTTTATTCTTGATATGTCCTTCTATCTTGAGAGTTTGAGGAGTGGTAATTCCTGCCAATGAATTACACAATATGGTCAGACTCATTTCTTCCTCTTCTAGGGTTGTTTCCTGGTGTATATCCTCTTCTTGTTCATTTTCTTCTTCCTCTACACAATCTATGTAAAATAATTTCTTCTCAGCACACTTATTACCTTTAGTGTATTTGCTATCACAACTGTAGCAAAGCCCTTTTGCTCTTTTTTCTTCCAATTGTTTTGGTGTCAACCTTGTCGGTTGTGGAAATCTAGGAGTAGCAACACTTCCCTCTTTATAGAAGTGAGTGGTAGGCTTCCTTGTCGCCATAATTTTACATTAATTTTTTCTTGCCAACCTGAATGCCTTCTCCAATGAATCAGGTTCCAAAACACGAACTTCATGTTGGATGTTATCCTTTAAAGTACCTATGAAGAGATCAATTCTGTGTTCCTGTCGAATATCAGTTATCCTTATATTCAATTTTTGGAAGTCCTCAATGTGCTCCCCCACTAAACCCTTTTGTTTGAGATTTATCATTTGGCTAAAGAAGGTGTTGCTCTTTGTATCCTCATAATGTTCTATTATTTCCTCTGTAAAAATTGACGAAGTGACAATTTTTTTATGGGAGAAAAGCCATCGATACCATACAAATGTATTTTGTTCTAAATGTAAAGTTGCAATGCGCACCTTTTGTGTGTTTTATACATTATTGAGATC
The DNA here is from genome assembly GCA_034641835.2 of Pinus albicaulis. Classification (NCBI taxonomy): domain Eukaryota; kingdom Viridiplantae; phylum Streptophyta; class Pinopsida; order Pinales; family Pinaceae; genus Pinus; species Pinus albicaulis. Next base: position 1,476,082,275 of record CM076582.1, read on the forward strand.
AAAATATTGCTCCATCTATAGTATCCATGTTACAGGATCTTTTACATAAAACTTCCTCATATCCATTTTTGGAATATGGTGGTTCTTCCCGCGAACATTAGAGTTTATGAAATCATGGTTAGCATTTATTTTGTTCTCATCATGAGTTTCCTCTACTATCTTTTCACCATTAGGAAACATTTGTTGTATCAACTTTGTCAAACACTTCACGTAATACTGGCACTGAAAATTCTTCATGTTTTTCCATTTTCTCATCGATCTTAGCTTCCATGTCATCAATCTTAGCTTCCATGCCGACTTCCATGCCATCTATCTTAGCTTCCAAACCATTCATCTTAGCTTCCACGCCTTTCTTCAAACCATCCACCTTAGTTTCCATGCCTTTCTTCAAAACTTCCATGTCATTTTTTGTTGCTCTTTGCGAGAGAGAAATTTGTTGCACTTGCTCTTGTAATTTTGATATGTCATGTTGCCATTCTTCGTCTTCATGAGTCATAGTAGAGCCTTCTAAAGGATTAATGGGTGTTGAATTTTTTTTAGGGGCCACCAATACTGATATCTATTCTACAATATGCCTTTGGAATCAATTCAAATTGATTCTTCAAACAAGACTTATGCAATTCAGAAATAAAGTACACACCTTTTTCTTTCTTTTGAGGAGCTCGATATTGAAATTGGATTATCTATGTGATTTTGGCTCCTAAATATCTAAAATTCATCACTGAAGTAGCCCTCTAAATTCTCTTTTGAATGCCAGAAGTCTGACTTGATTTGGATTCTCCAAGACAAAGTTATGTCCAATCTCCCACAATGACCTAATTATGGACTGGTTCAGTAGAGCAAACTTCTACGACTTTCCACGTGTCACTGTTTCATCCTTCGACTCTGAAATTGATAGCCAAGAAACTATAGTCCATGTACTTGTGACCACTTTTTACGACACTCCAATATGATGCTCAGAAAGAGAGTTATTGAACGTTTCCCACGATCACCTCTTTGAGATGAAATTCGGGAGCCTGAAAAAGCACTACCTTCCACAAATCATATCTCCAAAAACATTGTGAACCAAGCTCTGAAACTTTGCGAGGATTTTTCTTAGGATTTTAGCTTTGCACCCTAAACATTTCAGATTTTGAACCTCCGTAGAAAAAATTTATAGCACAAATTCCACGATGACCCGTTTAGGATCCTGAAAAAAGACCTAACTTCCACAAATCATATCTTCGAAAATATTGCGAACCAAGCTCTGAAATTTTTAGACAATCTTCCTCAGATTTCAGCTTCGCACCTAAACATTTCTCAGGGGCTTCTTGAAACTGTGAGAAAAATTTTATAGCGAAAATACCACGATGACCGTTTGGAGCAAATAAACCCTAGAATCCCAACCTCTCGATACCAAATGTTGTGTAAACGCGCTCAAAAATAGAAGAAAAGAGATATCAACGCCTTAGAAATAAGCCACTTCGAGGGGGCAACCTCCAATACATTACATGAATGAACAGTTCTTGGATGATACAATTTACAAAACTTCCTTTCTATATATAGGAATCCATTGGGCCATAATGTAATCCTAGTGGGCCACAATGTAATCCTAGCCGACCTAACAATAATAATTTAAGGGCACAATAATAACAAAATGGGGGTTACAAGGGTACAATATAACAATAATGGGGTTACACTAACAACAATAAGGGACTATACTAGTAATATAGGGACCTAACATTTTCGGAATATCTTCAGTCTTCATTCTAATTTGATGATATCCTGAACGAAGTTCCAACTTGGTAAAATAAATTTCCCCATGTAATTCATCCAATAATTCATCAATCACAGGAATGGGAAATTTATATTTAATGGTGATCTTATTGAGCTTCCTATAGTACAAACACATGTGCCATGATCCATCCTTTTGGTGTACCAATACTACAAGAGAAGAGAAAGAACTTTGACTAGGCCGAATTATGCCAGCCTCTAATATTTCTTCAATCATACGTTCAATTTTTCTCTTTTGGACATAAGGATATTTATAAGGCCTGATGTTTGGAGGAACACTTCCGAGAATCAAATGAATAGCATGATCATGATCACGAATAGTTGGCATTCCTTTGGGAGTTTCAAACACCTTGGAATGATTTTCCAAGACTTTTTGGAGATATGTAGAAATAGATGATTTTGATGTTGGAACTTCTAGTGAGCATAATTGTGCAATTACGCCTCGTTGTTATTTCTTTAGAAGCTTTGTCATGACATTAGAGCTTATTATCTTTCCCGGATTCCCTGCAATACCCTGTAATTCAACTTCCTTTCCTTCTGAAAAAAATTTCAAGAAAAGTTCTTGAAAATTAAAAGCTACCGTCCCCAAAGATTGTAACCATTGTACTCCAAGTACAACATCAGCACCTCCCATAGGAATGGAAAGCATCAGACTAGTCAATATATATTCCCCCATGGTTAGCATGATATTATGGCATTTTTCCAAGCAATTTATAGTTCTTCCATTTGCAACCATCACTTAACATTCTGGTGCTGGGTATAGGAAACAATTTAATTCCTTGGCTACCTTACAATGAATAAAATTATGGGTGCTACCTGAATCAATCAAAACTATTACCTTTTTCTTCTTGATATGTCCTTATATCTTGAGAGTTTGAGGAGTGGTAATTCCTTCTAATGCAATACACGATATGGTTAGACTCATTTCTTCTTCTTCTAGGGCTATTTCTTGGTGTATATCCTCTTCTTGTTCATTACAATCTATGTAAAATAATTTCTTCTCAGCGCACTTATGACCTTTAGTGTATTTTCTATCAAAATTGTAGCAAAGCCCTTTTGCTCTTTTTTCTTCCATTTTTTGTGGTGTCAACCTTGTAGGTTGTGGAAATCTAGGCGTAGCAACACTTCCTTCTTTATAGAAGTGAGTGGTAGGCTTCCTTTGTCACAATTTAAGATGATTTTTCTTGCCAACCTGGATGCCTTCTTCAATGAATCAGGTTCCAAAATTCGAACTTCATGTTGGATGTTATCCTTTAAAGTACCTATGAAGAGATCAATCCTATGTTCCTCTGGAATATTAGTTACCCTTATATTCAATTTTTTGAAGTCCTCAATGTGCTCCCCCACTAAACCCTTTTGTTTGAGATTTATCAATTCGCTAAAGAATGTGTTTCTCTTTGTATCCTCATAATGTGCTATCATTTACTTCGTAAAAATTGACCAAGTGACAATTTTTTTATGGGAGAAAAGCCATCGATACCATACAAATGTATTTTTTTCTAAATGTAAAGTTGCAATGCATACCTTTTGTGTGTTTAGCACATTATTGAGATCAAAATATTTCTCCATCTGTAGTATCCATATTACAGGATCCTTTCCATTAAACTTCCTCATATCCATTTTTGGAATATGGTGGCTCTTCCTGCCAACATTAGAGTTTATGAAATCACTATTAATATTTATTTTGTTCTCATCATGAGTTTCCTCTACTATCTTTTCACCATTAGGAAACATTTGTTGTATCAACTTTGTCAAACCTTCCATGTATGCTTTTAGATCATTCTTCATGTTTTCCATTTTTTCATCGATCTTAGCTTCCATGTCATCCATCTTATATTCCATGCCAGCTTCCATGCCATCTATCTTAACTTCCATGCCATTCTTCAAACCATCCATCTTAGATTCCACACCTTTCTTCAAACCATCCATCTTAGTTTCCACGCCTTTCTTCAAAACTTCCATGTCATTTTTTTTTGCTCTTTGTGAGAGCGAAATTTGTTGCAATTTCTCTTGTAAATTTGATATTTCATGTTTCCATTCTTCATCTTCATGAGTCATAATAGAGACTTCTTGTTAGCCACCTATGAATTTTTTGTCAAGCAAACAGGTGGCTAAATATTTTTCTGAGCCTTCAAGAGATACATTTCCTATGAAAATCTCTCATTCTTGAAGCCTCTGTGTACCCTTTGTCTTTGAAAGGATATTCACTACTGTTTCCATCAAAAAATCCTCACTGCCTGTGAAACATTTATGCTCAGAAAGGCCTCCTTTTGCCCCTTGTATCCCTGCAAAATTCCTCATTTTAACCCTTATTTCCCCTTTTCAAATTTTCCCCTTTAACCCCCAAAATCCCTTCCTAAGTATTCTAAATCATCCCATCACCCCTTTAAACCTTACAAACACCCTTTTTTTGGCTTTAAAATCCATTTTTCCCTCTACCGAAAACCTCTGTTCAGCCTTAAAAAGTCTGGTTTTAAGCCAAAAAACCCATTTTTACCATATACAGGCTTAGCCCCTTTCAGCCAGCCCCTAACCACTTCCCCTCCGTGCAACTAAGCGCTAAGACCAAGTGCTAAGGCATATGGAACTTATCACATCGGAGAGTTGGAGCGGAGCGCTTTTTCCTTTGTAAACAAAAAAGTTCCGAAGCGAGGTGTATTTGTTCTGTCAGCCTTTGGAGAATTACCAGCCATCAATATATATAGATCTAATGGTCCACGCTTATTTTTCCATGCCCCATCACAATCCTTTGTAAACCCTCTGATGGCCATCTCCACCGTCGATCTATCACTCTGATTTGACGGCTATCGCTTAATCAAAGCACTGCCAATCACACTAATCCTGTACTACCGACCCCTCCCGATTAGCGAGCCTCGATTGAATCTCAGCCATTCATCCATTCAGATCTAATGGCCCAGATTTCTCCTCACTCTGCTCGTGTTCCCCAATTGGTCACCCCCAATCCAATCACAGCCATTGATCTACATCCAATCCAAAGGTCCAGATGCAATCGCTTCATGAGCCCATCGGAGATTTGGCCCCTCCCTCCTCCGGTTTCGATTAGATCGCAGCCGTCCATCTTGTTTGATACAACGGCACATATTCCTCCTGCACATTCATATGGCCCATTTTCCTCTGCCTCATCATTAAATCTCCACCATTGATCCCAAGGATCCAATGGCAAGGATTCTCCCCGCTCATTAACCGGCCCATCCACTATTGCTCTCCCTCTCCAGATCTCAATCGTTCACTCGTAGATCAGACGGCCTATATTGAAACCACTTTCGGCTTGACCCCACCTTAACTGAACGCGCACATTATCATATCACATTCCATCTCCCACCATCAGATCTCACAGTCCCAGATCCAACTACCAGCATCAATATTGCATTGTTTCCTCGTCTGAAGTTTAGCAGTTCAAATTCATGCGATATAGGCAGTTTTAAAAGGCCACGTGTCAGCCGAGGACCTATATCGCGTTTGAAAAGTGAAAACTGCCTTACCCACCTTTTATCACGCGAAAACAACTATTTTTCTTGGAAAACCACTTCCCCACTTCAGCTCATGGAATTTCTTTCACACAATCCCAACCGTTGATCTGTGCAGATCAACGACCTTCATCACATCTCGCATTATGTTCATATTTTTCATTGGGCGATCAAAGAACTTCAGCGCAGCATCTCAACCTTCGATCTCCTCCTGAGATCTGACGGTCCATATTAAATCGCCCTTCGCCCACGCTGGTACCACCATTTTATAAGCCCGTTTCATATGTTTTTCATGCATTTCCTTTGTATTTCGTTCAAAGGTCCAAACCTTATGATTTACATTAAGAATCATTTCTTCTGCCTAACCTAAAAACTTTAGGTTATAACACTAAAGTTCATTTCTTTAACCCAACCTTCTAATGTCATTCCATTGGTAAATCTCCACTGTCGATCATCGCCTCCAGATCCGATCGAACGGTCCACAGCCACTCCTCCACCAAACCTTCATCAGATCAATTTTCCGCTGTTTCACAGCATTTTCCAACCGTTTTCCTCTACATCCACAACATTCACCTCTGTTTCACTACCATTCTCACAGACTTCCACTACATCCATCCTCCCACCGCATGGATTTCTTCACATTGTTTATGTCTTTTTGTAGGGTTACAGGCAGTGGAAACCGCCATTGTTCACAGTCACTATCATAGTGACACAGTAGCGCCGATGAAGTTCTATCAGAGCCAGAATTTGTAGGGAAGACTCCTAAAAGGTTTTAAATTCTTATTTTATCCAAATTAGGGGTATTAAATCCATTTAAAACCTCCAACACCATTAAACCTACAAATTCACATACAGAGACAGTTAATGAAGTGGCAAAGAGTATCAGTGAAGGGTTTAGAGTTTAAAGCCTGTAATCGAATATTTTAAGCTGTAATTCAATTTTTAAAGGGAAAATGTTCTATTTTGAAGACTTTGTGATTAACACAAAAGGCCTAATGAGGCCTAAAGCACAAAAAAAAATATTATCAGTGATCACTTTAGCAGAAGGTTCTTTCCCTTGAAAGGACAACTTCCCATACTGTTTTTTACGCTACATCAAGTTCCTGAGAAGATCTACATCCTGACAGAAGTCCTAATGCTACCAGAGCATTTGTTATGCAGTATGGTAGACCTGAAGTAATTTAGCTACCTTCGTTCTTGTCACCAGAGTACTACAGAGTACTACAGCCAGAAGTACATCAAAGAACATACCTGGAGTAAATATCAGCCTGTCGAAGACCACTCTTTCATCCAAAGAGTACTGAAGATTAATGCATAGATATTAAGATAGAATGGGCCTCGAGCTCTCTTCTGCTACTTCTATTTTAATGTTTCATTTAGTGTTTCACCTACCTCCTCTGCCTGTCTTTCAGCTATAAGAACTCAAGAAAAACACGGTGTAAAGGTTGTTGTTGATTATTGATCGGATAACTGTGAATTGTAAGCTATTTCTCTTGAGATATAGTTCTCTTTGTAAAGTTGTAAGATAGGCTGAGGAAGATGTTTTTAGACTGAATATAAAGTTGTTGGAAAATGTTGTACATGACTGGTGTTTCTCTTTAATATGACAAGCACATTTCTTTGGATCTTGATTTAAAGTAGCGGTGATGTTTTCTGCCTTTGTCTCTGTTTCCTTCTGTAATTCATTACATTTCATTTCTCTGGTAAGAATCAGAAATATGGCTTAGGATATACCATCGCATGGTACTCTAATGCCCCTTCTCTTCTTATCTTTGATGTTTTCTACTGATTGTGCTATCTGAGTGCTAATTCAAGATAATTTAACCAGCATAGTAGTTGTTATTCATTGCTAACTAATGTATGAATTTGTGAATCTGTTCTTAGATGTTCTTGTTGGGTTTTAATTGAAAGAATTGGGACACTGGGAGTTTAGAATGTTGATTCTATCTCACTAGGGTCTTTTCCAATCAATTGAACCTTTCTAAGTTCCCTTAAGTTGGACATCGAAGTATTGAAAGTTCAAAGCCTTTCTCTGATCTCAGGCCTTCACCTTTGTGTTTAAATCTTTAATGTTTCCCTTGTATGAAGAGTTAGCTTTTTAGGGTTGGATCATAGGTGTTTAATGGCATGTCTTATCCCTAGATCTAATTCCTTACTGGTCACCTTGGAGGTTTCCTTTTCATTCACCTTCATTCCTTATCATTTCATAGCACACTATCATATTTAAAGATCCACTGTTTTAGATGACTAGCCCAATTGAAAGCCTTGAATAATGAATAGCAAGTAAACCCTTTCATGACTCCATTGCCCAATCGTCTTGAGTGTTCTTTGAATTATGTCTCATTTGCCTAAAATCCTATTTTCTCACCCTTTGTCTCATATTGAACCCTTCATTCTCATTTCCCAACAACCAAACAAACAAACAAAACTAAACAAACCTTGTGCCTTATAACTAGCCTAAAACCTTAAAACTGAACTTCAAATATATATACCTTGGCCTTTATAGAGATATCTCTCTATGGACCTAGGAGGGTTAGATCCTGAGGTCTAAAAGTGGTTTTGATGTTGTCTCATCTTTTGGTACTTCCAAACTTGCCAAAACATGGGAACCCCAACATAATGGTGACTCCACTAGGGAAGATTTGAGTAAAAAACACCTTTAAACACTTCAAAGACTCAAAGAAGACCATAGTAGCCTTATTTTGGTGGTTAAGCACTGTGGTGGACAATATACCTTCTTGAGACATTCTAAACCTTCCACCTGGTGACTCCATAGTTCCTTAATGAGTAAAGACTCCAATAGTGATCAATAGGCCTGCTGATTATCTTGGTTTACATAGGACTCCACTGGGAGAACAGAGTCCATTACAACATCAGCCATATTAGGAAAAACAAGTAGGATTAAGCTTCTTTGTTGAAGACAAACATACTGGCTTCAAGAACCATTCATACTAGAGCTTATCCTAACCCAAACCCACCTGAAATAGTTGACAACCCTGAGAGTATTCTTAGGAAATCTCCTACCCCTAGAAGGCCAACTATTTCCAGGCACATCAATAGAGCTAAATCTGCACGAGAAGACTTTACAGTTCTATCAGACACTCTTTTTGACTTAGACTCACAAAGTAGTTTATCTAGAACTAGGTCATTCAGTGCTCTAGACCAGTCAGACCTTTGAGCTTCCTGGTTCACCATCTCACAGTGCTCAACACATTAGGGATAGAGAGACCCCTCCATCTACTCCTCTTGACATTCATTTCATTCAAAACTTGGGGCTCTATCACCCTAAATCAGCTCAACAGAGTGTTGTTGGTCCTAGTATTCCTGTCATCCACATACCTGCTGGTCAAGCCAATCCTTTACCTCCTCAAAATACCATTATGGAAACCTGGTATGCACCCCTGGTGTTACCACAACCTCTAGTGCCTTTACCCAACGATTATCAGTAAAAAATACCACAATTCATTGCAAAAGAGTCTACCACATCTCAACATCATGTAGATAGGATGGAAGATTATTTTGACTATATGGAGATAGATGATGAGCCAGTCAAGATGAGAATATTTGCCCAGAGTTTAGGAGGAGATGTGAAGAAGTGGTTTAGAGGCCTACCTCCTAATAATATCCATGATCTTCCCTCTTTATGTCAATCCTTCATAAACAAATGGGAAGTCAAGACCAACTCTCTCCAAATCTTAGTAGAATACAAGAATCTTAAAATAAATGTAGGAGAGAGTGTCCATGACTATTCTACAAGGTTTAACAGTGTTTACAATGCTCTTCCTCCACACATGAAACCTCCCCAAGGTATGGATTTAGTGAAATATCCCGAGGGCTTTGATGCTAACATTGTCTACCAGCTTAGGGAGAGAGATTACAACACATTGGAAGATATGCAAAAGGGAGTAGTGAATGTAGAGGCTAACCTGATTGAAAAGAGAGCCAAAATGAGGTCTGAGAAAAAGGTAACATATAGGGATGACACATCAGCTTCCACATCCGATCCCAAGTATGAAAGTCTAGCCAAAAACATGGAAAGGCTAGAGAAAATGATGGAAAAAATGGTTTTCACAGTCATTAATCAGAAAAGAAACCAAAATCATAACCAGAACCAGAACTTTAGGAGAAACAACCCTCCTAATAGACAGAGAGACTCTGATCAACAAGTCATACCCCCATTCCAAGAGAACTTCCTTAATGAGGATGAGGGGATAATAGAAGAGTCTAAGGGAACCACAATAAACATGTTGGAAATAGACAAATCAATCCACAACTATTCCATAAAACATGATCAGACCTCACACTCATATTGGGATGAGGAAAGGTTAGAATCTGAGGATTATAGGCTAGGATTTGAAAATGCCATCATGCAGGTCAGAGAACAATATGAACTTAGAAACAAAAAGAGATTAGAAACTTCCAAACCAAAATCTTCTGAGATTACCATTAAGAAAAGGCCCGAGAAAACTCCTAAGGTGACTGCTGAAAGCAACAGATCAGCAGCTGAGCGTTCTGGGAAGAACAAAGAAAAAGACAGCCAAAATACTGATAAACAAGGTCAACAAACTAGCAGCACTAGCATTGCAACTAATTATCCTCATAAAACAACTACCAGTGCTGTACATAGTGAGAATCAACACACTGATTTTTCCACTAAAGTAGTGGCTAACAAAACAGAGTTGAATCTTACAAAGAGTCAATCTCCCTTCAATTTGGAGAGTGATATTGCTAAAATTAAAATCTTTGTCCCACTCTCTGAGCTGGCCACTCAGGATGTATATAAAAGCCAAATTTTGAAAGCTTTAAATCTAGGTGAAAACAGCGACATGTCAATCTAAGTGATGACCAACCAGCCCTTCTGTTTGGCCCAAAGATAGAAGGGAAGTTTCGTGAAGGGGTAGTACCTCTTTTTTATATCAGCCTCAATATCCATGACAAGATCCTTCACAATGCAATGCATGACTCTGGGGCATCACACAACCTAATGCGTAAGGTAGTTATGGAGAGGTTAGGCCTAGAGATAACCCATCCTTATAAAGATTTATATTCATTTGACTCTAGAAGAGTAAAGTGCCTTGGTCTAATCAAAGACCTTTGTGTGAACCTGACCTAGATTCTAGCAAAATGTATGGTTATGGATGTTGTAGTGGCAGATGTGCCATCTAAGTATGGCATGTTACTATCGAGGTCATGGGGTGCCAAGCTGCAAGGTACAATGCAGATGGATGGCTCATATGC